>JADWOT020000002.1:9711717-9774717 GCA_036345935.2 Taenia hydatigena | reverse complement strand
TCAAAGGTGAGGGAAGGCACTCTTCCAGTCTCCATCAAGGCTACATTGATCCCTTTCGATCTGGGACATTAAAAGTGTTGCAAAGCAATCAGCTCACTTGTGTCATGGGTTGTCGCAGGGAAGAAGGGACAAAAGAGGACAGTGCTGCAACTATGGCAACTTTAATAAAAATCATCTTATGCTGTTGCGTCCATCCCTTAAAATAAATATGTAACCTAGTATAAAGCCATGCAATAGTGCCTCCAAAACATGAAGGGTGGGAATTCGCAGACAGTTATGACAAAAGTAGTACAAATGAATGCAAACTGTTGATGGAATGAGCAGCTTCCCTCATCGTAGAGTGCGTATTCATTAAAGAGTATTCTTATGATCTCCGATAATAAGCATCAGCTCCTACGGTAGTCAGTGCATGTTGGATTGTGAGAGAAACTCGGTTTGATTTAAGTCGACATATCTTACGCAAACTTGTGCACATTCTTCTGAGATTACTCCCCAGGTTGAATGCTCTTTTCATGTGAGAAACCGACCGGAACATTGTACAGTGGTACCAGCTATCTACCAACAATGGTCAAAAACGCTTCAAAGGGCTGATAGCTCGTGATTTGCTTGTGCAGCATGTGTGATATTAGAATCGGTCTCCATATGCTTCTTATTCTGATCGGTAGACCTGGCCGACATAAATTTGTATAACGTCCAGGGCCCACTGCTCGTGTGGCACATTGACATAAACGACACAAACATGTCTGCATATATTACAAGATGTGCACCCACATCCTTATTAAAGGCTATCACTTAAATAGGCACTACGCTTCTTTGAAAGTGTCTTCGGGTGTCTAGCAGACAGGCTCCACCGCCGTATAGACCATGGAAGTGCCATGAATCGAGAGGGGGAAATAACCTTCTTCTTGGCGGCAAACTCAATCCAAAAGCATGATTTTAGAGATGGATAGGAGAGTCAAAATTCATGGGAAATGCTAATTGTATTTTATTCTAATTCGTCGATGTCACACATGAGTATAAGAAGTGGATAAAGTGGTGGCTATTGTCAGTGCAGTAAGGTGTGCGTCCTCTTCCACACCAGTTATTTCATTCTTAATGTCTTCATTACCAGGCCTAATGAATGCACGGTTCATTAGTAAGGGTGGAAGACTGCATACGTAACGGTATCATTCGAAGACAAACTCCATTTCTTAGCTAGCACACCCATTATTCTCATCCAGAATGAACGGCATTTCGTCAACTGCGCCTTGTGTTCATTTGTGTGTTTCGACGATTTTCATCAAGCACGTCAGAACCGTTCTCTTGATCAATGTTGCGCACATTGATCTTCCCGTTGCAGAAATATGCAATAGCATTTTATTGATGCTTGTGGAAACTATACCAAACATGCTATGGGATCTCCCTTCTGTTAGTTTGCTACACGTGGAGATCCAAATGTCCGCGCCTTGTTGCACTTTATGTAGACAACATCATCCAAGCTCCTAATCAAAATGTTTTATCCATGTCGGACAAATTGCTTCAGCGATTTGCTAAATAAATTTGAATATTTTGCTTGCTGAAGCAGCAAGCGACGCTTTTGCTTTCTAAATGCTGAAAAGCATGTTACACACTGCGAACGCAGTCTTAGAGGAGCAAAGAAATGAATTGTGCACCAATCCACCGAAACTCTAAAACGTTCTCTACTTATCTCAATGCCTCAGAATCAGCCATGACTTACATCACTCAGCAGACTGAGTGCAGATTAGACTTTTCCGTGTTTCTTTTGTCTTGTTGTTTGTGATCCCTTCAGTGCTAAACTTCAATTTCATATTTGTTGTACCCCTTCAGTCTATTCAATTTGCATTACTACTGCCTCTTGTGGCATCGCATGTGTGGAGAGTGCGCACGTAAATCCATTCCAACTTCGCACTTTCTACGCAGGCAAACGTCGACCTAGTTCGTTGCCTATTCGCCACGCACACCATGTCTTCATCCCGCCAATGGCTTTAACGCCCTTGCAGTCAAAAAAGAAGCCTTTTATATGTCTCTGTGATCAGAATGCTGGTAATAAGCATACTTGCTGTGAGGTATGGGACTTGAGTCAGAGGATCAACTGTTGGAATTATGTACTTCGAATTTTTTAAAAAAAGACGAAGCGCTTTTTTCATCGAGGAGCCCATATCAATAATCCAAACATTTTTCATCTTGAGGTGGAAGTTAGGTCGGAAGTGTGAATCCTTGCGGCTGAGTCTCTATCAACTTCGTCCGGCGGTCTTTCACTCATAGATTAACAGCTTGGATACTGACGTCCTTTAAGGAATCGTGAATCATTCAGCTGCATATAAACGTGGCATCTGCATTGCTTTCACTGCTGTCATGTTCGTGTTCAGTATAGCAAGGGCCCCTCACGAAGGTTAGCCTTGGCATCGCGACAATTTTAACGGCATACGTGTTCTCACTGCCTGTCAGTGAAAAGCATTTTGTTGTATAAATTATTAAAGGAATGCTTTTACTGCGGGACGGATACCTGTCTTTTCTTCACTGCATCGTTAAATGGAGAAGCAAGTGTAGGAGCGTACAGAAGATATGCATATTAGGAAATTGACAAAACTTTGAAAAGAGCTCTGACGACAGTGAATTGTTCCTGCATGAAAGGTTACATGCTGGCATTATCAGGGTGCATAAAGACGTAAGAGAGAAAACGACTAGTTATCAGGAAGTTATTCTAGTTACTTTCCAGACTGGCAGCACATTTGAGTGCTAAAAAGGTGATAAGAGGAGAGGTCTCTGGGCTCGTGTGCATATAGGCAGGACAGAGAGAATAGTACTCTCCTCTTTCACTCACCGTATTCTAAATAAGCTTTAAGATGTAACAACTTGCCTGTGCTTTGCCAGAGATGCAGTCATTAAGTATTATAGTCTAATAAGTGAACAGTGGGTGTTAAAGTGTGGCACGCGCATGTCACAAATCTGACGTCATCGGAATCGCGTGGCTCGAAGCAAGCCAGAATTCATGCAGTAAACCACTCCTGCTGACCTACGGAGAGTTTGGTGCTTAACCTTTGGAATCATCATTATTTAAGCGACCTCGTTGCCGCGAAGTGTGTGCGACAAACTAATAGAGGGGAAAATCTAATTTACTTAGCATCTACAAAACAATTTATTGTGGTGGTGCTATATCATATGAGTTGACAGGACTTATAAAAGCGCATTGATGAATTCAAAGTCTAAGTGATCGATGGCAATGAAATGTAGGCGCGCTATACCACAAGTAATCTCGCAGCTTTTAGATTATGCGTCCATTTAAAGAGAATGCCAAGGTAAGATACGCGGACAAGCAACTCAAGCTCGCTTTTGTTGAGCAGCACAAGATCGAGGATAACGTGGATTCGAAAGCTTTGCAACAGGTTGCGCAAAAACGGTGATTTCGCCCCCGCTCGAGCCTGTCGCTTGAGAGCACAGTGCTCTTGAACAGCACGCTGAACAGCGAAGCCGTTCTGCAAATAACTAGGCTTTCGTCATTCTTGTAGTCTTGACACCTCCATGGGTGTGGACTACCCCATAGCCCGTAGGGTAGCACCCAACAAAAATGAACGCAGCCGCATCAAACTTCTCAGACTTCATCTTCCGACTTACTCGAGGTTCACTCTTATGCCTGCTGACTAAACTCAAAGGCTGCATTTGATGATCGAAATGGAGTTTGCCCTTTATTTTTTCGTCACACACACACATCGCGTCAACGAGGTCGCGTTAAGATTGATGATTCAAAGGTTAAGTGTCAAACTCTCCGTAGGTCAGCAGGAGTGCTTTCCTGCATGAGTTCTGGCTTGTTTGAGGCACGCGTTTCCTATCGTGTCAGATTTGTGACATTTGCGTGAAGCACTTTAGCACACACTGTTCAGATAGACGATAAGTTTGGAAGTCTACTGAAAGCAGCAGTCACCAATTCCGATTCTACTAAGCAGTTGCTAGTAAAGCTAGATTAAAGTTGGTTAGTCTGCATTTTTGACTGCACAGAAAGTTCGCTATGCCAATGTGTACTGAACAGCGACTTACGAATAGAGGTGCTGGTCACTTTTTGAAATATAGTGCCTAATGACTGTCATCCCTAGGGAAACACAAATACAATGCTGCATCTTAAAGACCTTTTAGAATACAGTGAGTAACAGAGAAGAGTGTTAGTCTCTCTGTCATGCTTGCGGGGGAATCTATTTGGTGTACACGAGCCCAGAGACCTCTCCTCTCATCTCCCTTTCAACACGCAAAGGTGTTGCTTGTTTGACAGGCAACGACAATAACTCCCTGATAACTAGTCATTTTCACTCTTACACCTCAACGCGCCTCAAAATGCTGGTATGTCACTCTCCATGCAAGAAACCTTCACTACTGTCAGGGCTCTTACAAACTATCTTCAATTAGCTAAGATGTATGTCTTCCGCACGTCTCCACGCTTGACTTGCAATTTTACAATGCAGCGGAGAAAAACGGGTATCTGTCCTGCAGTAAATGCATTCCTTTAACAATTTATGCAACAAAATAATTTTCACTGACAGACAATGAGAGCACATGTGCTGTTACATGTCAAAGCTCAACCACCATGGAAAGCACATGTTGTGCAGAACACAGGCATGAAAGCAGTGAGGGCAATGCAGATACCACGTCCATATGCAGCTGTGTGATTCACTTTTCTTAGAGGACGTCAGTATCTAGGCTGATAATCTGAGCAGCGAACGAACGAACGACAAAGGGGATACTGGCTCACCCACAAGGCTTCGATCTTCCGACCGAAATTCTACCTCAAGATAAAAAGTGTGTGGATTATTGATATGAACTCCTCGATTAAAGACACGTTTCGTCTTTTTTTAAAAAAAATTCAAATTACGTAATTTCACCAGTTGATCATTTTATTCAAGTCTGATATCACACCGCAAGTATTCTTAATACCAGCGTTCGGATCACAGAAGAATATAGAAGGCTGCTTTCTTGACTGCAAGAACGTCAAGACTATTGGCAGGATGAAGACATGGTATGCGTGCCACATAGACAATGAACCAAGTTGACGTTCGACTGCGTTGAAAATGCGAAGTCGAAATGGATTTACTTGCCCACTCTCCGCACATGAAATGGCACAAGAAGCAGTAGTAATGCAAATTGGATGGACTGAAAGCATACAACAAATATGAAATTAAAGTTTGGCATTGAAGAGATCATTAACAATAAGACAAAAGGAACATGGCGAAGTCTAATCTGCACTCAGTCTGCTGTGCGACGGGCTCGTCGACGATCGGCACGCTCAGTCACCCCTCAGAAATACACAACACAGAAATTAAAAAGTAATCCTCCGATCCAAGTCCGATATTACACTGTAAGCGTATAGATCACAAAAGAATACAGAAGGTTCCTTTGTTGACTGCTATGGTACCAAGACTATCGGCAGGATGAAGACATGGTGTGAGTGGAAAATAGACAATGTACTAGGCGAAGTTCGGCTGCGTTGCCAAAGCAAAGTTAGAATGGATTTAAGTGCTCAAAACAGGGACAATGCAAATTGGATAGACTAAAGTGATAAAACAAATATGAAGATTCAGCATGATGCAAAGGCGAATGCTGGCAATAAGACATGAGATGTAAAGCAAAGTCTGATCCACCCTCAGTCTGCTTTGTAACACAAATTGTGACTGTTAAAGGAGGAATCGAACGATGGCCGGTGGGCTTGAACAAAATCCGTAAATAGAAAATATCGAAGAGATTTCGGGAAAGAAGGACACAAAAAGAAAACAGATAGAAGGGAAATGAAACTAGGCTTGGAAAATGCTGATACATGAGACAGGTAAAGGGATTGCTAAACTCTCTAAAATTTGACGGAAGTGATTTTATAAGAGATAGGAGGGCCTTCACTTTGCCACTGATGCGGGGCATCAGATAGCCCTACATGTGCCAAGCGTTAGCGAATATCTGCAAAGCATAATAGAAGGGCTCATCGTACCACAAAGCTTTTCTCTCGATTTTGGGTGACAACTATAAAACTGTTTGAAGATTGGTCTATGAGATCAGTCCCAAGGCATTCTTGGTAGGGCATAACGTCTAGTCTAGTCTGGTGTGAAAAGCGTGAATGATAATGACTAATTTATGGTGGCGTAGAATATGCTGTTGCTATAGCCAATTTTATGGCAGCAAAATCCATTGTAAAGGTGCATAATGGTGAGTTTAGAGCTCTTATTAAGACTAGGCACACTTTTGTAGCCTCTGTCCATCTAAATAGGTCCCGAATCGATCGTATATAAGAGGCTACTCGGCTTCTCCTGACACATGACTCACGGCCGTGGAATTCATAAGTTGATCCGAATGGTTCGCAATGGTCACATGACTGATTCTCAAGATATTTGCGAATGAATTCATTTTAACCTCTAGCTCATATACCCCACACCAGATTGTCTTTGCATTTATGTCCATTTCCAGGTTTATGATGCCTTGTATCGCACAAGCAATATGAAATTATCGTGCCCTACACGGCTTGCAGTCAGTATACTTATCTAAGCATATCCTTTCGTATCGCGTTCGCATGATGAGGTAACTTTGCTGTCGATGGTACATCTATCTATATCTGTGTCCTTAGGACACGTGCACCACCACAGTTCGACATGTTGATCGGTGTTAGGACTTCCATGTCACGTGACCTTATTGGCCAGAATTAAAACCATTTGAATGCAGATGCAGAATTGATTTTGTGCATGATAATTACGCAGTAATTCTTGACAGCGCAGTCCTCTTCCTCATTTAAGCCGTTATGCTCTGATTACGGGATACTTTTGATGACAACACCTTGTTACTAAGCCCGGTGGCTGTTCTCTTCTACGGTTTGCTCCTTCTGATGCCTGCAGTGGGTGCCACTGAGGTACACAAGAGGGTAGGAGAGATGTTTGTTGGAAAGACGGTCCTGAAAATGGCTCAGGCACTCGTACAGATGAGCAATCAGAGGTCGATTTGAATGCTCAAAGATAAAAGTATCCTGGACTAATGGAGGCTACATTGACAGCGTTCTAGGTATTTAATCACTGGTATATTCGTCTGTCAAAGTGCCCACACTCATTTTACCATTATTTTGAGCATCAACGCAGAAACGGTCGCCATGTCTTCCAACAGACGCACAATACTGCTCATCTTCCAGAAAAGCTTTGAGTCTGGCTTTATCGGTTGGAAGAAATAGTTGACCGTTTCATTGATTATGAAACCCCTGTGGTCTTGAGTGCTGGGTAATATGAGCTTTTGGCACTTTTACGGTTTTTTCTCATTATAAAGGCATCGCGTCGCGAGGCAGGCAAGATAGAGCACAGAATTTTCGAACCAGACCCAACCATCATCACCGTCTTAATGGCATTGAATCTCGCTAGGAGGGTTGTCAATAACTTTGGATTAAAGCACGCGGAGAATTGCGAAATCTTTCAGCTATACTATACAGACCTTGCATTGTAGATAATAACTCACCTCTCTTTGCCTCTCAGTATCTTCTCCCGCTTTCATTCACTGCGTATCACAGATATTTGGACCAAAGCCTTCCACTTTCATCAGCGTCACATCGAGGTCTAGACTACATCTCTCCCGCCTAGTCCCGGTGGAACCACCACCACCACTTGACATCGTAGCCTATTAGAAGAAGCACTCCCATCCTCCTTTCACTCGCATATTCATTTTATCCACTTTTCTTCTACTTTTCGTGTCTAAGGTTAAATTTTCATACAAATCAAATGATTCTTTGTTGGAATAATTGCATTCGCCTTATAATGGTATCGTTTCACCTCAATTTGCGCAATTTCATCTCTTCATCACACCCATGACACGTATTTCACCACTGCTACCGTTATTTTTGTCTTATACATGCATAAGTGCCCCTTTTTTTAATTCTATCCAACACCTTTTCAATATATCTTCACCACAAAAATCGCCATCGCTTATTTTATTTTAAAAATAAAGCATTTATTAAGCAGATTTTCGTGTTTTACATTTAAGCGATGCCATGCTCTTCATCGAGTCTTATTCTTCATTTCATCTTCCCATCACACATGTGTAACATACACAGATTTCAATATTTTTTTCCTTTACTCATTCTGAGGCCAGTTTTTGTGTTTTTTCTCAATACCGCTAACTTTCCTCCAATCACTAAAAATTGTTGTAGTGGCTTGCCTACGGTTGCATATTCGCCAGCAATCCATCCAACTCAGGCATCTCGTTGTTTTCTCTACTTGTAAGGCGCTCTAGTGTTGTTTACTTCCTCCTCGGTATAGCCTACGACTACGTGGACGGCCAACCTTTAGCCAGCGCTGTCTCAGCATATTAAGTGATCCACATTTCACCCTGTGCCAATTACTTTTTCGAGGACACGCAACCCGACTTCCTCCTACTCCTCTTCTTTAATTACGTCCACAAAGGTCTACGCCTTCTATCCCAACTCGTCTGCCCATTCTACCATACGCAATGACTGCTGAGCGGCAATGCAGCATTCAGGTAATTCATTTTTTCCTACTAATATGCATAAAGGCAGTTGGCGCCAGAGTGGCAAAAGGCGACTGGCAATGGTGAGCGTCGTTCCATCTAGAGAAAATATGCAATCCTTGCTACCTTAGGGGCACTGAAGGAAGGAACATGCATGTACGCAAAGCCATGTTAACACCTGTTTTGCAGTATAATTTCCTCTTATTTATGAAGCTCTCCCACTATTCTCCATCCAACACACAAGCCTTGCTCTCCTTGTATGTCATAATAATAAGGCTAATGCACATGGCATGCTGCTGTCAAAGACCTTAATCTAACTACTACCTTAATTTAAACAAATACGGGAAGAACAAGCAGAAGCGGTGTGATTGTAAGCCTACGATAGTATCTCATGTAATCTGTGCAACATACGCAATGCCACAATGCCGCCCTTTCGCCGCCTTCGCCGATCCGCCCACCTATCACCCACACAGCCGCGCTGCCTGTCTGCTTGTGTTCTGCATTAAGAAATATTCCACTCTAAGAGGGAGCAGAAGGAGCAAGGCAACTCTCAAATGCATCCATTGGTCCTCTAGTAATTGCTTCGACACCGCACCTGTCTCCAACGACGACAACGATCCCAAGGGCCCTTAGTGCTTCCCAATGGCTTCCCATAGATCCGCTCCTACGTCCACATTCCTCCTTGCCATTATTGTCAAAGTCAACAACAATAAGTATTGTTTTTGAAGACGATGATGGCAACATTGAGAAACGTCTCATAGCCCGCGTTGCGAAACAGTGGTGGTGACAGCGGCGACGCAGGCAGTGTTGGTCAGTGTTGTTAAATAGATACTTATAAGTGGTGAATGATGGATTCGTGCAAGAGGAAGTCTGCAATGAGAAGAGGTTTGTTTGGAAAGCGAAATTTATTGTCCATTAACTTAGCAGACGTTTAAACAAGTACCAACTCCATTAAAATGAACAGGGTTCCAGAGTCTACAAAAGTCAGACCAGAGCTTTCACCTTCTTTTCCTTATACCCTTTCTTTCGTTTTCTTTTTTCATCACCTCCTGCGCCTTCTTTTTCTTCCAGTTAAAGCATTCTGTGTGGACCAGCACGTAACAAAATGAAGGCCTAGGCTAAACATGTTAGAAGCCAGCAATGCAAGTGCTACGAGAAATGTAGTCTCTAACAGGTTTCCGGAATATCATACAGAGTTTCACGGAAAAATCACATGCGCTAGCTTACAAGCGGATAGCGTTTTGATTAATTCAACATTACACAAGTCTCTTCCATCTTCTCTGAAGGCTTTAAAAGTAGAACGTATGCCTTGTCAAGATCCGGTATCTGAAGGGTAATTGCCCCAAACAAGAACTTGACACTTTAGTTAATAGAGGGGCCGGAGGGAGAAACCGGTTTCGAAAACAGTTTGATTTGGTCTGAATGGAGTTCAGTTAGACCTTGGATGTCCCAACTAAGAGTCGCGAATACTAAGCTGAAGCGTCCAGCTTTAATGTGTAACTGCTTGTTCAATTCCTTGGGATACGTTGATTTTATTGCGGTTCCTTAGCTGCTAATAATTGTTGCATTGCAATTTATGGTTGCTTCACGCGCGTGTGTTGCTATATTCTTGGTGTCATATCCACTTTATACAGCGACGTAAAGAGAGTCACGACATGATTCCCATGCATTGCTTCTCGAGAGGCTAGGTTTTACCTTTGCCACCGACATGCCACGTTCTAATGCGCATAGGTACCTTATGATTATCGAAATGATTATGAGATATGCTCTGTTATCTTCTTATGTGGGATAGGCTAACTGGTGCCTGAACATACCTGCAGAAGCAAAAAAAAGTATTTCCTAGCCCTTAAGCCTTAAATGCCACTCTCGGCTGCCCCATGTCTTGACGTCATGAACGAAAAGGTCCACAATATGTTGGGATAGAGATGCCTTGGGGAAACGCATGATGGGCAATGGTTTGCAACCTGCAAGGGCAGCAAAGTTTGGAATCTTATTATGTCATGGCAGGATAAATGAACGCACTAAACCGCCCTTTAAAGGCACTGCATCATACGTGCACTCACATCTACAGTTGGAACGATTTGCACCCAAACGTATTTCCTAGGAAAGTAATGCACTGTGTTCATAAATAATTTTAAAACCTGTACAATCTGGGAACATGGCCAGGGTAAAGTACTGATAGGGCAAGTCGTGCGCCACATGGTTTTGACACTGGAAGCAGTTGGAGCACTTCAACTTAAGGAATCGCCATTGCTTGTGGAAAAATCAGTACGATCATTCGATCGTATAATTGCAACGTGTCAAAGGCACTCCGCAAATATTACTAATGGCGATGTGGCGCAAAAATGCCTACCAAAGACAAATGGACTAATCTC
This sequence comes from Taenia hydatigena, assembly GCA_036345935.2. Classification (NCBI taxonomy): domain Eukaryota; kingdom Metazoa; phylum Platyhelminthes; class Cestoda; order Cyclophyllidea; family Taeniidae; genus Taenia; species Taenia hydatigena. The sequence continues at coordinate 9,763,873 of JADWOT020000002.1, read as the reverse complement.
GCAGGGTTTGTAGCGCCCTTACAAAATCATCCGCACATCACATAAATTAATACGAACTTGCTGGGCAAGCGCCGTTGAAAACACTTTGCATGCCATGTAGGATGCAATATTAGAAGTAAACTATGCGGGGGATGTTGAGCACTTAAGAATTAAATAACCCTACTAAAGCGTCAAGATGGGGACGGTTAAGCATGGACAACGGAAAGCAAGTGCTGATGGCAAATAAGCACAAGTTTACTTTGGTTAGCCGAAACGCTTGTCGTTTACTTGGACACTGATATCGAGGGAAGAGCTTTATTAAATTAAGTCCTCAGACCAGTTAACCCAAGGTTACGTGCCCATAACTTCATTCTTAGCGCATAGAGCAGCTAAACAACCCCGTTTATTCTTTGTTGTGGGAGAAATGAACTCGTATGCAAGATATGGACATCTTTTGCATAAACAAAAGGAGGGAACTTAAAACTGAAAACATCACCTATGCATATTTTATGGAATGCGTTATGGATGGGAGGCAGCAGTCTGTAATGGAACAAAGTTCTCTTCAATAGTCGCATATTGTGAGCTGTGATTATCCTGCAATATATCCGCTTTTGGATTCGCACTGACCTACATGTGATTAATGATACTGCATCGTATGCGTTCACGATGCAACCATAAACAGCGAGGCAAAATTCGTCAACAGATCAGTTAACAATAAAATTAGCACATACCAAGGAATCAAATAGGGATTTGTGCATTGAAGCCGCACACTCAAGCATACCATCAGGCGACGATTTAATAAGTTTAGTGCGACTAACAACGGGGCTTACAATGCTCACTCTTCCCACTGCCGCACTGCAGGTCGAATTGGAACCCAGTCCTTGAGAGTTGCGTTTTGGTTTGAGAGCGATGCAAAGTTCACCTCGAAGCAGATGATTTTCATTTCAGTCAGTCTGACCGTATCTTCGTAGTTTCTGTCCAATTTTCTGCATCTCAACTGTATTTAATGAAGTCAGGACCAATGTGGCTCCATTTGAAGAGTGGTGAGAGCAAGGCCCTTTCGGTGCGCGGCTCTTTGATGCTGCAGCGTAAAAGCCGTTGTTGAGCAAGCTTCTATGCAAAACGCTTCATCTATTAACGAAAACGCGGCATATTTGCACCTGACACTATGAAGATCATGGTATCGAGAGGAAGAATGCTAAGACTTATGCTGGCCTGACGTAGCTAATGTGCACCACCTGGGGTTATGATTAGTGGCTGCTATTCTCGACACGCAACCGCATATATTAGCTACATATTGGCAGACATGTTATTTTGGAGAAGTCAAACCACTATGTATTGAACGCATAAGCATTTCATTACTTTAACTCTCGCTTCAATAATGGGATTCGTGGCAGGCGGATGGATCTGCGAATGCATGGGCTGTCAAGTTATGAAATACTTAAATATAATGCATAAACACATAGATAAGTAAGCATTGCAAAATAGTTGGCCACGCTCTGCTAGCAAAGCAGAATAGCTAACAACCACTAGTGAGATTTGCATTGGTTTTTCGCTATAATTACAACACGGACTTGGCTAAAGTTATGTATTTTACTATGAGCATTCACTTCTAGTGCTTGCATTTCTCATCACCATCGGAATGACAGCTTTAAATTGATTTTTGTTGCAGTTTGTTTAGGTGCTCATAAGTTAACCCAAACGTGCGCACCTATCGTATTCGCAAACGACCATGTAAGTAGTCCGTAAATGCAAGCCTCCGACCGCAGCAATTATTTTATTTCATCAGGCATAGTGAGGGTCCACGCCGGTCCGTGTGTTGCCATGAGCCAAATTAGGGCAAAACTAGCTTTGGTAAGCAAGTGGAACAAAATGATTTGTAATTGCTCATTCAATTTACTGGGCGGCAATCTTGCTACCTGAGAGGCAATATATCATAAAAGTCACGGGTACTTAAGACGAGGCTAGGTCTGAAACGGCAATACTTGCATCTTCCTATCTAATTCGAGCGCATTTTGGGATAGTGCTGATAAATTCAGAAATGTATATCTGCCCAAAGATGTTGCGGCTGATAATGCAAGGCAAAACTAGCGTTGCTTTCCATCGCTTTCTATGTTGTTCCCAACTACAGACTTGCGGTTTTTATTAGACGACTTTATAGGTTGTCACCCGCACCAGCCGACTTTTGCGCATGCAATTCGGCCAGGCATTTGTGTCATTAACAGAGATGCTTCGATTAAAGGGGAAGGACAAACTAGCATGCATGGTCACAGCAGTCGGGATTATCAAAGCCAATCCTTCTGGCCACCTTTGCACATAGAATACATAAACCTAGTCAAAGTTGGGTCTTAATGAATCAAATAGAATTGTCACAATGCGTAAGAACTCTGCGGGAAATGATTAGTAGAAACTTCATGCATCTGAAGTTGTATTTTTAATATGAAAGCTGTAAAATTAAAAAGTGCTGCTGGCTAAGTAAACGTGCATCAACAACAGTATGTAAGAACGTGGTCTCAAAGGGTGCAAAGCTCGCTGTAGACATTGTTTGAACTGGCTTTTAACTTCGTTGAGATAAACACACAATGGTTACATGCAACGCAGTTTAATTACGCGGGAAGCCTAATTGTGGGAATTTGCAATGTAGTAAATTACTTGCATCACATTCATCTTGATTAAGTTGGAAGCCAGGCAGACGAATCCCATTTTCCCCTACGAAATATTTCGTTGATTATATATTTTGAATAACTCAGATAATGGTCAAAGTGCATGCGAATGAGCAAAATCAGATATGCCTATTTTGGTGATATGGGCTGTCATAAAATTTTCCATTGACTAAACAACACTTGCCATCTTCAATCGGTAATGCGCCAAACGGTTGTGCTGAACAGACACCGCCTAAATAAAACAAGTTTACCTAAACATTTGTTGGTAACCTTTTAGATAATGCCATACAACATTCCCCACACAATGCACTTACCGATTCTTTACCACTCTCGTTGATCCGCCTGAAAACCCAACAGCTCATGGCTTCCACAAATGTGAACTTTGTCCGTCTTTAATGAAAAGTGTATTTCGCCACCGCCATCGTGTCAGTCATGCACTAACAGGAATGCGGCCTGGTCAATGATCAAAGCACATTTGGAAACAAATGAGCTATTAGAAGTAGTAATGAAGTAAGCGCATGCGCGTGCGGTGTGGCGCACAGGGAGGACTGTAATTATCTCCAACAGGACTTGTCCCTGCCTTTTAAGGGTTGGACACTGCGCGTTTATATAGGAGCCGAGCATTCACTCACCAAATTTGATTGGAGCTTTTCTTTACACCTCACTTGCCACAAATGTGATGTTCGCTCCTTTTGAGTTGAGACCTAAGCTACAAAACGGAAAATAGTGAATAGTGAGTAATTACTATTACAAGGTAAACCTAATATAGTATTTCACTAAGAAGACTTTGAATACCGAAATGTCGAAGGCATAGCAGTTGACAAGACAGATTAGCATTTGGGTCAGGTTTCCTAAAATCAAATGATTTTTAGTGTGCTTAGGCAAATTTTAACGAAGTCTGGTGATTAATTGCGCAATACTGTGCCAAACTTACATATATTTTTTAGCTAGAAGCAGACACTGGTGCATTCAAAAGCAGAGGTCTGCTACCAAATGGCGTCTGCAGGGGTTCGTTTGATGACGTAACTGCGATTGTCGCGCTTTTGCCGCCGTAACACATCAGCGCTATAGTATGGGCGATGCCTTCCAAGTTGCAAGAGATCGTATTTACAGGAGTACCCGCACTTCTCCTCCATTCCATCTTAAATCCTAGCATTCGTGTCCGAAATGGTAAATCAAGAGGCGGATCACATGACATGGCTAAAAAACTATCACTTTTGAGAAGATGACGAGGAGGAATTGCACACAACACCTCTCATTAAATATTTAGCGACACGATCTACAGGTCCTTTCTGCCACGTCATTATTGCTACGGTTGGCTAGTAGCGATGGCAACCTGCTAATGGCATTAAAGAGCCTCCCACAACCAGGACTTGCGCATTGTGGAGGCAGTGGCGGAGGCTACTGACTATTCGAGCGCACAGAAGTACTGTGCTAAATGACAAGGCTAATGTGCACAGCTAGCACCCTGTGCTGTTCACCCATGTCTCCGTGGCCATCACAAATGACTTCGTGTGGAATAAATCATCCTCGTCGTACTTTGGGCGCGCAATGCCCTTAGCACCAGTGTAGAGCCGAGTGAGTGGCAGGCACGCATTAGACCTCACTTGCTAAATTATTGCTACATCAAAACGCATATTTCTTATGGTGAAGATGATGTGAAACAGCTTGAGTGTTTGAGCTAAGATTCTTCGCTGAAGTCATAATGAGTAGTATGGATGGGCACATGTTATTAACGTGGAGAAGAACTTAAAGCCCGTGTTGTAGACAAATCACTGCGTTCAAGTCAGTCACGGCAAAATTTCATTTTTTCGATCGTCGGCAATTAATTTTTTTTTTAAAATGTATACAATTTTCGCCAGTTCTATTGAATTATTTCTACAAACTATGGCATAATTGTACTTTAGGATACACCAGAAGTCCTGTTTAAATAGCATAAAATTACTTGTTTTTTTTTTTGGTTCAGCTTATTGTGAATTCCGGGTTCAATTGGTTTTGAGGCTGCTCAGGCTACCAAGAGACTTATTGTGGTCTGGAGTCAACATTAGACCTTTTCACACGATCTCTACAACATTCGCTTTAGTAACGCCAGTGAGTGAGAAGACGCTAAAGCCGTCCCTTTGCTCCACTCTTTCATGGACAATCATTTGGCTTCGCTTGCACCCCTGTCATTCTGCCTACGCCTTTCCGCTGTTATTTAGAATAAGGCTTAGCGTTGCTACAGAGACTCGACTAGCGCCTCCGTCATGACTCTTCAGGGTACTTCCGCATCAATCCTCGAGGGTGAGAACGCGAGAATCCTAAGTTTGCTGGCCATGCCAATGCGGGCCTTAGATAGAAATGCTAAAACTTAAATCGGTCTTTTGTTCCACGTAAAATCCTGTCATTGTTACTGCCTTAGTGCGTATCCGACTCACCGATTAGCTAAAAGATGGAAGGTAACTTTGCCACAGATGGACCCACCAAAACAACATGCTTCGTCTGGACTTCGGTGAGGAAAGCCAGCATGAAATACAGTGTGCATCTGTCAATGATTGTGTTATTTGTGATGAGCAATCAGACATAGGTGATGGCAGTTTCAAAGCTTTGACTGAGCGTTCGCGAGGACAGCATTGCAATAACTGCAATCGTTTGTTTCAGGTGTTTTATCTCGTCAACATTTGCACCAATTTCTCTCTTCCTGCGAGTTTGACTCCCTATTACCAAAGGCACGGGTTTAGCGCCATGCTCCATGGCTAACTGTGTGATTCACCAATGATGCCCATAATTGATCACTTTAACCCCTCGCTGTCCTTTCACTTGGTTAGGCTTTTTACATCTCGTTAAAGCCGAAGTTGTACTTCCTTCCTCCATGGTCATCAATCCATTAACCTTGGAACCCGATTGTCTCTGGTGCATCCATGAGCAAACGCAGTACTTGTCGAGATTTCGTGAGTGCTTTTTAACATCAGCTGCTTTCTTTACAACCAAAAAATGAAAATAAAATATTCCATGGAGAAAAAGTTGTGTGCAACTATTGCTTATTCTTGTTTTTTAAGGATTGCATCATCTAGCCACTCACTCTCTCTTATGGCTAAAGGAAAATTTTGCTCTACTTTTAGTGGTAGAAATGTAAGTCGTGTAATGTCTTATGGAAATGTAACTCCACGGTGTTCGAATTATACGATGTGGAATATGATTGTTAAATTATGGCTAGTAGAATTTTAAAAAGTTTTATGGTAACAAGTCATATTAATCTTCTTTTAGATAATGGACTAAAGGAAACCTTAGTGATTGTACGTGGCTTAGGAAATTATCCCAATTTCTTAAATTGTTATTTCAAATCAAATGCATGACACAGCCTCATGAATACGGTAGAAATCGTGTGGTCCTTTCTGAGAGGGTCATTGTCAAGGCCCTTCGTAGCTGGTTGACTGCTTTGATCATAATATCTTTTGAAGGGATATCAGCTGTGATACAGGAGCATATATGATGGGGATTTATTAGCTAGGAACAGTAGTACTTATTGGTCTCAGTAGCTGCAATTGCTAGGAGTGTAATGGAGGCTAATAAGCATCAAGCCATACGTGAGCGTAACTCCATTGGTGCTGAACGGAATTTTGAAGAGTCTCTAACGTCTTCATAAGCTAACATTAGTCTTGAGATGCGTGTAGCTCTATTTTGTGGGCATCGCAAATACGGACCAAAAATAATCCGAGCCGTTTCCTCAAATGCCTCAACGATGTTTTATTGCGATACATGAGTTCCCCTAAAAGCTTTTTTATTCGCAATCCATTTTTCACGTTATTTTCTCAAGGAAGTGTTACTAGACAGTCAGAGCGTTTCGTCCCACTGCTTGGTGGAAACTTCGCACGAGTTTTGTGGTTCCCTTTGCGTTGGTTCATTTATTTGACTCAACTTTTGTTCTGAAAGAATAATGATAAATGATGTGATATGACATATATGATATGATATAGGACGTCACCTATGCAGGGTCCACTTTCTGTACAAATTTTCTTCGACAGGACGTGCTTCACGTTGTTATCCCCATTGATTCGCAAAACAGCCAGCTTATTTGATGAGCATTGTGCCAGAAATACGGCTTGGCAACAATCTCTGATATTGTTAGTGTTGTAGGCTACAGGTGCAGCGTCTTGAGGCTCTCCTGAAGGCAAAAGAAGGCAGAATGTCAGGGTAGAATATATATATTTAATGAGCGGAGGGAAGTAAGCTGCTGGCATGGCTTGGAGGCCAGCCTATGCACCTAGGGCAATACCGCTACCTCTGCGACCTTGACGGAAACCAGTAGTTCTAACAAACAGAGTACTGCAACAGGAATTGAAATTGTTGCCGAATTCTGGAAAGATTATGCCGTATGAAGTAGTCACAATGGCCACGCTTTTAACCCTAGCAACAAGCACTTACCCATCTCTACTACTGCTGCGAATTCTGTCTGTCAACCTGTGACAGAGTTGGTTGGGCGCATAGGTGTATCTGTGTGCTAGCATAGAAGGAGCTTCACTAAGACGTAGACCCTTCACCTACCTACTCCTGTCTGCGGAAATCCTTAGGTCACCTACGGTGGTAAGGTATCTGGTGGCTCATTGATGACATCCCTTAGTGATGTAAGCATTTCAAGAACAGCCATACGTTTGTCGATTGCACTGCGCCGTTCATCAAACTCTTAACCGATTGTACGGTATGAGCGAACGGGAATAGGGTGGGATGGTGGGAGTGGTGCACACAATGAATTCACTGACGTAACCAAGCGTTTGCAATGTCAAAATGGTGGGGTACATGATGAAGTCGAGCGATTGTGCTGTTCCATAGGCAATGACAAGTCCTTCACACCGACACTACTTCTAGGTTTTGCTCATAAGCTGATTTCTCTTCTGTGAATGTCCGATTTATTATCCTGGTTGAAATCGGTCATGATAATGCACCCAATGGTTCACATAGCAACTTTACTTGACCCAAAATTTAGTAAGCGCGCCTGTTATTCATGACAGGGACGGATAGCCACGATCTAAAAAGTCGATAGATAGTGACAAGGAGGAAAGACAAAAGGCTCTTCTGACTCGAAAACTCGATCATTAATAGCCCTCAGAAGGACCAATCCTCTCCACTATTTCACTGACCCATCTGCTGCATGGCCAATCAGTTATCTACGAACCTCCGTCTTCCTTGATGGTTCGTGGCTTTCCGACAACAACAGTCTAGCAAAGACAAGGAAGAACTTCGAATATGGAAATTGCTCCAAAACGCTGATGTGCATTCAGAACGAAATGAAGGATCTTGACAACCCCAAAAACAAAAGTAACAGTCAATAATGTGGTCCAGGTAGACGATACTCATGCGGATTCGGAGGTTGCCGTAGCCACTTTGATGCTCTCATCCATTTACTGAGCTTCGAAGGCTCTCCACGCAGCGTGCGACGCATTTGATTGTTGCTCTGGCAGCTACTGACATCGCTCTGATTCCACAGCTTTCCATGCAAATCCGATTTCGTCGAACCCTGTTCTATTCATGGATCCTTACTCGCAAATGTTCCTGGTCCTGTCTTTTTGTGTCTGTCTGTGTCCGTAGTGTTCGTCGTGCACCGACTCAGTGCGATGACTTTCTTTCTTCGATCACTGCAACGGATTATGGGATTGAAAATGATTTAATGCATAAAATGCACCTGTTTTACTTAGCAATATAACGGCAGAGTGCATTTGAATTGTAGTTCTGCAGAAATAAGGCAGAATTTTGCGTACTTGTTACGCAAATCGTCTTTTATCGAAGGAGTTTTCAAAAAAATCAGTTGCATGGGCTTCCATCATCCTGAGTATTTGTTGGGAATGATGACTTGCTGTTTAAAGCTTCATTTGTGGCAACATTCGAAGAGATTAGTTGCATTGACCCCAGTTTTATGGTTTCAAACGTAGAGGAAAATCCAAGTAAATGCCATATTTAAGTGCAAACGTGCCTTGTTTAAGTAGAATGGGATGTCCAAGATGTCTTCAGTGAAGTTGTCCAGCCTAACATCCCTCAACTAGCATGTGATAAAATCAGGTAATTAAGCATAAAGTGACCGCTGGAAATTACCAAGATCGCATGCACTCACCACCCACTGAAGCACTAACCCCATAATCATTTTGGCCTTTTGTTTGCATTTGGATGCCACCGTTAAGTTCCTTGTGCTCGAGCAAAATATTTGATGTACCTCCTATAAAACAGATTAATGGTACAAGTCGCACTTCACGTCGACTGAATGTAATCATTGACTGTCTCAATTTATGCAAATTGTTTGTGATTTGCGTGCTGTGGTAAAAGGTTGATAATGAGGAGAGTGCTTCGACTAAATGATTCAAATTCACATTCCATTTTACCTCAGCCGTACCAAGCACAAAGCTGGAAGCAGTGATGTGACTGCACTCAGTTGGAGGAGGCGACTGCGATGACTGGCGGATCACCATTAGCTCCTGCGTCACACCTACCAAACATGAGGCAAGTGCCATGCCATCTCGCTCTCTTTTGACTGTTCAAAGCACCACAGCTGTGAACATTTGTTGTCGCCATATGTGGCTCTATGCCTTCTAAAATCATAAAACTATGCAGTCAGAGCCTAGGTGAAGAAAAATCCCGAATTCTATTCGTGTAAAAACAAGTGGATTTGAATTGAAGGAACGGATAGTTAGGGATTCATACAATGCAGTAAGCAATTGAGAGAACCTAAACTAAGAAAAGGAATATTCTATACTGATATCAATTCCAAACAAGCCAACTCAAGGAGACCTACCCAATGATGACATGAGGGTGCGCACTAACCCCGTATGTTTGCTTAACTCTCGTGTCTAAGCAGCCTGATGGCAACAGCGCATTCTTCTGCTTAATCACCATTTTAGCGATGGACTACAGGGGATTGAGGGGCGAAACGCATTTCGCTACTCAACACCAATCAACCTTCATGCATTCATGTAGGAAATCCCACTTTATTTGCCCATAGTTGTCCTCCTAGAGCCTCCTGATCGCCATGTTCTTTGCAGTATTTGCATCCACGTCATACGAAGTGCTTGTAAATGAAATGAGAGTTAGCAGCAGTCATGTAATTTCCCGTGCGAACACTGTCCACTGAAAGCTGGAAAGTGCGAATATCGTGTGCAGCCCTATATCGGAGGATTCCATGTCAATCCACATAGTAGAGTAATAAATGGCAGATAAAAACCATATCAAATTCTGCTCCAATCTTTAGCGTGATGTGCGAAGTGAATATTTGGTTGAGAGCAGACTGCAAATATCAACCACCGAGCCGAATCGCATGCGGCAATTAGCCAAGTCAGCTACTGTAACCAAGCAAGCAGTATCTCAATGCATGCTAATGGCGCTAACAACTTCACACGCGGACATTAGTACAAATGCACCTACAAAATTAAGACCAGCTTACTAGCTCACATCCTTAGTGTAATTAATAAAAGCAGAATTGTGGAAAAAACTGAACGTCCATGATCCTCAGATTCGTGATCTGCTCCTGCACGCAAGGTCTACTAATCACACTACACTCGCATTTAATACCCCCTTATTTGCCGACTCATCGCATCATTATACGGTGAACCTCGATGTATAGCAATCTGGCATGACAATTTTCATTTCATTTAACGGCACTCAGAAGTGCGCATAACTGTCCGCAGGCAGATTCTGTTGCGCAGATAAGTCGGACATTCGGCTCGCCTACTTGCCTCACAGGTTCTTCTATAACTCCATCAAAAGGGGCGATAATGTTAAACTGCATCGGTAAAGATATCATGTTATCACGTTCAGTGAGGGAGAATGCAAAAAACTTTGCCACAGTGGCCCCATTTACATCCTTGATATTGGTTTACGGTCCATGTTTGAAGAATAGCAACGAGGCGACGCCCGCGCCACCTTCTTCGCTTTATGGTGCCCAAAGTGGTGCGCATAACTTGAGTGACTTGCAATATAACTACAAAACAGTGTGCTGTGGCATTTTAGTGGAGTTCACTGCATAATTTTTTGTCATTAGTGGCTTTGGGACCACGTAAGCTGCACCGATGCCGTTGAATATTGCATCCTCCTCTGCTGGTGGTGTGTAAATAAAAGGACGAAGCACCGTATCGGGCAAGCATAATGCTTGTTTGATAACACTGCTCATTTTGAATTGTCAGCTTTCGTAGCGTTTCCACTTCCTGTGCTGCCACAAAATACCCTTAGTGGTCAAATAGGCGTCATCCGTTCCTACAGTTCCATGCAATGCGACTGCGCATTGATGCAGCTTTGACATGGGTTCTTGACAGGTCGCGATCGGGACGTTTACAATGCCCATCGGTGCCGAAGTTTCGTATGTCTAATGCTTACCGTGATGCTTACTGTCAGTGTTTTTTCTCGCTATGGGACAGCGACTACTGAACATCATTTCAGTGGCGTTAATATTGCACCTCGAATTTCAGTAAGAAAGTGGGTTGCACAAAGACAATGCCAGGTAATCCGAAAAAGCGCGTCGCCACCTCTGAGTGCGTGCAACACACATGACCATACTAAAGGATAATAACAGGTGCATACTACAATAATCTAAAGATAAGTTCAGTTTTATGCACAAAAACCCGTTAGCAGTATATGGGATTCCCCAATCTGATTCGCTGTTGGGCAAACGCTTACACTACCGAACCAATTCATGCATATGTATTAACGACGACTAGAATTAGAACCCACGCACTTCACAAAGGAAAAAGAGCTGTGGCTGTCAAGCTTCCCACTACTCACCCAACAGTTTTATTTTAGCTGTTTTTCACCAAATTGGAAAATGAGGTCCAAATAGTCAGATTTTGATCTGCAAATTATGCGAGCGCATCACACAAACACGTCTGCACGCAGGCTGAAAGGGAGAAGAGAGCAGCTGCAGAATACTGAGACACAAACACCCTGCTAACTTGTCTTAAGCAAACTATACCAAAAACCAGCCCTACTGGTTGGACTGGAGCAATGCAAGATGCTAAGGCAAGCCAGCTGCTCCTTTGAAAGAAAGACGAAAGCGAGTGACATGGTTTATGACCAAAATACGTAGAATCAGTCAACGGCATGATTAGACGACAATGAGCTAGCAATCAGTTCTATCAATATTTGACACTCGACGTATGTAAACATCAAGTAGCAACGGTGGCAGCAGCATCAAGACAGCCATTTTAATCTATGCACAAACAAGAGGATTACGTAGAAAATGAGAAGGCATGGAGCAACACGGTCTTCAGCCATCAAAGATGGATTTGCACCTTGCGGCTTCCATCCACTTGGCAGCATCTGCGGCAGATGCAAAGGGCAACACTTCACACTGGGAGGCACAAATCACCATAGCAGACACATGAAAAACGAATCGCATGTAAATAGGACCTTTTCCCATGCAAGCTAACCTACTCTTATGAGGGCGTTCTTCATTGACATTGAAATTTGGACCTTTCTGTCAACTAAGTCAAGAGCGCAGGAATTTCAACACCGCAGCACACTGCGGATTTTTAGCGGTCTCAGTGAAGACTTGCCAGCAATCGCAAATCCTCGAAGCGCCCTGCACAAGCGGTACAGTCTCGGTGAAGTATGTGCCCTCCGAAGAAATTGGAGACAACAGAGTTGGTACACCTCTTCACGTGGTTTATCGTCTCCATCTTGAGTGTTAGAGTTCCAGATTTTCATCCACCTATTGCTAGCGTCAACCAACTCCTACCCGGGAAGCATATCTCATCTGTCTAAACGAAGGAAACGTAGAGAAATAGTCGTCATTATGGCGAGGGTCTACAATGACCCTACTAGTCAGATGGAAAGATCAACCCTTAATCTGAAGGCGGCGTAGACTGCATGTGAACGACTCTTCCGAAGCCAAATCTTCACTATTTTAACCTGGGTTAGTTCAAATCGCACCTGCTGGAGTTCCATGGGGAAAGGCATAGTTCACCAATGGCGACAATTTGTCGCGCAATTTGTCCCACTAAAATAGACAATATAGCAACCTGGATAACGCAACATTGATACCATAATTTCAAACACGCCAGGAATGGAGTAGTGGCAAATTTCCTAGCATTACATTTAAGCAGAGTCCATCGAGATACGAGAACATCAAGACGACTCAGAGACCAGATACCATTCCTACCTGGGAAGAGTACGGAGCAATAACCAAATCCAATTTTAACAAAGTTGTTCTTAGGCAATTCCTTAAACCGTCATCGACACTATGCACAGCCTGTCTGAAAAGAATCCGAGAGCCATCGTATGCCATGGCGTCCATCGTACCGATAAATAATATAAGGTTAAAGATCTTCAGAAAATATTAATGATTTGTGGAATAAATAAGCAAAAACAAATTGTTTACTAAATTCTTATTGCTGAAACTGGCGCGATTGTCTACCATTTGCAAATTGAAGCATTTTGTTGTAATGAAAGATATCTAAATAAGAGCAAGAAAATAATCATAAGATATGGGAACGTAAAAAGTTCAATATTCCTGGCAATAAAATTTTCTAAATTTGCGTTTTGAAATATTAGATTGTCTGAGCAGTACAAAACCTCCTGCATGACATGCGCATTCGTCGAGGTCTTAAGCCGAATATCAGATGTTAATGAAATTAACTATAAATCCACTGCACCAGCATGACATGAATAATGTAACAAACCAACTTACAATGCCAATATGACGTCCTGAGGCTCCCTCGAAGGCTGTTTATTCTGTCCTACCTACCTATTAACTTCGATATCATCGGGACGTGTCATGAGTGTATCCACTAGTGGTGAGTGGCCGCGGCGAAGCTATCAAATTTGAGAACCAAACAATTAATTCAAACACCGCATTCTGTGTTGTAAATGCTGTCCGTAAATATCAAATGGGTCCAAAACGCTTACTTTGATATAAGACGCCCACCGTGCTGACCCAATGCTGATGGATATTTTTAATTTCACTCACAAAGCTCACAATTACGCATGCACTTGCATTCATCTCTGGCTGTCTTACCCGACTACATGTGTGCTTTGTCACTTTTTTCCACTTTAACCCGCCTCCTATATTCATTAACAACTTACAAGAAAAGTGCTCTGATGTCGACATTCCGCGTTTCATAATTTATTAAGGCAGTGATTTAAAAGTAGTGTTACTCACTTGGCATTCGTTTAAGTGCAGATCTTTGTTATTTTTCTTGCATCATCAGGCATAATCCATGTGATTATTAGGTTTGCACCGATCTTATATTTACTCACAGTCTCCTGATCCACATTGTTTACCCGAGTATGCCATTAGCGAATGCTACAAGTTACTGCCCTTCATACAAGCAATCACCCAGAATTATGCAGCTAATTACGAGACAAACTTTTAATAAGTCTACCTTTTCTGGTTGTGAGATGGCTTCACTCGACTTGCAGAAGTGGTGTTAGACAAGGTTAGTCTTTAGAAGTACCGGAACTATATTCTGGGATAAGAAAGCAACAATATGCTCTGCGACCTTTCATTCATTAAACTAAGCCCGCCAAATACGTGATCCTCGAATTTTACTCACTGCCCGGAGTGTACTTAACGCAACCTGAATGATGGAGCATCCAATTCACGAATATTCGCATTTCTTTCACTGCTGAGCAAACATTTGTAACATCTTTGAGGTAGTTGACGAAGGAATTATAGGCAGCTTGAATTTCTCGACTGCGTTGAGTTGGTTTTTTTCCTAGAACGAATACTCATCCGTTTTACCACAACATTTGTGCACCGTTTTTGGGAAAAATCTCTAATCAGGAGTTTAGGACTTCCCTTTGCCAATTGAGGGTCTTGAGCTGTTGCAGAATTTAACTTTTGTAGTCACAAGTAAAAACGACAGCAACTTTTGTTGATTTGTTTCACTCCTCCATAAGATTCGTAGTCATTATTGACAAGGAATTATGAACTTGCTAAGCATGTGATGGTAGCCCTGTCTGAAATGCGATTCTAACACAGTTGAACAGTAGGAGTACGGAATTCATCGACACTAGAACCTAAGTCTCCCAGAGAACGTAGCAAAGACAATAGTGAGGATCAAACCCGCAAGCCTGATATCTTTTTATTCTGCATTTCTGCAGACATGCATGTCCATTTGTAAGTAGTGGACCACATTTCCAGTTTGGGTGAATTTTGACAATGATAGTCTGAGTGAGTCAATTAACATGTTTCACTGCAAACTGATTAAACTTAACAGTAGTATCCGTGGCAAAAAATTTGCGACAGAAAGGAGACAAATAAATAGAGGGTAAATAACTGGACGATTGGAGTAGTAAACCTAAATCCGATTAGATTTTGCATGTGATTATTAACATAATCTTGTCGGTCATATTCGAACTCTTCTTTCTGTTGCTGGGCCCATATAGCGTGTCGAGAAGGTGGGTGCCTGCTCGAAACCCCTTTGTCTGGGCAAACCGTGTCAAAAGCACTTTACGCGAAAAGCACTTATGGTGACACAACGCACCTCGATCGCCAGTAAACTTGCAGCCAAGAGTGATGGGTAGTCAGACATTATGCATGTTTGAAACCCAAGAGAAATGTAAAACCCTTAGGTTCCAAATATTGAGGTCTAATTAGGGATCATCTGTCACTCAATCCGTCTTACTTGGCCTGAATGCTTTCTAAATCATATTCATCTTTGAATCTATTGCAATGGGACTTAAAATACATACTCGAAAATGTCTGCATGGGAGCGATTTTAAGAAAAGATGGATGCGGTTAAAGCCGTGCTTGCGAGCTGTAATATTTGACTGGTCCTACAATGACCTTGACGGAAGGCAAAGGCAAGCGTGGAAAGGAACGCAGACTAAATGAGCCTGGCTTACTGCTGATGTGAGCTGTCAGATTGAAGATCGGAAAATCCACGAGGGATGGCTAAGAAGCAAGTATGTCTAAAGTATGCCACTGTTAGTTATTAGGTGTGAGCTGAAAGCATTATGTGACCATCCTCCTTTAAAATGCAGCTGATTGGGCTACGAAATAGGCGTCAATGATTGGAACTCAGTGGTAAGCTCAAGCAATACTCTCGTTTAGAAAGGCAGTCGATGCCTCTGCTGACAACTGCTATTACCCAATGCGCTCTCTGTCTACACAATCAAACGCACTGACTTACCAGTGCTGAGTGTTCGAATCGTTTTGTTAAATTACAAGAAGGGGGTTTCATCATGCACTGCCACCACAGTCACTGTGTGTGTCGTGTTGGGCGTCAGTCCATCAAGAGTGACTTCTCTTGCGCTGGCGGGAGCAGATGCTGACCTTCCGGAGTCGGCCTCAGAAGTCGACACCGCACGAATTGTGATTTTTACATCGTCAGCTTCATCCAGGTCTGTCAAATTCCAACTTAGGCGAATGGAGTTAGAACCGGTAGGATACCAGTGGAAGTGCTTCCGCACAAGGCTTTCATCTAAAGCAGTCAAGTTTACCAAATTGAAAATTTGCTAGCCAGCCAAAGCGACTGCTCAATGGTGTAGATTGCACTTGTCTAGACTGTCGCGGCCGACGGAATGAAGCAAATGTATTGCAACAACTAGTTTTGAAGGGGAGGGAGAATTCCGCCCCTCTACGACACAAGAGCACATTGAGTTCAAAATGAGTGTAAAGAGCTCTCCACAACACGCGTGCTGAACAATGTCTCTATTGCGTTCTAAAGCAACAGCGGTGAAGGAGTCAATGAGAGGAGAGACACAGCTATCACTCCGCTTCAGCTAGTATCACGCGGAAACTCTGTGCCATTCAGTCAAAGTGACATTTACAAGACATTGCTAAACTTCAAACAGACCAACTTAAAGCAACTGCAGATGCGGTCCGACTCTTCTACCCCTTTCGCTAGCAAGATTATGGAAAGTGCAACATGTTACTAGACATTCAAGATGTTTGCCTTCACCCTTATTTTAACCCTACTTCGAACCTTGTCATGACGCGCTAATGTGCATTTTTAGATTTAAATGGCCAAAAGAGTAAAAACTGGAGCAGCAGCATTGGGCAATCAAGCAGCTCCTTGTCAGTGCACGTTTGATTAGTGCCATTTGAAGTGGTGCCTGGAGAGCCCTACAATTGGCATTCCTAATAGTAAAGCGGTGGTACGAATCGCACTTAAACAGAGTTGGCGAAGGCGAAAGTGACGATGACTTCAATGAACAGAATACAAAGTAACATGCCGAAATGGAGGAGGTTGACGACGGGTCAGTAGACGCACCGAGTACACCCATTGCGTCACGAGGATTACTAAATTAGTTTCGCAAATGGTGCCTTACAGAGCAAAGCTTGCTAATGAGCGCTGAGAATCGGTACCCAGTGTTAGGCCCAACCAATTCTCCTGTGTTGGGAAGGCAGTCGATACCTCTACTGACAAGTGTCAGTGATATGGCATCTGGCAGCATAATCTCGTCTTTCAACTTACCGAATTCTGGTGTTTAAATATTGTCTGTGAATTCAAAAATCTTCTTTCCTTTATGCGTTTCCGTCACAGTCACTGCGTATGATGAGTTGGGCTTCAGTCCGACAAGAACCACTTCTCTTTCGCTGAGGTACGCAGATTCAGATAGTGCGCGTGCCGGCTCAGATTTCAGTGCTGCCTTTACTTTGATGTTGCCATTGAGCATATCACTGAATTCCTCCTCATTCCACGTTAAGCGAATGAAATTCGATCCCACAGGATCCAAATGAATGTGCTTGTGTATTTGATCCTCACTTGGTATTGTCCCTTGAACAGAAATGCAAAAGTGCCAGTCAGCCAGAATGACTACTCAGTGTTGCCGCTTACATTTATTTACGATCTGCGAGCATGATGTGTTCGAACTGAGTGAAGACACCAGAATGCACTCCTATAGCCTGCGTTAAATCAATGTTTTGGAATCAACAAATGTTGTGACATTTCATGTGCTCACAACCCAATGCTAATGAGAATTCCATTGTTAAAATCTCACTTACGGACAGTTGTTTTGTTTCCCTTTGCCAACATGGGAGTCACCAACAAAACGAGACACCATCGGTAGAACATCTCTGCACCCCACTTGTTTTATAATTACAGTTCACGGTGCATTTTTTGCACATTCTGCACATGCGTACCAGCCTATGGACTCTCTTTATCTCACATGGCGTCTTCTGATTCGCGCGATGAGGTGGGTAAGTGCATATTTGTCATGATATTGTCATATCTTTTCACCCGTAATACATGTTGCTGAGTTCACCTTGACCTTCTCTTTTCTTGCATGCGAGAATGCCTTGAACATTCGCGATGACAATTAAGCATAGCAATGCGCTTTATGATATTTAAAAGATCTAATTAAGCGTGCAATAATGCTTGTTTTACCTGAAATTTATTCACTCATTTATTTTTCCTTTTGCCTCCATGGGGTCGATTTTTTATAGAATTTCGCTGGTATTGGTATTACTGCTTTATTCGATTGCCTTGCGTGTTTAAGGTTCCCATTTTTGTCTTTTTGGCATCTTTGCGACTAAGGAGTGTTAACCAACGTCCTGGGGCCTGAATCTGAAAAGACTAGTTTTTAGCGGTATAATCATATATTAAGTTTTATTTTCCTTTTTCACCGTAAATATCAGCAATCCCTTACAATATCACGGCATTTTAAATTTGTCTGAATAACATCTAGATGGTATTCGCAAATGTTGTGATTGTTCGATTTCTAATAAGGTGAATCAGTTTGTGGTCTAGTACCATTTGACTAGTAGTTTACCTTGCAGACGTGTCCTTCGGTGTTGAGCTGCTCTAGCAAGTATCAAACGAAGAGAATTAAGAAAGGAGTCAAGATCGAAGGCCAACATAAATTTAAGTCTTCCACGACGACCGAGGATGGAGACGAAACCGCTGTGTTCAAGCATAACTCGTTCCCGAAAGAGCCGGAAAGCAGGAAACTTTAATGAAAATCATTGATGCGATTCTTACCCTAATGCTCACATAAATTCAGGAGGTTAAAAAGGGACTGATCAGAAAATCATGAACAAATTCTTAGTGCGTGTAGCCACTGCTTCACCTGGTTATAAATTTAGCAATGCCATCTCCCGTTGCCTCGAGACTACTTTCAGTTTTACGGAAAAATTGTGACAACTATGGAGAAAGGCTGATCACACTTTTGGCCGCTGGAAAGATGCAAAAGAATTTGCTTTTGTTTCCCGTTGCAAATCACTAGAACATCTTCTCAAAAATGGAGATTCAAGTACTACATCGGTGATCTCAACGCACACACTACAGGTTACCCATATTACCTACACATCTACCCTTACTAATGATTCAGAGCTTCTAGCACTTGCCAACAGGACAAATTGATGCTACCGTAGATGCAGAACTATGCTAAATTTAAATCAAAAGCATCTTTTACTAGTCTTTGATCTATTCGAAATTTTGAGGATCCATAAAGGGGACATAAGTGGTTGCTCTCTTAAACCACAATGTGATTTTGAGTTTGCAACATTCATTAAAATGTATAGACCTTCCCTCAACGAAGCTCGGGTCAGTAACAATGCGTCTCAGAATTTGCATCTGACAAAACAGATGCAAGAAAGGCGTGTTTTACCTCACACAGTGCACAGCGTACTGTGGGTCGTACCGAGAATCAGACTTCTGCCCGCATTGTCTACATGCGCCCTCATGGCAAAGTGGCAATGCAGTTTAAACATCAGCATCATTCTATACCTCGACCTCAAATACTCACCATAACTATACACTGGCGGTTTTTAAGACGGACTTTAGTTTGCTTTAAGACATGCGGCTCTGATCGTGGTAGTTATAGTACGGGTGCCAAATCTCTACCCTTCCGCATTTCAGCCCTTCAATGCGTGAACAATTGACATGAGTTTTACAGTAAACAGCAGTCGCTATTCAGGTTGCGCAAGACTCTTTCGACACAAACAATGAACTGTAATCAGCCAAGCAGTTTTGTCTTGATTATTTCTGCAGGGCACGCGAAACTAAAATTAGTAATGAGCTCCTTTTTGAATGGTAGTACTCGCTTGCAATTATTCTTGGCTGGAAGAGCAGGCAGAATTCCACATCCTAAGGGCATGTATATTGTGAGGACAGTTTAGTCACTACTATTACTGTCAAGATGCTAGCAGTAAGATTTCTGTATCGAATAGCAACACCTATTATTTTTGAAATTTCAGAACCTATGGTAGCAAAGGCGAACAAAACAGAAGGGACCCCGATTTCGCGCTGCTTCCAATGGGAATGCGTAGATCCTTGGACTTATCAATCACGCTGGGGTATCCACAGCCTAACTAAGCTTGTCACCAACCAAATCGTACTAAGTGTAATGGCAGCCGATTTATCTGGTGACCCATTTCTGCAAACTGCTGATTTCTGGCTTGGAGCAGTGAACAAACGTTACAAGGTTTGTCTCGAAGCATTCAAAAATTAAGTCAGTGTTTAGTCATACAGCGGTAAAATAAAACTCTACCAGCAGGTAAGCGAGGACTTAAGGTTATGCACACACTGTTATAACGTGCTAGGTAGTAGGTCATGTTCAGCGACCCGTGCTGTCTGCATTGTGGTAGGCAGCATGTGGCCGTGTTGTTAAGATCACTTATTTGGACCCAATAACAGCAACAAGAAGACTTACAAGAGACACACCGTTATGCAGTGTGCAGCACATGCTTGACCCCATCTATGCTACTATGGTTGACTTTCTACACAAACCACGCGTAAAATGCAGCAAAAGTGCAAAACGCGCTAGAATTTTGGCGTCTAAAAGAAGACACAAATGTGAAATGTTCGCAGTTTATTTTAATTTTGCTTTTATTGACACAATATCCCCAATGATGCAACCCACTTCTGTCGACCATTCTGCCATAGATGTGAAATAGGTAGACGATAATATCTTACAGATCTAGTAAGATGTTTGTCTGGATGTTGCTTTTCTTCCTTTGGAAATTCGCAGCATTCCATCATAATCGCATTTAAAACAGCAGCGTTTTCCTCTTATTTTTGCACTCCTGGGATGGAATCAGAAGATCAAACTTTAGACTGCAATTACTTGGCATGTTTTGAGACGAATTTTTGGCTGCTAAATAGTGTGCTTGAAATTAAGTAAATAAGTAATGTTCTGACTCATATGGACCAGTCGCTATTTCTTTACGACATAAGCTGTAAGTCCGGTATTGTACAAAGACCTACCAGTCACTCTACAACCATGCCTGTGCACAGACAGTCACGCACGGTTTTATTTTTCGCTAAATAAAGTGTAAAATATAATGTCAAGCCGAAATGCCTTGCAGTTCGCCGCCTAAAAATGCAGTGAGTCACCATCGCGGATAATGTTGTATGTTTCTTATTTTCAATTAAGCGAATAATTAATCGTTTGAGCATAGGTGCCACCTGGTGAATATTTTGAGCATAACAGGTGTGATTGTGTGGCAGATATCGTTGAAAGACATTG
Source organism: Taenia hydatigena (assembly GCA_036345935.2). Lineage (NCBI taxonomy): Eukaryota > Metazoa > Platyhelminthes > Cestoda > Cyclophyllidea > Taeniidae > Taenia > Taenia hydatigena. The sequence goes on along the minus strand of JADWOT020000002.1, from coordinate 9,742,862 downwards.
ACACCCCGTAATATGCCCCTCACATTCGGGAAAATATCGCTGAGATCTGTCTGAGTTATGATATAGCACTGACGAATCGGTCTCGCATCAGCTGAAGTGGACATGTCTTACGCAGGTTACAATTTGTCCTCTTCGCAGCACATTTTGTACCTGTGAGCCATAACACAAACTTTGCTAGACCTTGACTATAGCTTCATCCGTTCCCAAACACAACGCACTCCTTAATATTAAATGGGCACTCTTAAGATAATATGGCTTTCTGTATTTCCGTGCCACAGAAATAAGCATAAGCAAATTATATGGACAACGCATTTATTGCCTACTTTCTAGCAATGGCGATGGATGCTGCCAACGAGGCAAAACTGCTATCACGGCACTTTAACTGGATTTACGTGGACCCCAGACCTAACAGCTTAGTTGGGACATCCAAGTTCTAACTGAACTCCATGCAGACCAAATCAAACTGCTTTCGAAACCGATTTCTCCCTCCGGCCCTTCTATTTACAAAAGTACCAATTTTTGTTCGGAGCAATTACTCTCAAAATACCGAATCCTGACAACTAATACATTCCACTTTTTAGAGCCTTCAAATAAGATGAGCCATACAGCCGTTGCCGATTCGGGTTAGTGGTTAAGCGAGTAGTGGAGGAGGCGTTGTCGTCTGAGGAAGGCAGTTTGCACCAAACCAATACAGCTCACAGCCTCGATGATGTGGTGGTTACCATGAAATCACTCTCTTCTGATTCGGTCGTTCCAGCTCAATCCTCTCCTGGCATAAACGAGGAGGACTGCTACTAGTGCGCAAAGAAGGGTTTGTTGTGAATAACAGTGAAAGTTATAAATCAACTAAATAAATGAAACTTTGATCTGGCCCTCACTTAAGGAGAGGCAGCAAGGTTGACGTCGAGTGGAGGGCCTCGAAATTTCACACAAGCTTGTCAGCGGCGTTTATCAGTGCAGAAGATAGGCATCATCCTTGACTGGTCAAAACGAGTCATGCTGCTAGTGCACTGGTTTGCTTTAATTGAGTAAGTAGGTGCAAGTATGCGACGCATACCATGAGACACGAAAAAGAAGGCTCGGATAAGCCATAATCTACTACTACTCGATTCTCACAGGCTTGTTTGTTCTTAATCACAAATTCACTCAGGAAGCACCCAGACTCATACGGTGCATCTCCAAGCAGCGGGATCTTCTTAAAATAAAGTAATTGAGTGAGTAATTTGAGTGTTTACGAGGGAGGCACACCTTTCCAAGGAAACACAGAAAGAGGGCAGCAGTGTTGTTTGGCAATAAAAACTGCGCGAGCAAAGTGCAAGGAGGCGCAAAAGCTTCATCACCGAAACGTGAGCTAAAAGGAGCAATTCTACCCTTTTCTCGCAAGGGATAATTTCTTAAGTCAAGTCATGCAGTCCGTATTTACGTATAACACCTTAAACTCAAGTGCTATGACTTGAGTTTGAAGGCATCGTGCATTTTGCGGTTGCGAACTGGCTCTTCAATATCGGCAAAGGAGTCGATCTATCTGTGTCCAAACACACTCAGCATTTGAAGCGCTGGTGCGTTTTGGGGCAAAAGCATAGGGATTGCACAGATGCCATCGAGCTGACATCCGCAGTAGCCTTTTGGTAGTAGGCCACTGCTTTTGAATCCACCCATTCATCCATCCTTCAATGTCTGCTTAACAGTTGTCGACGTGGGCTTCGTTCCTCGTGCAGGCATCGCTGAATTAGATCAACTTACGGCTTCCAAGTTCGATTCAGATGAATTGCGGAGGCATTGGTGCAAAGGGAAAGGAGAGGGGCGTGGAGTCAGTAGCTTTAGTTTTTCATAAGCTCAGGGTATCAAGGTGAGACCGGTTTCATTTTATTTTGCGATCCTTAATGGATTTAAAACGTTGATGTGTAGGAAAATATCTGTAGGAATATTCATAATTTAATCCAAAAATGTTTTCTTAGACGCAGAAAAAAGGTACTTCCTTATTGTTGGGGCAAGGCATCGACTTGACAACTTGGCATTGATACTCTCCTCCAATTGTGTAGGCACAGTAATGCTTGATAGGATTGATTTGCCATTGCCATTATTTCTTGTAGGAGTGGGTAGAAGAAGAGAATAGGTGACATTGAATTGACGAATTTTGAGAGCTCGCAGCCTCACAAAAATCTGCGGTGATTACATCAAAAGTGAAAGATGCAACTTTTGTTAAACAACCATAGAAGAGTGTACGTGTTCGACAGCAGGCTGAAGGTGCAGCTAATTTTGCAAAAAACTATTCTTTTAGTGTCGACATTGTCCGCGCATTGCCTTTATTATTATTGTTTATAAGGGCCTCAAGGTGTGTGTGTTGAGTGAAGAAGAGTAGGCAGACCTTGTAAGTGGGGAGGAAGTTCACTGTAAGACATGTGCTAGCATGGCTATACGCACATGCTTACCTCATTCTTCAGTGCCTCTGGGGTAGCACGGGCTACATATTCGGCTTAGGTGGGAGGGCATTCAGCACTGCGAGTCACCCTCATCACCATGACGCCAACTGCAACCGCGCGTGTTGAGAGGAAAGAATAAGTGAATTATCTGAATGCTGCATTGTTGCTCAGCAGTCATTGTGTACGGCGAAATGGATGAACAGGTTGAGATAAAAGTTGGGAGTTTTTGTAGAAGTGGTAAAGGAAGAGACTGATGAGTAGGAGGAGGGAAAGGTTGGATTGAGCGCCATCAATAAGGTGATTGTCACAAAGTGGACTGCGGATCGCATATTATGCTGAGACGACACTGACTGCGGTACGACCACTTAAGTGACCGCAGGCATTACCGAGAAGGAAGCAAAGAACAGCAAAGCGTATTACAGGCTGCGGTAAGTGGATCGCGGTCAAACATCAGACCGTAGGCTAGTTAATAGCAAACATGAAACTGAGGTATTCACTAAATGAAAAAAGGGAGGTATCAGCGTTGAGGAAGGGAACACAAATCTGGCTGCAGCATGAGGGGAGAAAAGGAAATATGGTGAACAAATGTGTACGTGTTGCATAGGTGTGATGGGGAGACGAACTGAGGAATAAGGCTTGATAAAAACAAGTTTGTTTTTCCCAAAAAAAACGTTAAAACATGGTTTTTAATTGGCCAATTTCTCGCCAGAATTGAATGGTAAAATGAGGGATTTAGGGACCTGGTTTGCGGTGGTGGTGCTAGTGGCGAGGATGCAATAAGAGCTGTTAGACGGGATGGGGAAGAAGGGGCAGTAATGTGTGCATATGTGTACGAATGCATGCATGAGACAAAAAATAATAGTAGTAGCCACAGTGTTTTAGGGAGAATAAGGCAAATTAGTAATAAATGCATGTATCACACATGTGTGACGGCGGGATGGAGTGCGGAAATTGTTAGGTGTAACAGCATCGTAAAAAGAAAGAAGCAACCGCTTGCATAGATAATTGTATAATGTGTAAATAAAATAAGCTTAGTAAAAGAATGTAGAAGAGAAGTAGATGAAATGAGTGAAAGAATGTAGGAGGGAAGAACTTCCATTTCTAAGTAAGTGGAGGTAGGAAAGAAGTGCTGGTGGGTGGTAGAGTGACATAAAGTGCACTTACTGGGCGCATGCGCACGAGGGAATGGATGGGTGGAGGAAATGGGAGTGTCAAAGTTGCAGGGGAGCCCACTGCTACTATGCTCCTATTCAAAGGGTTTGAGTAGGCGAAAGGAAGAGGTAGGTATAATGAGAAAGAAATGGAAGGGAAATGACGAAACAGGAGCATAAATTTGTGGTCGAAATTTGTGAAAATAAGAGAGACCTGCAAAAAGTGCAAATGAATAGGAGACACTTGGGACGTAGGTAGCGAAAATTGCATGGGCAAGGAGAATGAGTGGATAGGATCTACTCCGGTTTCAGCACGCGCACTTTTCTCCTCCTTGGACAAGAAGTGATGACAGACTTGTTCCGAAGAATTTAAACCGACAAAACGAATGATATTTTATCGCCAAATATGCGTCCGTTTTCTAGGGCAGCCATGCACTTAAAATAAGAGATGCTTTCCATTATGGGTCTAGTGGAAGGCTTTGGTTTAAAAAGGAACATTTTGATGTGTGCAATATGAGGCCGCTTCATGAAATGCAGTTGTGGTCTTACCTGAGACCAACTAGTCGGTGGGACCGAGAGAAGAAAACGTCGACTACTGGCAGCCCAATAAGTAGTTGTGGCGGTGGTGAGGGTGGGCGAGTAAGAAGTGCAAGCAGTAGTAGTAATAGTAGTAGGGGCATGCGCGTGGGTGATTGTATAAGATGTGAATAAAATAAGCTCAGTAAAAGAATGTAGAAGAGAAGTAGATGAAATGAGTGAAAGAATGTAGGAGGGAAGAACTACCATTTTTAAGTAAGTGGAGGTAGGAAAGAAGTGGTGGTGGGTGGTAGAGTGACATAAAGTGCACCTACTGGGCGCATGCACACGAGGGGATGGATGGGTGGAGGAAATGGGAGAGTCAAAGTTGCAGGGGAGCTCACAGCTACTATGCTCCTATTCAAAGGGTGTGTGCAGGCGAAAGGAAGAGGTAGGTATAATGAGGAAGAAATCAAAAGTAACTTATGAAACAGGAGTAGAAATTTGTGCATAGAATTCGTAAAAATGGAATGGACTTGAAAAGAGGGCAAATGGAGGGGAGTAATGTGGGATGTAGGTGGCGGAGTTTGCATGGGCAAGGGGAATGAGTGGATAGGATCTATTCGGGTTTCAGCGCGCGCTCTTTTCTCCTCCTTGGACAAGAAGTGATGGCAGACAAAACGAATGATATTTTATTGCCAAAAATGCGTCCGATTTCTTGGGCAGCCATGTGCTTAAAACAAGAGATGCTTTCCATTATGGGTCTAGTGGAAGGCTTTGGTTTAAAAAGGAACATTTTTATGTGTGCAATATGAGGCAGCTTCATGAAATGCAGTTGTGGTCTTACCTGAGACCAACTAATCAGTGGGACAGAGAGAAGACAGCGTCGGCTACTGGCAGCTTAATAAGTAGTTGTGGTGGTGGTGAGGGTGGGCGAGTAATGAGTGCAAGCAGTAGTAGTAGTAGTAGGGGCATGCGTGTGGGTGTGTAGGTGGGTGGGTGAATGGGTTACGAGAAGAGACAGGGGACAGAGGGAAGTGGTGGTAATAGAGGGTATTCAACTGAGCAGTAGTGGTGAGTTAGGCACAATGAAGATGTGATGAAGGGGAAATGGCAAAACAGTGTGAGGACCGCACGTATTGGTGGTTGGGAGTAGATACGCAAGTAGGTTTGGCTGCTAGTTGGCGTCCTTCTCTCCCCTCTTTCCCGCATCTAGTCATCATTTCCTCTCCTCAAAACATTTTCTTTGATTATTTTTTATTTTCGCTCTTCTTTTCTTCCCGTGCATATTTTCGAGCCCAGCACCACCACCGAAGTGCCTATAGACCGCTAGCAGGTGCCCCACTTCTTCCATTATCAATCATGCAGCATTCCTTCCTGCGATTTTCGTTTATTTATTTTATCAATTCTTTCCTTCCTTTCTTTTTGTCGATCGATGTTTCTCTCCACTTACATCTTTCTTTGATTTTTTCTTCCTTTGCTTTCCTCCTTCATTCATTCATTTAACCACCCACCTTATTTGCCAATTACCCATTCATTCTGCCCATGTCATATAACACGCACTTTTCTCCTTCTTTCTTTTTCATTCACCTCCACCACCGGCAGCGCTACTTATATCTTACTAGTAGAGCGGCTGCCATCCTGCCTCGCAACTACTTATGCACTGCTAGTAGACGTCCTTCCTCTCTCCCTGTCCCACCTCTCTTCCCCATGCCTTCCCTCCTTCTCTCTCAATCTCCCTTCCTTCTCTTCCTCCTCATATTTTCATTTGTCACCATTGTTCTTGCAACATTCTTTACTCCCTTCTTTCCTTCTTCCCTCCTTATTCTCAACAACTGCTTTTACATTGATAAACACTAAATGTACTTCCAACGCATTCATGCCTTCTAACCTAATGTCTTTTACTTTCCCTTTTTTGCTTTCCATCGTTCCGACATTACTTGCTAATAACTTACCAGCCTTCTTGTATTTTTGTTTCCATTTTCTTACTTGTTTTATTTCCTTTACAAAGCTAGTCCCACTATTTTTCCTATATCCCTCGCACTATTATTCCTCTACCCTGCCTGCCTCCAATCCTATAATGAGGCTCAATGCTATCCGTTTCAACAATGCCCGCAGCTCTATTATGTCTGTTCTCTCACTTTATTTTCTTACCGTCAGATATGTGTAACACACATTCATTCACGCTTTCCTTACGTTCCCCAAATTCTATTCTTATTATCTCCTTAACGTTCCGTTTTTTTCTTCCTACCTTCATTCAATCATCACTAGTGTATTATTTTACCTTTCTATTTATTTCGAATCTAGCGCTTATCAACTGAGCAATCGATTGTCTATTTAGACGATACTATTTCTTATTAAGATTGTTTCATTTCCGTATCATTGCCGCACATATATGACCCACGCACACTTTCTTACTTTGCCTTTTCCTCTTCAAATCCTCACCACTGCTACCATTAATTTGAGACTCATTCACTCTATCCAGCATTATCCATCCAATTCTCTTCCTCCGCTTCCTCCTTGCCCCACATCCTCCCCATTAACAAGGACACCGCATCTATCTCCTCTTCCTTTCATCCATTCAGTCATCATCACAGACGTCTTATTTTCTTTATTCTTCTTACTTCTTTTCTCCCAGACAAGTTAGCAAGAGCAGTTCTCGTTCGATGATGAGAATAGAAGGGCGCGTTACAACAGCCTGAGTAGGGTCCACCTGCTCAGCTTTCATGTCCATGCAAACTCTACCACCTACACTTCCAAGCATTCCTTGGGATTCGCCTTTCCTTCCACACTTTCTCCTTTCGTTGCACCTTGCTTGCACAAATTTAAGCTACGGTGCTTTAATTTAACCCATTTCTCCTTGTCCTACTTGTCACCTTCCTTCTTCTACTGAAACCCTCCAAGTTGTAGTGAAAGTAGTGCGCTTACCCTTTCCATTCTTTTCATCTTTTCCTCTCCCCAAAAGCACACAGTCTTAATGTCCTTGTCGCCTTGATCCTATTGAGCCGCTTATCGTGCGATCAACAGATAGGAATCCAAAGCTAATTCCTTTATAGTCAACGGACCTCCAAATTATCAATTTGCTACGATCCTGGAACGACTAACAGCATCATCGACGCAGAGGTCTGTTGAACGCGTAAAAAATGTGTTCGGTAAATTAGGCATCAATTGAAGCATGCAGAAGATCAGACAGAAGCCAATGTTAAGAGATTGCAGACATTTAATGAACGTTTCGATCAAATTTATGGACGGTTGCTTTATGTCGATGCATCGTTAGTAATATCTGGCGCTCCTGTTTAACGAAAAAGAATTTGAAATGGCTGGTATTTATGAACATAGCCTTGGCTCCTGATGAGGCCTTAGACAGCGCCATTATCTACGGAAGTCTCATCGTTCACCGGCACGCATAATTAGGCAGGAGAGTGCTGTCTGCGCGCCAGCAGTAAGTGGTTGTTGGAGAAAGTTTATTGAAAAAAAGTTACAGTGGTCGTATGGTGACAATTCTTATATATATATTAGCTGCTGAATTATGGAATGGAATGAATCTGAAACATTTGATCCCACCTGCTTTCCTTGATCTACGCCCTGGTTACTATCGAAAATTAAGCTGTTAGTGCATCCGCATTACCAAACACTCATCGGGGCGTACTGAACAAAATTGACACTTGACCAAACAGGAAAAATAACACGGGTCGGTGCATTTACGAGACATTTAAGCACTTGGAAGTGGTTTATGGTAACTGGCGTGTTTAAGTTGAAGTGCATTACGCCAGTGCAGTTGATCTGGCTGCTTAGGATTGGCGTGGTGCACGTAGTTGATACTACCCACTATAGTTGTAGCACTTTGTTTGTTGGAACTGCATGGTTTCGGTCAAGGTCACAGAGGTGGCCGTATTGCCCTAGCTGCGTGGGCTGGCCTCCAGGCCATGCCAGCAGCCTTTTCCCTTCTGTCTAATGAATATGTATATTCTACCCTAGAATTTCGCCTTCTTTTGCCTTCAAGGGAGCCTCGGGACGCTACAATAGTAAATTCAATATCTGCATTTGGGGCTCGCTAGTCCAGAATTTCAGTCAACAAGTGGATCATCAGGTTGTAGTGTCACAACAGAAAATCTCTATAACTCTGCATGTCCCTCAATTATCGCTCATGACTAGACAGGGCAACAATTGATGTCGAGATGGCGGCGTTGTTCACATTACATTCATTCTTAAAGCAGAGCCGAAATGCTAGGTAAAAGTGCCGACGAGTTTTGGGAACAATTTCATTCCATGTTACCGAAAGCATTCGTACTCTAGAAGTCCAAGTTGCAAGGATCAACAGCTGCATCTATAATTAAAGCCAGATATCCAACATGGGACGGGACAATGATGTAGAATGCCTTAGACCTAATGATCTGAATATGCAATGAGGTGGTTGAATCTCTAGAAACACCAAAGAAACTCAAGTAAACACTTATTTCATTCCTGGACGACACATCAACCAAAATTATTTTATTGCATTTACGGGCGCGGAATGAAACTAGCTATCAGACTGGTAATGCCGCAATGGTTGTCCTTTTACACAAAGAATGCGATTTTATGGTGCTGCCATTTGTGGTTGAGTCGAAGGTCATTCTCAGCACGCAAAACCAGTTTAATTTTTATGGCGACGAACAGCTCTTCCTAACAACAATTTGCAAGACTGGCTCTTACTTACTCTAAAGCCGCATCTTCCACTTCGTGGTACTAACGCTGACGTTGGTCTTCTTGCCAGCCTCCATCGTCTTCCTCTTTATTGTGGACTTCAGTAACGCAGGGCTGCTCGTCTTCTACCTTAAGACAGATACACGGCCATTGGTGGGCAATCAAACTTCTATCTCTCTACCTGATGGACTGCACGCCACAGTATTGCATGCACCTTCGTTCGTCTTTAAGGGCATCGGCTAGGGTCGCCGCCTTACCAACACGAAGATGCATGATTTTAGCGATCACATTTGTGTAGGTGTCATGGACTTGTAAAATACACTTCTAATGACACTTGTCAGGAAAAATGAGTTTCCGCTGAAATTTGCATATATCTCTCCTTCTCCCCATTCATTGCACCTACTTTGCTCACTAACCCATTTTGCAATGAAATTTGTCCATTGGAAGGGCGTGTGTGTTGCTGGGAACCAGTCACTGATTATAAAGTTGCTGTTATTCAACGCTTATTTTACGCTCGTGTGATTTGACGTTTACTGTGAACGGCCTAGTTGTGGTAATTCAGGCTAATAGCGTGACAATAGCGGCTTGTGGAGAGTAAAGTGTTCCACTTATTACAAAGTGCTATGTCAGCACCTGATGCATTTTAAAAGCTATAATAAGTTGTAGGCTTATTTATTTTCTCACTTAATTATGCTAGGATGAAATGATTTGTCGACTTAGAGTTGGTCTAATTGACAACTGCCTTGGTTCAGAGCCCATGCATGCCAGAATCCTGCATCCACAGATGCACCCACATTGTAATTTTTCTCGTCAAATGCCTTTTACTAAAGGAGAATGAAAGAAATACTTTGCCTGATAATTTGCGAAGCCGATCCGCCATTTATCGCATGTTGACACAGACTCGACGACTTTGTAGTAAATGAGGCAAACCTGCTTATCAACGAGTGGGTTGATTCGTTTGAACTCTGTTCGAATGCCTTCTAGGTTGTAAAGTACGCTTCTGTAAGGACTAAGAGTAGCGTGTATTCGCTGTTAAGAAGTGTATCATGGAAATAAACAAGCTAGGTTGGTGGTTTATGAGTCAAATTTGCACCGCTAGTGATTTCTGCAGTATCGGCGCTGTTGCATCGTGGCCGGAGCAGAAGTGTCAGATGCCCACTTCTAACGCTATCTTTAATGTTGGGAAGAGGTACGAGTAAAAAGCAAATTATTGTGGTGGTCAAATCTTTCCCGAAACACCAGTTATGACTTAACTAAGACCGACCGTAGGAAGATGCCAGAGTCAACAAGCTTGAAGCCAATCGACAATGCTGCTTTTGTACATTTCGAAGGACTGAGCTGTAGGTGCTAGTATGCACCTGACCAGACCACTCCAGCTGTATTCACGAAGCGTCGGTCGCGATGAACACGGATTAAGAATCAACTCTGATTCCCCACCAACGGTAATCACAAGCAAAGGCGTAAGTGAATAAGTGTGATGCGTTGGGCGAAGCGTAACAGGCAAGAAGTGAACAAAGGGCAGCAACCCGAAGGCGAATTTTTCACGGAAAATGGCAAGTCAGCCAAATTTTCTATAAGTCTCCATCATACAGAAGATTTGTGCGAAAGTGCAATCAGACGAACTCTGCTTTATCAAGACACCTTTCACCATCAACACTCCCCCGACTTATGCGACTACACCCAGTAAATTGAACAAACGGTGGTATATCGACACCTCGATAGTCTTCATTTTGGTTTTACCTACCGCATCCTACTTAACATAAGAAGTCGCAACCGAAAACTAAGGAGACTGATGAGACTGGCAGTGTAGGCTGGCGACCATAACAAAACTTCTTCCGTTCCACAACTCATCGGTTTGACATCCATAAGCAATGCCATGAGACCAAAATGCACAGCTCGTGAAGCGAGCATTGAACACCGCGTCTGTGGTAATCGTGGCTAAGTGAATCATACCACGCCTGAAGATGGTGGTAAAATTAAAAGCAAAAGTGTACAAATGCAACTTCTAGATTCAATGTGTATTTCACGGTTAATTTTGCCCGTTTCATAGCAGTAATCCAACCGTTACAGCAGAGGAACCGACAAAATTTAGATAAAAATGGAATAATCTAAAGGAGGGCTTGACTAGATAAAACCACAGATACGGTCAAGTGGTTGTGAACTTGGAGACAAAGTGGGCCTTATGCAAACCGTGTAAGTGTCTTGATGTTTCGCTATGGGCTACTGTGCCGTTTGAAAATAAGAGCATCCGGCGACGATTGTTGTGCAGGAAAGAAGAGCTTGGGCATGCCGCCTAGCCACGCTTCCTAGGCAAATGTACGCGCCACAGAGTACATCAGGTCTGCGTTTCAAATCAAAAGTATCAGGCCACACATAGGAAGGTACGAGCCTACCAATACATTGATTTGGACTCCAGCATCATCATCGGCGCCCATTTGCCGTTTGCCAACAGCAATCGGTTCCAAATACTAGCCTCGCTTTGAGCACGCTTTAACGGCGGTCACGGCAGGGGTAAAACTCTCACTCTAGCGACGATGCAGGTTCACACAGCGACGTCTGTTCCGAAATCATTTTCGTTTGACACCACTTCGACTAGTCTTATTGCTTCTAGACACCTAAATTTTATGTAACATTTCAACGAAACGCTAAAGCAGTGAACTACTGTCACGTTTTGCCGGCAATGACCTTTTTACTCATACCATTCAGTCAACGACTGAATGGGAATGCAGTGTTACAAAGTGTCGGTCATTTATCCTACGCAAGTCGAATCCTGGCGTTAAGAATTTCGGTGTCCGGAACCAAACAAGTCTGCTTTATTTGTAGACAAACAGTGGAGTAAGTCATGGTAGACGAAGTGACCGTACGCCTTACATCGAGAGTCAGAGCTATTAGCCACAGGTGGTCATGTGGAGTTGCATTTTGATGCAGGGCCAACTCAAGAACTGAACCCGATTTGTCGCATGAACTGCACTGCTATCATGAGCAGAAATGTTTTGGAAAATTCTGTTGGATGCGACCAAGGCCGACCTCGGGACAACTTCACGCCCGCTTCGACGAGTATGCTTTTGAGTAATGAATCAACACTTGGAATTTTCCAAATCGCATGCATTTGGGCGTAAGTGAGGATGCTGTCGACTGAAGTTACGTGCGCTCTTTTGCAAATCACACAATGGGAACTTGGTTTCTGCGCAGTAAAGTTGTTAGAATTGCCCGGTCTAGGCATGTTCGAGTCGTTTTGCAGTCTTTCATTAACATAATGCAAGTTCGAGTTGCATAACCTTCAAAAATCTTTCAAGAAAAAGAAAACGACCCCACTCTCTGTCAAGCAGACCGAGGTAATCATAAGCGGTAGAAACTGAGCTGGGCCGGCAACTGATGAGTAATATGAAGAGGACGCAAAGCATTAAGCCTCAATTTAAAAGCGAGTGTTGCAGGAAACATCCCAGTATAACACTTCTCTCTCAGCCCTCACATAGCGGTACATCAAAATGGTGCTGTCAGTCACTGAGCACTCGTAAATGCTCTTATAGCAAAGGCGTGAGGACCCTCATCACTATGGCAACGTTGGAGCATAGCACTAAGTATCATAGAGAAGGGCTAGTAATATCCATGAGTTGAAGAATAGACAGGCCGCCACAACAGAAATTACAGACTACGAAAGCCAAAGAATCTGCACAACCAAAAGCGCACTTTTAGCATTTCTCTTGACCATTGTGTCCGCTATGACTTAGTTCATGCGGTGCTCCGCAAAGCGATCACAATTTGGAAGGCATTCACACCACCATGGTTGCTTCACCATAGAGCTCTCATTAGTAGAACTTTTAATCCTTTCAAACTGATGACTAGCGTTGTGCGGCTATTTAAATTCAAAGAACTGTGAAATTCGGGGTGTGGGGAATGGTCGGGTCTTGAGCAACGGCCCAACACTAATGAATTTTCGCTGCAGTGCCCTTATTGCAACCTCACTCATCCCATCCAATTTACTACCACATTTATCTGATGGTCAGACTCTGCTCATGCGTAATCCTGACCATGCTTCAGACCGTCAAGATATTTGTCACTGGATGCAGATCGTCGAATCAAAGAGAGATTATGGTAAAATCGAAGACAAGACAGAATGAGGCTTTTTAGGAAAGGGACTTGTACAGTTAGCAGAAATTACATAGTATACGAGCTTTTTTCACTGATTTTGAAGTAAATGCATAGTCATTGTGCACAAAGTCATAAAGATTTAGGCAACGGATGTCTGAGATACAGAGTCGAATACCTGAGTGTCGAATCATTTGTTTCGCATCCACTTACATCTTCAAACACAGAAGCATTAAATTTACTATCGGCTCTTTCAATCCTGATAGGTGTGAACAAAGTCAGCCTATTTCGCCTTTTCAGAAGGAAAAATAGGTTCTGAAGACTAAGCAAGGCCTGATGATAATTTGTTTATCGTATTATGTATTCTAATGAGAATAAACATTTGCTGCATCAGCAATTTGGAATGGTAGAATGAGGCTTGGAAACAGCAAGGGCGCAAATCGGTAAAGCTGAGTGAGAGTGATGCATAGGGTAGACAGCAAGCAGTCAAGTGTAGACCGAACTAACTTAATCTCGGAGAAGCCATCGTATCATAACTTTGCATCGCCCCTGAGGCGAGATTTTCACTCCTATCGTGACTGATGTTGAAGTGCGCTCCAAAACAGACTATAAATTGGGACTGAGAACTGCTGACTGGCAGTCAAAAGAGTAGAGTGAGTGAGCGGGACATAATGTGCTGGCACGTTCCTTCCTTGCTATGTGTGCATATGCATGACTTTCGCCTAATATAATACACCGCTTTCCATGTGCACACTTAATTCACATCAAAACAGCAATTCGCCTTTGCATCAAACATAATCGGTTAGTTGGGCTTATATCGAAAACACTTGATTTGACACATTTTATTTTCATCTTGTGACGCGTATCTTTGTCCGTTGCTTTGTAGATAATCAACGTAGCTAATCCGTGGTGCGGGTGCCCTACCGCGATATGGCAGAGAAGTAAGGAATTTCCATGCAAAAAATCCTTCGTCATTGCGTACTCGATAGCGGCATTGGAAAGATCTGCTGCTTATTCGCGATGCAGCATAGTGGTCATCGTTTTACTTCGCCTAGTCAGGAACGTCAAAAACGCTTGGCTTCTTTAGCACTGGAGGAATAAATGTGCACGAACGACATACCGTGCAATTGGCGCTTCCATTCCTAAAATGTGGCCATGCGGCTTTGCCCATAGTTCCCCATCTGTGAGTTACGGCTATGGCGACCTCGGGTAATCATCCAGAAGGTTGAGTTTTCCTTGCGGCACAATGTGTTTCATAACATCACCTCCCACCAGATGCAATTCCCATTGCCACGATTTCGACAAGTAAATGGCTGTTTCTGTGAGTATAACATCATACACCTCATAATAGTGCGTTGTTCTTAAGTCCTAATCTTACGTCGAGAAGAGTACAGTGCAAGTTGAAGCTCTGTTTACAGCCCGACGAAAACAACCGGGAATGTACATAAGCGTATCCTAGCAGAGCCATTTGTGCATTCCTACATCTGTATTATATCATTATTACTTAATTTGGGTGAGGCCTTACAGACATCGGATTAATTACCATAGACCCAGTGTGACCCTCTCGCATTGCAAGTTGTTCATTTCAGTCCTTCAGTACCGTTCGCGGGTGCAGTACTGAGAGCACTGAAAATGCGACAGGGAGTCAAGCAGTGGATATATGAGATGGGAGAAATTGGCTTCTTCTAACGTAGACCCTTCTCCACTACCAGCCCATCAACCCTCGGGCAGCACATCGTTGCACTCCTCATCACAGTTTTGCATCCTGAGTATGAGATCGGCGTAGTTAAGCAGGACGACTTCCTATTCACATTATTCAGTGCTATTGTACACGTGGAAGTGCTGGTAAAATAATAAGAAATCTTGAAGATGTTTGCTCATCTTTCAAAACCATTGAAACGCGCGCCACGCTACGGCAAATTCGGGTGATTTTTCTTGCTTAACCAACATAGTATGATAAGCAAGTCGACTACAGGATCCTTGGAAGGGATTGACAGTGTGACTGGTGATTAGGGTTGGTCGGTTGGATGCTAGTTTTCGTGGTGTCAGGTGCTTGTGTCACCTTTCCGCAAAAAGAACGATTCTCACCGATAATTATCACCTTATGGTGAAGACAAACCTTTTTTAAACAAAGAGCACTGCTATTTCTTTGGTAGTAATGCGGCTAAAAGCTTGGCGAAACGAAGAGGATTTGGCATTTCTATATTATTTGATAGGATACTATGTGAGAACATGGTGGCATAGGAATCGGCTTCATATTGCAGTTAGCGTTCGGCATATCGCTCCACTATTCAATCTCTTCTCCACCGTCATCTTTTGGTGCCGGAAGGCCACCCTTTCCTACCTCGAGCATTATTACTACCCTGCATATCCAACAATATAAGCATAAGTTAATGCTTTATTCATCATTCTAGCATGCATGCTGATGATGCAGCAAAGAAGATCCGCTGCAACTTTCCAAGTATATGGGAGAAAGTAAGGTGGAATTTAAAGACTATTTCGTAAAAGCCTCTACTGATGTCTACCGATGGGAGAAACCGATGCATCTATACCAACTGGTTCCATTGCTCGTAGTGCAGCTCTGCGTCCTTGACTGCATTGCGCAAATCTGTGAACAAAGTGCTGTTATTCATTGTGACGTAGTGTACCCTTGCAATAGTTTGCCATGCACAGCGCTTCCCAATTTACCGTTTGCCGCTAAGCAGGGCTGCAAGAACTTACCTATGGAATCGTTGGTACAATTGGCGTATGGTTGCCTCATAACTCCAAAGATATGTTTGAGAAAAGCTGTTTCTCATTACAACTTGGCGCTTCACTGTAAAAGGTAAATTTACGGGTGATGCTTAAGTGCAGCATCCCACTTCACGCATTTCTGGAGGGTGGTTGGTAGGATGAAGCAGCAGTCAAGTTTATATTCGCCTACAGGTAACCGTGGCACAAACATTTCGTGAACAGTTTTCGTTAATCTACAAGCGTCTAGTACCATCTGAGCCTGTCCTGTTGTTTTGGCTTGGGTCAAAGACTTCATCTTCTTCAGTGTTTGTTTAGTATTAGACCTGTAGTCGAATATTAGGTTAGGTTTTGTAGGCCTACCACGCAGCTTCGTCGATTGAAGTTAACACAAATCCATTATATAAAAAGGAGCTGGAGGAAAGTTATTTTGTTGAAGTCTAATACTAAGTTTGAATGAGTCCATTTAGTGAGGACGTTGCATTGAAAGCACACTAGAAATCATAATTGAGTCAGGGTTTCAAGATGGCTTGATCCACACGAGACGACGGCTGTCCAGCGTGACTGATAGAAATGTTCTCAGAACATAAACAAGTAGTTTGGATGTAGACACTCATCGAGTCCTCGCTCTCTCATTCTCCATCGGTATGGCGAATGGCGGCATAGAGTGGTGAATGTTGCAGACTGCTGCCACATAAAGCTTATTTAATTAACTGCCGTTGCGTGATTGCATAACTCTAGGGTCAGTTTTAGGGCTGTCGTGATCACATGCACCACTTTGCTACTAAAACCACTATTTAGTGCGATTGAGAATGGGCAGTATGGAACAAGTCGGATGGTACCCCAGTTCGCAACAAATTGTGCTTCATCGCCTTTGTGACAATAAAAAGGTAAATATTGACCTGCAGTGCTTTACAAAGCACTATTAGTTTCAACAAAACCGCATCCACTTACCTTCAAAGTAAAAAATCCAAAGCCTCTCTCTTATTCTACTGCAAAAATGAGGCTCTGCGGATGTGTGAGCAAACAAAATTTTCTAACACGAACAGCAGACAGCGAATAAGCATTGGCGATTTTCGAGAGATCAAAAGCAGGGCATAATTGCTTTATGTGTCATGCTGACCAAAAGCTGCCAAAGCAGGCACGTGTTGGGTGTAAAGCGCGGGCTTACATATAGCGTGGGTCACTGCACAGTGCAGGAGAGAGTCCTGACTGTAATGCCTGAATTTATGGGAACACACCGATAATCTCTTTGGATCACCAAAGGGGTTGTAGGTGACGTCGTAAACATCAGCTTATCAAATGGCCTTTGAAAAGGCTCACATTCTCACCTTTTCAAACTGACGACATTGGTACTGCCTACGTGGACTACTCCACTCTAATACGGCTCATGGTCAAGCAATATCGCCAAAGATCTTGGCGTTTAAGGCAATGATTGTGGCATTCTTTGTTCATACCACTCGTATGGCTTTTTTGTGTGTTTTCATTAGATTTTCTGCCAGCAGACGTTTAATTCATTTAAAAGCAAAAACATCTTCAAGCGCTAAGTTATATTAGATCACTGCACTTGCTAGCTAATCATGAAATGTATGTTCAATTTAATCTTTAGATCACCCCTAGTCTTTTTTAAGCATTCGCCGATGGAGCTGTTTGCTAAAAATGATGGCGCATCCCGTAATTTCCTACATTGCATTTTCTCGGAAAACTTACGCAGTATTAAATTTGTCATAGCAATCCGTGTGAAATAATGCTACATTTAACTCATTTGATTAAACATGTGCGGGTGCCAATCTCTGGCGCCAGAATACACGCTTAGAGATTGCGACAATTCCGCCTTCAAAATAAGCAGAAGGCATAAATAGGGCAAGTGATGTTAAAAAAGTAGTGGGTGTCAACTGATCTCCGTTTTGCAGATTAAAGCTAAAGATTGGGTAATTAGGGGGGGGGGGGAAATCGCAACATGATGGGAATTAAAACTATATTTAAAATATCCTTTTCTTCTTGCCCAACGCCATGATCACCTGCACGCGCAAGTCCACACATCAAAGTCACCTTCATTAGGTCTATGCATCTTTCGCTGGCATTTCGCTTGAGTGATCAAAGTTGATGTTCACCTTGCTGGTTTCTACCTTAGACTTGGTCATCTGCAGATGTCATTCGGCATTGCAAAACGATGATGAAGTGCCTTCAGCAGTTTACATTTTAGTCCACCAGCATAAATCACATGTCTTTGATTGTATAACCAGTTAGACACCCATTTGTACCTAACACATCTTGAATGTGTCATTACATACAATAAGTCGACTTAAGATGACATCTAATTAGAGCAGCATGCTACTACATGAACAAACAAAAACAATTTAAGATTATACTAGGCATAGCGATTGCCACAAAGCAGCTCACAATGACGCTTGTGATTTCACTGATACAAAATGAATATGCAGACTTAATGGATGCTCACCTTTAGTCAAAAGTTTGAATGACAGGCTTTCAAACAAGCGTTACAAACTGCGTTTGATCATTAAGCGCGCGCAATTCCATTGCTGTATCTGTCACTTGCTAACAACTACTGCCCTCATTTTGACTGATTTGAAGGCCTGCGGCTGATTGATGATAGGCGGACGACTGGATGGATTAGTGAACAGTAGCTTGGAGAGGTCCGGTGTTTTATAAATCCTATATGCAAATCACGATAAGATGAGTCAAATATGACCTGCTGAAATGGCCATGAGTAGTAAGAAAAGCACTGTTAGTATTTACATTCTTCTAAAAGGAGCAAAATGAATTACGAAATGAGCCAATCGCAAAGAGTGCATAAAGCACGAAGTGGCGAGTCAAGAAGTGACATGGAAATGCTCCAGTTCCCTATAAGTGGCTCAAAAAAGCTTGTGACATTTCAGCTGGGCAACTTTTCCATCATTTCCAATCCCTTTGAGGCAGATTTTGTCAACGTCAAGTAGGTTTAATGAAGACTTACAATTCAAAAAAAACTGAATTGCTATTCTTTTTCTTTTTTCCTTATATTAGGCTTGTCCTCATGGCCTCAGTATGACCACATTACCTCTTCTGGCAGTCGAAGTGCATAAATGGCCTGCACTCAGCAGGAGTTTCATGGAGTTTATCGTCCCTTGTCTCTTCCTAAAAAAGGAATGCAAGGGATGTGAGTCAGATTTCTTGTTAACCTCAAGAGTTAGGCCTTCTAGAATGCTTGATCTGCGTCTATTTTGATGTAGCAATCTAACAAATCCTTCATTCGGATGCATCAAAAAGGCAAACACTCGTCAAGAGTTCGAACGTGTCCACACTTTTAAGCATTATTGCCAGGAGCGGAATCACAAAGGATGCCATTGCTTTTTTGAAGTGATATGAAATTGACTGATTAAAATAGTCCTTTAACTGCTGGAAATTGGTCAGGTTGCCTTAATTATTTTAGTAGTATACGCCTCAAGCTTTGGCTAACCAAATGACACTGCATTTACTTAAAGGCGGCATGGCCTATCACTAAAGTTCATATTAAAGAATCAGGCGGCAGCGCCACATTTAGCTCGAAGCTTACTGGTGATGCTTGAATTTGGTATTTACTGGCTAAACTGAGGGTGAACACATGCTGCATACAGCCATCTACTGACTACCGATTATGCGCCGATTGCTCACCTCGTCCGAATTGAAATTCACCCAATTTGAAGGTTCAAGTTATTTACTCTTATAAAGGATGGGAAGAGACAGTGAACAAAGCATAGCACCTGAGAAAATCAGGCAGCATCTGCCAAGGCTGCTAGAGTTGATTTTGACCCACATTTCTTATGCCGGCTGAAAAAACGGAAGTTTTGGACTCTTTGAAATATGTTAAATTTAGTGCAGCGACCGTCAAATGATAGCGTTGCACCATCCAACGGATGCCAAATGAATGCATTGTCATGACTTGTGCTATTCTTAAGCTGCAAGTTTGTCTTCATTGCATGGAAATGATGTGCATTAGAGAAGTTCACGGGTCTGGTGACATCCAGAGTGTGGATCAACCAACACACTTTAAACTACACTTCACTCACCTGTGCTGCCATAGCAATTAGCTTACAAAGAAGGCAAGTTATCCTTGTTGCATACTACTTCCATCTGTCTTTCTATGTCTGGACATGCTTGACCAAAGAGCAAGATTTGCTCTTCTCCCTGTTGGTGTAATTTAGGCCATAACGGGTACATTCTTATTTTCAAAGGCAGATGCTCTCAGCTAATCAAAAGCCACGAATCTGCTGCGCATTTCAGGTAATCAAAATGAGGGGATATCTAAGGCAGACCAGACTGCTTAATGCCTAGTAGATGAAAGCGCAAAAAGCGTCTCATAGCCATGCACTCATTTCGTCCAACCCAAGAACCGCACCATTTTGACAATGCCATCGCCAATTCTGATGAGGGAAAGATTAAAAGTATCCATCGTAAGCGATCAAGCGCAAGAAATTCATGAGAAGAGGCAGAAGGTTGCGACAGTTTAAGTTTCGCCGAAGACCCACTCTCAGACACAGTTGTATACAGCACATTTTACGCAAATATGGGTGCATAATATTTAAGGCACTCACTTACGACTATGTTCTAGCCCACTTCAAGTTTTTAGCAAATAAAATGTGTATTTGGACATTGGAAAGCAAAGCACAAAAACGTTTAATTCTGGCTAAATCAAAAGTTTGCAACACGGGCCAGTATTTCCCTCCCTTCTACCATTCATCTTGTTTCCTAAGTCGTCGCCGCTGTCATCATCCAGTTCTTCATCATTGCCTCAGTCCTTCTTCGTTAGATACTCACGTTTGGTTTGCTTTTCATCCTCTATCGACGTCGCATTCTTACCTATTTCTCTAAAACCCCAGCCACACT
Source organism: Taenia hydatigena (assembly GCA_036345935.2). NCBI lineage: Eukaryota > Metazoa > Platyhelminthes > Cestoda > Cyclophyllidea > Taeniidae > Taenia > Taenia hydatigena. The sequence goes on along the minus strand of JADWOT020000002.1, from coordinate 9,722,404 downwards.
TTGCCGCTTTGGCCTTGAATGGCTAGAAGGGATTAAATTCTTAATAACTAGGGTTGAGTTATCACACCAGCTTCTCCTCTTCTCCTACTTCAGCTTCTCCTTCGTATCGTTAACTCTGTTTTCATTGCTTTTAGTATTTTTACAACTGATATTCGAGTGCATTGAATTTATCAAGGTAGAACTATGGGCTGCGCCTTTGGGTGTGCGGTTCGATGGGAACTCATATTACTTCTACAAAACTGATTCCTGCATACTTCACTCGAGTACACAGCTAGGAAAGTGGGTCAGTAAAGAAATTCGGAAATTCGCAGAAAAGAGTGGAAAGGAAATAGGAAATGTAGTGCCACAGCACGGTGCAGAGACATCGGATGATGACCTTTGACATCCTTTCCTTTACTTCCCTCCGTAAATCCTACACTCTTGCTTCATATTCAACCATTCTTTCGTTACTTTCAGACGAAAAATCACACTGCTTTGCCTACGATGGAGAGGTTTGGTAGAAATTGGGAATAAGTTGTGCCACCACTCCCTTGTTCTTCTCTCCTATACCTGAGATATCTCCTTCTTCCTCTCTTCATGTGCGTGCATCATTCCAGTGTCATTGCAACTGTTATTTAGTGTAAATCACATGGAAAGAGAAAGCCATGTTCGACTTTTTTGAGTGTGCCCATGAAAAGAAAATTCGAAACTGCATGAGCAGTTAAGCAACTCGGCTCATAAATGGGTGGAAAAAAGAAGGTAAGAAGTAAAGCAAGCTACGCTACAGAACTATGCAGCGTCATCTTAAGACGTCCATTTCCAAATCCTTTTCGCAAATTTTACCCTCATTTGGTTCTGATCCACGTCTTCTCAACCCTGTGCCTCAATATCAGTCATTCCTTTAGCGCTTTCAGCAGAATTCTTATATTTCCTTGCTCTCTTTTAAAAAACGCATGCATTTATATTGTTTTTGGTAATGCAAAACAGCTATATGTTCAGGCGTGGGATCAGAGATGAACAGCACAAACGCCACTTCCCTCTCTTGTGATGAATCTTCAATTCTCTCAATCAATTTGTACTCTTCACTACGCTTGCTGTGCTATACTTACTCTTATGTTCCACATACGCTTACAATCACCGAATAAGCAGGCCAGTATGTGGACCGCGTAGAAGATGTAGGCTAGGTTAAGGATGCTAAAGGAGAAGGAAAATAGTGTGGACTGGTGGGTGGGAGTAGATGCGCAAGTAGGTATGGCTGCCAGTTGACGTCCTTCTCTCCCCACTATCCCACATCTAGTCCTCATTTCCTCTCCTTAAAACATTTTCTTTGATTATTTTTTATTTTCGCTCTTTTTTCTTTCCGTACGACAATCCGAGCTCAGCATCACCACTGCAAGTGCTTATAGACCGCTAGCATGTGCCCAACTTCCTCCCTTATCAGTCATGAAGCATTCCTTCTTTCGATTTTCGTTTATTTAGTTTATTAATTCTTCCCTTCCTTCCTTTTTGTCGATCAATGTTTCTCTCCACTTACATCTTTCTTTGATTTTTCTTCCTTTGCTTTCCTTCTTCATTCATTCATTTAACCACCCACCTTATTTGCCAATTACCCATTCATTCCGCCCATGTCATACAACACGCACTTTTCTCCTTCTTTCTCCTTTTTCATTCACCTCCACCACCGGCAGCACTACTTATATCTTACTAGTAGAGCGACTGCCTTCCTGCCTCATAGCTACTCATGCACTGCTAGTAGACGCCCTTCCTCCCTCGCTGTCTCACCTCCATTCCTCATACCTTCTCTCTTTCCCTCTCACTATCGCTTCCTTCTCTTCCTCCTCATATTTTCTTTTGCCACCATCTTTCTTGCAGTATTCTTCCCTCACTTCTTCCCTTCTTCCCTCCTCTTTTTCAACAACTGCATTCCCATTGATAAGCACTAAATTTACCTCCACCACATTCATGCATTTTAGCCTTATATCCTCCACTTCCCTTTTTTCCTTTATATCATTTCCACATGCACTGCTGCTGTTTTATTTACCTTCTTCTATTTTTCTTCTGATTTACTTATTTAGTTTATTTACTTTTCGCAGCAACGCTAGTCTCACGATTATTCCTCTGACCTGCCAACCCCGTATCCTGTAAAAGGGCTCAATGCTTTCTGTTTTAACAATGCTTCCAGTTTCATTAAATCTATTCCCTCAAATCACTTTCCTACCGTCAACTATGTGTGACAGACATTCATTCACGCTTTCCTTACGCTCCCCCTAACTCCATTGTTATTATCCCTGCAACATTCCGCTTCTTCCTTCCTACCTTCATTCAATCATCATCATTGCAATATGTTACAATTCTATTCCTTTCGAATCTAGCGCTTATCAATTAAGCCATCGATTGTCTACTTAAACGATAATGTTTCACACAAAATTTGTTTGCTTTCCGTCTCATTAATTCACATGTGTGGCACACACATATTTTCTTACTTTGCCGTTCCCTCTCCATAAACTTACCGCTGCTACCACTAACTTAAGGCTCATTAATTCCATCCAGCATTATTCATTCCATTTTCCTCCCCCTTTTCCTCCTCACCCATCTCGCATCCTCCCCATTAACAAGGACAAGCACTAGCTTCGATTAGCCGCATCCTTTTCTTCTTCCTTTTACCCATTCACTCATCATCGCGGGCGTCTAACTTTCTTCATTCTTCCCACCTCTTCTCTCCTAGACAAGTTAGCAAGAAGAGTTCTCGTTCGATGATGAGAAAAGAAAGGCGAGCCACAAAAGTCCAAGTAGGATCTACCTGCTCAGCTTCCATGTCCATGTCCTAGCATTTCTTAGGATTCGCATTTCCCTCCACACTTCCTCGTTTCGTCGCGCATTTCTCGCAAAAATTTAAGCTATTGTACTTTAATTTAGCCCCTTTTTCTTTATCCCACCTCTCACCTCCCTTCGCCCACTTAGGCCTTCGAAGTAACAGTAGCAGTAGTGGGCCCCCCATTTCCATTCGCCCATCTTCTCTTCTCTCCAACGGCATCCGCCTCCATCGACTGGGACGAATTCTCGGCCCCCTTATATTCATTCCTCTTTTCCTTCTTCCTCTCATTCAGTCGCTATTGCTGACTGCTCAATTCTCCCCTTCTTAATCCCTTCTTCACCAACCGGATAACAAGAAGAGTTAGCTGGCACGAACAGGTCATGTGGATAAGTGGGTAGCGAGAGCGTTCCACTCACCACCACCATCTCCGCTCCCTACGCAGTGTTTACCCGCTTGCTCCTCCTCCTGCTTACTCGCCCGCACCACACCCAACCCGTCCGTCAATCATTGGTCGATCGACCAGTTGGCGGGTAGTTGGATGGATGGATGAGTAGATGGATGAATGTGGATGTGGATGAAGTGCGTGCGGATGTGATAAACCACCCGGTTGATCCTGTGGAAACACGCCATGGTGTCAGCTGGCGCTGATGAAGGCACTACAATAAAGTGATGCCACTGGTGTGTCCGTAAGTGGATCACAAGACCTCCTAGACACTGGATGAAGGTTGATGATGCTAGAAAGTTTGATGACTTCGGTATTCTGTGAGCAACGTGTTGCAGTGGTGGTTAAAATGTAACTCTGTCGAATTTTGACGAATGAAGCAATATGATGTGCAAAGGTGGTGGGCAGTGTGAAGGAGCTTGAGTTTGTTGTGGCTGCTATTAATAAGTGATAATCCTGTAGTGCAGATGAAAGTGCACCACAGAGGCATAGGTGCATTGCGGAGCGTTATTCTACTGTGGAGCCAGTCGGTAGGACATGAGAGTGCTAGTGATCAGAAGAGGCTTAGTGGCAACAAAGGAGATGGTGCGAATGGTGTTGTGAGGACAATGTGTTGTGGTGGTGAATGGGTGGGTACTTCCGTCGAGTTTTGACACACCAAGCAAGGAAGCGAAGAGAATGGTGGGGGAAGCAAGGCGGTGACAGGCAGCGCATAGAATGTTAAGTATGCGCGAAACCTTGTGGTCTGTGATAATGCAGCTCAGACTATGTGTGCAAGCTGCAAGTATTTGACTGGTCCTACAAGAGCCAAAATGGAAAGCAAAGGGAAGCATGTAGGAGGTAGAGTAAGAAGCGCAAACCCACTGTTGTCCAAAAATGCAGCGATCTTCCGAATAGCCAACCAGCACCAAGCCAACTGACACAAAGCAGGGCATGATACGCCAGGCTAAGGTAAAGCAAGCAGACGAGTGCTAACGTCACCAGGGCAGGCTTCCTCACAGAACACGAGGAGAGCGATGGTGACGTTTAGACTTGTATGCTTGTCACCTTATCAGTCCGTATTGATGGAGAAAAGTGCAACGATTTAAAGGCAGTGAGATTGTAGAATTGAGCCTTTTATGGCCATTTTGGGTCTTTTATGGCCATTTTGGGCATATTACGACAACTGAAAAATCCAAACAAACAAATTACCGTATTTTAGGACGAATTATTGCACGTCGACTGCATTGTCCCCAGCAGCAGAAGAATATGGATGGAAAGAAGACAAATAAGTGAAGGATAAATATATGAAAACAGGTGGATTAATGAGATCTAAATGTGAACTTCGCTATATTCAACCAGATTAACAGGTGTTAATTAAAAAACATTTGTAATTCTCCTCCACATTCGTGTTTACCGCTTCAGCATTATCTTGTCAAGATGTGTATTTGTCGGATGTCTGTTGCATGATACACAGGCAGGCGTTTATTTAACGCAATTTCATTCAGCTGAAATGTGTCTACACTCACAAATGCGAAAGATCGTTTGTTCCGAAACAACTAACTTTGATCCTTAGCACACCTGAAGCAAAAATAATAATTTGGGGGACAGGAATTATCGCTAAACTCATAATCAACATAGAACGCTTAGTCAAATGGAATGGCCAGGAAGGGCAATGATGTATGTGCATGGGTGTATCCATGAATGAGTCTATAACTAATACTAGCAGTGGTAAGATTTCGAGCAGAAAAGGTTAAATTGGCAAAACATGCCTTGGAAAGATGAAATGAATAAGGAAGTGAAACAAGTGCACTACTTGTGCTTAATTATAAGAAAGCAATGAAGTAAAAATCTGGTTGGGGAGTAATAACAATGGAGGTGCAGCATAGGTAAAATGGGCGTGACTGTATGTTTGTCATGTACATGGGACGGTAAAAAGATGAAATGAGATTATAGATTTAATGAACCCATGAGAAGCCTTCAAATGGAAAGCAATGAGTCTACCTTTATAAGTAAGTAGTGTGACGCAGGAATATAACGAGAGAAGGAAGGAAAATGGGGAGCCGAAATGGAAAGTCCTCCTTTACTGTTAGTAACTCGTAAATGGGCATAAAAGCATGAAAGAGGAAAAGGAGATGCCTGCAAATAATACAGAGATGAAAGGAAGAATAGGAAAAAGAAAGAAGACAAGAACGCATGTTTGCGGTGGAAGTAAATTTAATACCTGTCAATGGGAAAGCATTTGATGGGAATGAAAGAAGTAAAGAAAAAGTTGGTAAGAAACATTCCACAAGCAATGGGTGCGGAAGGATAGTGAGTTGGAATAGTAGGATGGGGTGTGATGGAGTGAGGAGGAGGCACATGTAACAGAGGTAAAACAGGGGGAAGAGAAGGACGGCTACTAGCATTCTATAAGTAGTTGTTGGGTAGGGGGCAGGAGATCTTCTAGTAAGATGCAAGTAGTGCTGCCGGTGGTGTAGGTGTATGGAAAGGAGCCAGATAGAGTTCTTGCGTGCATTGAGCGACATGGCCAGAATGACTGAAAGGTTGCCAATTAGAGTAGGTGGTTACATAAGTGAACGAAGTAAAGGAGAGCAAGAACGAGGGAAATAATAAGGCAAGTAGAATGAATCATTTATGGGGACAAGAAAGCAATGAGACAAATAAAATGTAATTAGTGAATAAAAAGAGAAAAAGAAAAAAAAGAGGATGAAATCTGCATGGGTGAAGATAGAGGTAGTAGAGCATTCACTAGTAGCTTATAAGTAGTTGCGCTGGAGGCGGTACTGGAATGGGAGAGGTGCATGGAAAGAAAAAGGCGCAAATAATCGGAAGATCGAATGTATGGAGGGATGTTAAATGGAAATTTATCGGATAAATGGTGTTTGGAGAGAGGTAATTAAGGTATAGAGGAGCGGTAGAGAGAAGGCAGCCATGTACGCATGTGTGGTGGTGAGGGTGGGTGAGTACTGAGTGCAAGCAGCAGTAGTAGCAGCAGTTGCATGCGTGTGGGTGGGTGCGTAGGCGAATGGATGGGATATGAGAGAGGCCGTAAAAGAAATTGGGAGGAGCAGAAGTGCGTCAGCGTGTGCGAGCTGTGAAATAACCTTGGGTCTAGACATTCTGAACCAAATCACTCCACCCGAACCTATCAAATTGCAGATAGGTCATTAAAACAGAAAAAATCTCCACAGGAGAAGGCAGATCGACCCAAAAATCATTCGCTAGAATTGCATTGCCGCCGTTCTGACAACCATGTATGTAATCAACATGGGCTCCTAGATTATATTAATGGGGTTCTTTGATGTGTCAGTGCCAATAAATAAATTTACAGGAGCATTATAAATGACTAAGCCGATAAAAAGACGCAAGTTAATTTTAGTTTAGGTGGCAGTTGATTAGTGATATCAACTTAGTTAAAAACCACCTGTGGACTAAATATTGCATCAACAATGACAACACAATATGAACGAAGAGAGCAACATAGAAAGGAGAGATCAGTAAGTTTACGCAATATGTGTAATCGTTGGCATTAATTGCAACATCGGCTGTAAGTGGACCAAATGGAGGTAAGTACATTTCTAGGCAGCCGTAAAGGCAACGCAATGCTCCAGAAATCACTTCAATCACAACGGAAGGGATTTAGCGCTTGATCGAAGTGCAGACAGTGCTGCCAAGGAATACAGTGAGAACTCTAAAGTCTTCGGTCTGACAATTTTGATCGGTGACCAGACTGTGCAATTTTAAATGCATGGAACATTTTTCGCCCTCCAACCCATTCGATTTTGCCCAGTCATTTTAAATAACTTGGGGTTAAATTTCGCGGAAAGCTAATTAATTCGCCTCATTTAATGCTTCACTTCATTGAAATCGGTATATAGCCGGATTGCTAAAGTGACCAAAAGAAGTCCACAAGCTTACCAATTTTAACAGCTTCTGCAAGAATTAAGTGCGTGAGCTCAGGAAGCACTTGATCTGAAACAATTAAAGTGCAGCGTTCCCACTGGTTAATGAGAATTTTGCTGACATTTCATTGGTTCATCTTTAGTAGTAGAAATGCCATCAAAGTGCTGAAACTGCCCTCGTAGTGCTGAATATGGTGTTGTCTCTAGAACATAGCTGCCTTAATGTTTCATCAGGTGAGTCAGGACTTCACAGGTGCAAACGATTTGCGCTTTTTCTGTTTTGTTAGAATCTGAGCCGTCTGAAGTGACAATGGAAAAGTAGTTTTTAGGTCATGAGCCAGAAGAGGAGACAGTCTAGGAAAATAACAGCATCTTAACGCCTTTATTTCGCTGTTTCCTTCCTTTTCACTCCTTAAAGCACTGACTGACACATAAGTGAGGGTGGTGGATGAACTGGAGACTGTACCATGGCCATACTACACCTCAACACATGAGCGCGCAGTTCCAGCTTTATCCACGTGTCTCTTCGTCTTTATTGCTGCTTGCACTACACACGACAACACTTTGGTCCGATGTTCATCAAAACCGTATGCGACTTGGTGCTAGAACTAACTGCCATCACATGCTGTGAAGGAGGTCGGGAAATGGTTCCAACACTGTCAACATTGCACCAGGTATTTATTACTAGATGTTGAGACAGTTGAACCGCATAGACTATGCTGTCTGCCTCTAGATTTAGGAGAAAATTAGTTTTATCATGCATTTCAATATCTTAGAATTTGATGCGCTTATCAGATGATCTAAAGGATCATCTGATAAAAGATGCAAAGCAAATGCATTTTACAAATTTCAGTACTCAGCTTATGCACTCGTAGCAAAGGTGGGAGTGTTGCAGATTTTCAATGCCAACGAAATGCGCAGCGATCATACCCCAGACGATGCTATCTATAGGAAAGGAAATTCACTAACAATGCATGCTGTCTGTGTTTTACAAAGCTTTGAAGCAGTTATTTGCTTCTCAGTGACTTCATTTAACCACACATGGATGAGAGTTTGATTGTCTACTTTAGAGAGAATCCACAGTGGTTCGTTCCTCTTCCATACCTTTGTTGTCCCACACGAACCGCTCCCAACTTCATTCCCTTTCAAATAAGGTCTGAGAGATGCGCCTTCACCGCACAGAATTTCGCACAGAATGTTTGAAGCAGGAGGCAGCATAAGAGCACATGCACTTATGTCTTTTACCGATGTATTTTTCTTTTGCCGTGATGCCTGCATCACAATGCGAGCCTATAGTATTGCCTTGGACTCTTCTGCTTTGCTGACATTTGGCACAACTAGTTCCTTTAGCTAAATGCACAAGTCACAAGTGAGTTTCTTGCTAACTGGAACCTATTTTGTTAGAACTGATAGCGCAGTGAGGCGAAGCTTCCAAATATGCTTATTGTCGCGCCGTATAACAAGTCGGATAAGCATCAATCTGACTGCCAAAAGCTAATTTTGCACTCACAACTTGAGTAGATGGATGAACACAAGCATTTGAGCCTCTAATCAATCTTCTTTGATGTTCTTTTATCTTTTATTCAAGTGTTTTGCAGAATTGGTGACGCCATTAAAACGGACTTATCAAAGATGCCGTGGTTGCAAAAATATCACCAGCAAATCAGTACACCCTCCGATCGACCGAAGTCTGCCATATATGCGGAGCAATATGCTTTCTTACTTTATTTCACTTTATGTTGCTCACTAAGAACACATGAATAAGTAGCCGTAGATGGTGACAATGAACGTCAGTGTCATCACTTCAAGATAATAATCGGCGAACTCGAAGTCAAGTATCAAGCCATCTCTCCCTGGTTGACTAGCCTACTTTCGTCCTGCTCACTCTCATTCATGTCAGAAATACGAATTACTTGCGCATGCTGAAAAGAATGGTCGTTCTCACTGCGATGCAGGCATGTATCTTTTTAACACAGACAAGTAGATGATGGGGAAGCTGTAAGTTTTGCGGTAATCATTATTGGTGCCAAGGATGATTTTCGAGTGAACTAAGCTTTTGCCACTTGTACGAGCGAAGTCGGAGCCAATTGTGTTGCACCCATGCGCACAGACTAGAGTGATTATCACGATCATGCCCTACTGATATCGATTCCACAGCTGTGAAGTTGAGCACGTGACTACCGTCACAGTGTGATTAAATAAAACGGTGATGTGACGTTAGAGAAGATAGTCACAAAAACCTACAAGGCAACAATTTATCCCTTTTTAAGCGCAAAACATGCTGCGCTACAGCAAAATCCACTTTAGCTTCATCGTTGCCTTTTCTGGTGCACCAACGTGATCCATGCGAAAATTGCAAATTTTATACATCTTTTTGCCTTTTGATATAATTGAAAGCTCAAATCATAAATCGTCTAATTTTACCCATTTGTCGCACTTGCAGCTCAAAAAGAAGTACTTTGGTGAATCTCAAGTGCAATAGAGCTGATTAGCTGAAGCTCAGACAGAGCCTTTCCTTCTTTCCACTCACCTCACTGTGGTGCACAAGAACTTATTTAAGCCAGTTTCAGCAGCCTGTCTTAACCTGATGTTTCTTCATTATTACAAAACACAACTCAGGACACCCTACTAGTCTTGGTAAAATCACAAAGCAAACGAGGACACGGCAAACAATGTTGTGTGAAAGCATTGAGCACGATTCCTTCTCTCTTGCACCGTCGTGCTGCTCGTCAACCCAATGCCTGTGAGTGGAACGGGGTAGAAGGGAGTCATTTGTCTGCATCCTATGCATCCAAAAGCGGAACTTTAATTTCCCTCCCATGTGTGTGGTCCACAATGTCGTGGAGAGGGATGACAGCGATGAAGTCAGTGAGAGTGGGAGGGAAGGGCTCTAATTACAGCCTTGTGCACGGAGTCAAAACTCGGAGTGGTGCATTGGGAAATGTGCTGGAGCAGGGTCACATTCTGCTGCATTTTACAAGTCGAATTAAATGCCACCTTGAATAAAACGCCTCTACTCTTTTTTCCTAGTCAAAGTGGTGTGACACGATGGCTAAAGACTTGGTGTGGCTTAGCTTGTCTTCGCATAGCATGGAATAGCCTGACGTAGCGACTCCCAGCTTAGGTTTGTTGAGCCCGATGCGCGATGTCGATTTGGGCAACCGTTACAATGCCAACCAATAGAGAGCCATTGCCCTCTACTTCACCCACTTTTCCTCTATGTCTGCCTCTGCCCTTCCCCAAAACCCGTGTAGAACCAGTGAAACAACGTCAGTTCTTATTCACAGTCCGAGCTATATCAATACTAACCATGAAAACTTCACATGGAAGAAGTCCGATACTGATTTCGTCGCAAGCATAATTTCCAACCCTCTGCCTCGCACCGCCTTGCTTATCTTACCATCTGCTTTACCTCCAGGCTTAATGCATTTGGAGTTTGGCTAAGATATCCATCCTTTTACCATCGCCACAGTTTCGCCACATGGTACCACTACCACCATCCCCCTTACTACTACGAGACCTTTTTCAGGCCCTGGCCATCGGCAGTATCGCTCTCCAAATGCGCAC
>JADWOT020000002.1:9651670-9711617 GCA_036345935.2 Taenia hydatigena | reverse complement strand
ATTCGTTCAGGATCTGCATAGACAAATGGAGTACGTAGGAAATGGAAAAGTAAGGAGCAGATTAGTTAGCCTTTAGCCAACGAAGGAGAATTCACATTGTGCATGTTCTGTCTACTTGACGGTACCACGGCAGATGCAAGGTCTCTACTTCACGGTGGGGAGGCGCACCTCAGCATGGTAGATAGATGACAGATAATATCGTGCATAATTAGGAGCTATTCCAATGTCAAACCATTAATCTTTACAAGTACTAACTGAGTAGCAAGCCTTTTCCTCCACGCATCTAAGCCCTTCATTTGCGCTTCATGTGATCCTTTCTGTCTACTACGTCACAACGCAGGAACTGCAGCACCGTAACGCACCTTGAAGAATTACAGAGGTTTCAACAAACGCCTTAGCGACTGCTTTATTGATGGCAGTCTACACGAAGTACACGTCCTTCGAAAAGATTAAGAATAATGGAGCTCATATACACCTCACTTCTTTTCTTGTCCTCATTTTAGTGCCAGATTTTAAGTTTTTACTTATTTATATTTGGCGCTAACGGATTCAAACCCAAATAAACATTTCTGCATCTACCCAAACAAAAAGAGGCCAAGAAAATCAGTCCTAATCTCAGTGAAGTTCTGCGATAGCCTTATCAACCGAATCGGTGCATGAATGCTTGTATGAACTTAATCGCTGGTAATTAATGAAATCTTTTCTAAAAAAAGATTTTATTTGCATCCAGTAAGGGGTAGTGACAGTCCTCGAAACATGGGGTCACTTGACTGCAAGGCTGAATACCGGCAAGGCGATAAGATTCCTTGCTTATGATGCACAATAAAAGGTGGATTTTCTTATATGCTTACTCGTATAGGCTGCTTGAGTCTTAAACAACTCATGATTTTGACAAGTTTTGCGAGCGGAGCTAGCTATGCTGTTATTTTTGGATTGACTAGTGTTGCCAGTTTTCTAATAATATAACCCACATATTTTAAGGGTGTCTCAATTTTCCTGTAATTTACACAAAAATAGTAGACTTTTGTAAGATTGGCCGTTTATGCAAGTCACTCCATCAAATGTGTCGCACCGCTTTTGGCTAGCGGGCAACCACGCTGCATTGCCTTTCTGGATGCAAAGAAGGAACATGTTGTCATTATTGTAGTGGATGATGCTTACCACTGAAATGTGGTTCTCAGTTCTTTTATTACGATTTCTGCATTAATTAATTTGCTTGTCAACTGGTATATTTGGCGAAACGGCCACAATTACAATCTATTAGCCTTGTAGAGGTGACCAACTTACAGCTTCTCATTTTATCGTGCAATTTTGTTTCTAAAACCCAAATTTTGGTCTAACACTAACACGTCCATGTCTGTGCCTTTACGTAATAGTCTGGTGCTTAAGATAGTTAATGACCTTCTCTTAGGCAAGTGGAGTTATGAGGGTGCAGAGAATGGTTATGAGGTAGAACCCTCCACACTCTCCCTCCTTATATTCTCTCTCCTTCCCCTCTTTCTGCTAGTTCTAAGATAAAACGTACTTTCCTACGATCCTGTTTCGCTGCATGCTGTACAAAGCATGCGATTTAAGGTCTTGCGTCTTGTTTCTTTTCACTAATTTAAAGGTCTTCCTGTCCAGTCTACCGACTACGCACAATCGTTTGAGAGAGGTCTGTAGTGCTAAGTGGCCTCGAGCAGACAGAGCTTGGCAATAATTGCTGATAAGTATGCATCAAATGCATGGTAGGGTTTCTAGTTTACCACAAACGAGGCGGTAAAGGGTCTACTTATCAGTAAAATACAAAGCGCAATTCTATTCAAAGCTTGAATCAAGACAGAATTTAAAAGCTATGCGGTATTTAACCACGCCGCAACGTCTTAGCTTACACGCTACGCAGGCTCAAGCTTAGTGTAGGAGCAGCAGCAAATCCAAACGGCGCTGTCGTGCTACTGGACAAATGCGTTTGCGTGCTTTATACTGCACGAATATGGACAACCGCATGCATCTAACGCACCCAGCAAATTGAAGCAGTTCACCTGAGTTGTCTTGATTAAAATCTACATCCAAACGTCTACTCGCTGCTTCTTTAAGTTATTTTGGTGAGATCATTCATAAACAAAATATGGAGGCGTCTAGAGCTCTAAGGAAGGATGGCCACAGGAGTGACGGACATATTACTCAAGTGGCGTCTTAGTGGGGTCCTAGATCACACATAAGTGAGTGATTGGGACAACAAAATTACTTGTATTTTGTGCTCAATATCTGTAATAGAGCGAGAGCTTTGCTTGGTATGTGCATTTCTTAGAATAAATAAGTTAATTTTTGAGATCACTCATTAGGTTTTGACAAACAGACGGAATCTGAGCTGCTTTACAAGCTTTGTCGTGCACTTGGATGCTCTCTTCCTTTTTCAGTGCCGCGAGCCTATTATTAGAAAGGCACGCAGGCGGGCAGACATTCAAGCGAAAGTGGAAAAGTGTGTTAATCTATTGAAAGGCATGAGGCAAGAGGAGAGAGAAATAAGTACAATGTGCAAGGCTAAGACACATCAATGGATACACTGTGCATTATAAAATGAAGCCTAGGAGTGAAATATGCAGTCGAGAAAAGAGCGGGCAGTGATGCAGTCTGCTCGATGCAAGGGTGGACTGCAAGCCCGCCAGCCCAACAAGATATAGGGCAGGCAGGCGGACAAACTGGCGGGAATTCAGGCAAGTACACAGGCACTTAGACGAAAGTAAAAGGGCAGGTTACTGAGTGGAGATGGAAGTGCATTGAACTAGAGCATATCTACAGCGCTGACGTATGTCAACCTATCCACCAAGCAAGACGTAATGCATTGACATGCGGGGATTTAATGAGACACATAGAAATTGAAAGTGGGGAGAGAGACAGAATTTGTTGCACTTACTTGCCTCCCTAGTGAATGGACTTGCTTAGTGCTAATCAAACAAGTCTAATTGTACCCTTTAGAGACCGAGTAAATGGAGGTGCATGGACACCTGAAAACAGTGACGAACGGAATCACACGGGTTACCAAGATACGACCATGTGCCAACATGCATGAGGATCAGGTGACTTTGAAGCAGCATAAAGGGGTAGTGCGAAACAACGGAGAGCAGCAAATAATCTACACCACAGCATTCACATTCATGGAAGGCGGAAGCTGCAGCTCATGCTCAGGCAATGCGTGCAACACATCTCAGTGGACCAGAAATGATATAACTAAAGTGATCATTTATTTGCTGAAGTGGTTGTACAACAGAGAACAAGGTAACACTGACAATTTGATGGTCGGCAGAGAGTTAGAGGGACTGGAAGGAGCTGTGATTAAAGAGATCATGCTAGCGCAAAGCGATTCGCAAAAGCTGCTGCAGCTTTTGTTCCACCCACCTAAAATAAGCTAACGGAGGTGTTCATGCTGCCGCCAAGCCTGCCTCGTTAAGGCGTATTCGTGTTTTAGGCACACCTGCTCAGCTAGGACGTGTTCATGAGTGTTGAAGGCAAAGGAGACCATCGGAAGAAGTCTAATTGAGGAGGTAGGTTTGCAGTCCTGTAAGTTTCAAGGGTTGAATAGCTTCTTCACTTTGTCTTTAGGATGCTATTTCCTTACTCAATTACCGTACTTACCTCCACCGCCTGAACACCGGATTAGGCTCTTCACACCCCTCGTCTAGATTACTTCTCATGCCAATCGCTACTTTAAGGCTTATGTTCTAGTATAGCAGAACTATGAAACAAATGTCATGACTTACGATTCTTTCAATTGCCCAATGTTTTCTCCCCTCTATTTTTCCACATTGTTCTCGCTTCAATGTTGCTCAGCCTTCCTTCCATCTGGGCGGTGATCAGCTAGTATGGTGTGAGAGGGAGTGTGGCTTACCCACACAACCAACGTCTTTACTAGGGAACCGCTTCAAATCTACTCTGGCTATTTTCGCCATTGCCAAGTTTGCGAAGCACATGACAGGGGTAAATGCCAAATTGAACGCCATTTGTGGCCGTTCTGGCGGAAGTCAGGTTAATCTTACCCAACAACTTCTAACGCCAATGCGGTTATCACACCACACCAAGGTGCAACGCTCAGTAGCAGACATTGTGGTAGCTGTGCAATAACGTCAGATTCACCTCTTGCCACCACCATTGTTCCCCTTGAGTTAGTAACAGGCCAAATAGGGCAGGCGGAGACTCAGACATCGGTCCGCGTAACCCACCACACATTCGTGTGGTAGATGCTCGGCTTGCGAATGGGAGTCAAGAAGGATATTTCAGTGGTGGAGGATGCCAGTCTTTAATAAGAAAATTGATTTTAATGAAGTAAAAGCAGTGCCTATTGCATCCAACACGCTGCAATTATTGTTCTCGGTTCGTTGAGTTGTATGCTTGCTTTGTCTTGATTCTCCACGTGAGACGAACTCACGGTAGCTAACATCACTTTGCAATGAAGTCAGGGCTGTCAGGAACTGCACGAGTGCAACTAAGAGTAATACTAACCCTGGCGGTCTCCCTCCTTTTTGTAGCAATCATCTATCTTTAATGGGTATAATGCGTTACAGAACCACGGGAGTGCCACAAATGATGTCTACACTTGACAATCACCTAAAATTCCTGTTCTATGGGTCTTTCCTAAGCAGCATGATTTGCGCCTCCTTTGAAGTGCGTGAAAATTTCTTCGCAGAGTGGTTTNGATGAGACACCAAGGACAAATTGTCGGCTCTGGTCAATTCAACTGCAGTCATATGGTGGCAATCGATGAGACACCAAGGACAAATTGTCGGCTCTGGTCAATTCAACTGCAGTCATATGGTGGCAATCGATGAGACACCAAGGACAAATTGTCGGCTCTGGTCAATTCAACTGCAGTCATATGGTGGCAATCGATGAGACACCAAGGACAAATTGTCGGCTCTGGTCAATTCAACTGCAGTCATATGGTGGCAATCGATTAGACTCCAATGCTCTCCTCAATTCCCTTTTCATTTGCTATTGTAGGCTCTTTTTGCTCTTCTGTGTGATAATTTTTTTCCTACTGACTTGTTTGCTCTTATTTACAATTCATTAATTATGCGACACAATCTATATCCTCTTAATCTATGAAAAATAAGAAATTTTGAAACTCTCTAAAACAAACCTAAATATCTCTTTTCCTAATGCTGGCTTCGCTGTGTATAACCTCTTCTTATATTCTTGTTCCAAGCATCTATGATTTGAATTTAAAAATATGTCAATTTTTTAACTTTTCCAATTATTCATTAAAGATTGCGGCTTGCTTGAGCCATAGTATGTTACATAAGTGATTGACCCAGCCTACCCTACTTGAAATACTGCAAATGCCTTACTTACTTATGCATTTCACAGTACAATCTTAAAAGACAACCAATCTGTGCTAGATGGTGAAAGCAATGGATCCACTATTGTCTGAAGGAAAGGAAAATAATCTAAGCGTGAATGTGGCCAGCTAAAATCTTACCTTGCTAGCTGCGGCTGCATATAAAGTGTAGATTAAAGTACTTTTCTGCCGTGACCTTACGAGCAGAATGTAGTAACTGTCTTTTACTCTAAATTCTCAATTCGAGTACTTCAGCTTTCCTAAAAAGACAACATCTTGCCCTCTTTTACCATGCTCTTACATCGTGAGTACCGAATGCTGGCGAAGTGGACTGTTTACCTACCTTACTAATTGCTACAACTTTCTAAGCACTGCATGAAATGGCCAGCTAGATAGATTTTTATGCATTGTTCAAAATCATAGATAATTAATAGGAAGTGTGAAAGGTGGGACGACTTTTCATCGTGTAGGGTCTCTCTGTAGCTATGGCGGTAACACAACAACTAATAGCTGCTTTAATAGGAATTGCACATAAAGCATTCCACTATTCGCAAGAAGTTGGAGGAATTGCACTCAAAACACTCAAATGAGTGTAATCTTGACGGCATGAAAAGATACATAAGCAGCTCGATCAAGTCGATGAAATTCCTCAAAGAAATGAAAGTCGGAATGTGGGGCATGCAAGGAGCACGCGCCTGTTTGCTGCTTCGAAATCAGCCAGAAGTTGTCAGATGGTACCCAAAGTGCCAGAGGGGAGGGGATAGACTCCTCCCGCAGTATGTTTTACCTAAAGCAAAAAATTGCAAATGGTGCTATGATCTACGTAGCTTGTCTTTTTCCTTACGTCAAAGATTAATTTGATGGTCATGATGATTTGAAATTTGTTTTCTGACTTGTTGATTCTTAAAATAATTTATTTGAATGATTGCCACAACCCTCCTAAATACAGTTGAGATGAACGGGGTCGAAGCATTCAGGCAGAATGTATGCAGCGCAGCTCAGCAGTAAAGGATCATAAAAGCGAGGCCTTGCTTAGGCCATCCATCGCTTGGAACCACTACTCCTATTGTGTGGACTGGCGAAATCGTACATTCACAAGGAATCCATCCACCCCTATTGTGATTCTGCCGGGCCCTAGTCCTCATACAGTCCTAGGACTTGTCACGCCAGTCAAATCTTTTTCCATTTTGCAAGCAGTAGACATAGCAGCCCACTTTTATTTCGCTTACCAGCAAAATACAAGTTCCAAGCAGACACATGAATGTGTCAATCGTAGTACGCACCATGCACTCGGATTAGTTGCAAGAGTAGAAGACAAGGAGAACCTTAAACCTCAAGCGCTTATTTCAGACCAAGGAAAAATTAAAGTCTCTTAAGCATTCGAAAACCGAGAAAATATGGTTATCATACCACTGTCACGGCACAAGTAGCAGTTTAGGTTTGACGAGGAAAATTCGACCTCAGCTGTTGACAAAACATTGGCAATGCCAATAATTTAGAGGGGCTCAAGAATGCAAAATATTTGCGCATTGGTGCACCACTTAAAGCAGGTTCTGAATGCACTTGCCTTTTAGCAGCGAAACCAACTTGTAGGTTTGAGTAGAATAGTTGTCAGAATTTCATGACAGGGTGAATTATTCATCCTTATAAGTGAACAGAGAGTGCTCGTCTTTAAAGACGAAGTGGAAAAGACGACTCGCCTTTGACTTAGTCAAGACTTCCACAGAGTATCCGACAAAAACAAACCGCGGTCTTCAAATGAGGCTACCTCGACATTTGTTGCCTTGGAACAATGGTGATATCCACCTAAATGTGACCATTGCAACTGTACTGACAGCGTTTTAATCTAAGTTTAGTCAACCGCTCACCAAACCTAATTCTAACCTTCATTATTTGAGGCTATATCGAATACACTTCGTCGCATCGCCTTTTTCCTTTTTTTGCAACTTCCTCGCACGAGCTACAATGTCTTAGAGAGGTGAGGTAGTTTTGTGGAGAAAACACGCTATACAAAGTAGGAGAAGATTCATCATTAGCCATTCTTGTAGTGGCAGAAGAAAACCGAGTTAGAAGTGAATTTTATTCCCTGCTGAGGAACATGTCTGATGAAACGAGGATGATGCATACGTTGCTGTGATTTACCCAATTGTGGGTACTCCTAACAACCTGGCACATAATCTAGCCCCTTCTGATTCCCTTCTAGTGCTTTTGGGCACAGGAGTTTCGGGTCTAGTCAATCTTCTGCAAACTCAATTCCAAACTTTCATTGTTTGGAGCTAAGTGCCGCTACTTCATCACATTAGCGCCAATGGCTCAAATAGGTGACGCCTTTCTGTGGAGAAAATGCGCTGAACTAGGTCGAAGAAGATTTATTGGTGAATATTCTTGTCGTAGCACTAGGAGACCAAGTTAGAAAAATAGTTTTTCCTTGCTGAGGCTCATATTTGATGTTTCACTTTGCAAAACGAGCACGATACATGAATTGCTGCAATTTACGCGATTGGGAGTACTCCTAACAACCTTGCACACAAGTTGGCCTCTCCTTAATACTACTTTGGCGATATTGGACATAAGAGTTTTGGTCCACTGCCGTTGTCTTTAACGTCGTAGCTCGCAGTCACCGTCGGTGGTATACGTGGTACATAATGTTCCGTCACCACCGTCAACTTTTGGCAGCGTAGCGAGCCATCTATCTACCCGGTGGGTTCGCGCAACGCCTACCTTTTTGCTTTCTGCCTATCTTTGTGCGTCTTCTCCAGCGTTCCCTGCTATCACTCTCTTGCTCTGCGTGTGGCGACCGCCGTATCAGCAAGGCTGGGCATTGTGCTGGTCAGCATTTTATTTGCTTTTCTCTCCTGAATCAGTTTTTTCAACGCTTTACACCAAAGACCTCCTCAAAAGGAGCATTTTACCCTTGATAATCCCTTTTTGACATCAGCCAGGAAGACTACTACCAGTGCGTAAAGAAGGGCGTGTTGCATGATACTAAAAGCCGCTAATGCGTCAAATAGGTAAAACATTGGACCAACTTTAGTCGCGAGAGAGATAGCAAGATTAGCCTCCAAAGAAGGAATACGAAATGCTAAACAACTTGTCGGCTGATGCAGGAAACATGTATGAATTTAGACTAATCAAAGTAGGTCCGATAAGGACAAAACCTTCACACGTAAGAGGCAACCTGCTCCCTGATACTCATGGTCTTGTGCGTAATTAATCACGATGTCAAGTGAAAAGCAGCCGGACTCATGCAATGCACATCGAAACCACAGAATTTCATAAAATTAAGCAAATCCGATGAAGGAGTCGTGGATTTTTAAGCGGAAGGCAGGTGCTGTTAAGGAACACGCAAAGGATTAGCAGCGCTGGCGCAGCAACAAAAGCGCGTGATCGAAATTCAAGGAAGCTCAAATGTCCGCAAATCACATTGATGATGAACAAGCTTTTATAGTTGAGGAAAGGATGACGCATCTGCTGGCGCGTTTATCAAAGTTTCGTGGATCTAAGGTGACACAAATAAATGTAGCCTCTATCGAAATTCTCTCAACGTCGCACTCTGGTTAGTGGTATCATAGTTTGATCTCTTAGTGTCAACACCACGCGGAACACCGGTAGCTATTGAAGAACTAGTGCGTATGACCACTAACAGCGGTAGTCAGAGATATGTACAAAAGAATTGAATAACTGTCTTTTCGGAACATCCGAAGATAATCGTAAGTCTGCGGGTGAGAGGCTGCATAACTGGTGCAATGCGAATTAAAATTTAGTGTGTAAAAGCACAATCATTTGCAGGGCTTGAAAAGTTGGCTGCGCAAAGCATCGAGGCTACTAGCAGTCGTTGATTTAGACTGTCATGAAATATTTCAGAAGTGCTGAAGAATTGTTCCACACCGAAGCCTTCCGAGCATTCATCAAACAAACAGAGCATCGAAGCATAACTGAAGCCGGACATTGTCTCAAGAAGCAAGCCTAGAGCTTAACTCTATATTTCAGTTCTTTTTCACCAAAACTCTAAATACCAATTATTCTTAGAAAACTCTGAAAAACACACCCATCATCTTTTCGTGCTTAATCATAGCAACTTCATACTGAAATCGTTCAAGTAATAATTTGATTCAATTTGAAATTTCCAGCTCATTGCCACTCTCATTCCGCATTATTTGTGCACTTTAATTCTTCTGCAAAGTGTTGTGACGCATCAGTCGCGTACGTCACAAAGCGCATCGTTCCTATGTGCCCATAATTGCAGAACTGACAGTCCGGAGATTACTCCTAATCCAGCACAATTATAAACTCAGTGCGGCAATTACCCTGCTTTTGAAACCTTTGCAGGCACAACTCAAACTTCATAAATGGTCTCATTTAAGACTACAATCGGACTTCATGGAGCTGTCTCGAGACATTCCGTTTTAAACCATGAGATCCATGTTGGAAATCAACGGTTTTTTTAAGTTAATGGCTATCTGAGGATTTCAAAAGTCTATTATTCTTAATATGACTTTATGTAAGCTGGCTTCAATTCTTTTTAAAAAAGCTGCCATCTCGGCGTGTCATAATTCACAGTTCTCCTCCAATGGGTGAAGTCGATTAGGTCCCACCCGCTCATCTCACCTGCCCACGCAAACTTTTCCACCTACAGTTACCATTATCTCCCTCTATTTGCCTTCTTTCCACATTCATTCTTTACGCATGTCTTGCACAAATTTCATTCCTGCTTCTTCATTTCTCTCTTCTGCAAGTAGTAAAATTAGCAGTAGGTTCCTCTGTACCATTGCCATTCCCTCCCTTCCATCCTCCATTCATCCACTCATCCGCATGCACCTACAGAGTGCAAATTTTAGTCACCTCAACTCCAATCACCTCTTCAATCCCACCACCACTACTTATAGACTGTTATCGAAATCCCTCCTCTCCCTCCTTCATTCAATCGCACTATCATTCATTCATCCATTCATTTTATCCACTTCTACTTTTTTCCTGAAGTTAGATCGCTCAACAAGTCAAACAACTACCTGTTGAAACAGTTGCTTTTCTCCCGTAATGATGCTGGTTCACCTCATAATTTGCATGTTCCATCTTGTCGTCACACATACGTGGCATTCATATAATTCCAATTTTCCAATTCCCTTTTGGAATCCTAACACTGCTGCTGTTATTTTTGCCTCATAAATACGCTAATGTATATATGCCTACATGGCTGGCTCTTTTTCCCCATTTCGTCCAACACCCCATTTACTGCGCACTCAACCAGCTGCCAAAATTTCGATCCATTTATTCCTCCATGGTGAGAAACAAACGTCGATTAAACAACTTCTTATATTTTTGATTTTTATAATACTCTCAGCTTCATAAAATCATATTCCTCATTTCGTCTCCCTTTGCTCATGCATCAGCTGGTTACTTAGTTCATTTTCCAAAACAGCTTGCCTTCGTCCTTTCAGCTGGAGATATCCTGGAGTTAGATGCTCGCAATTGACAAGCTCGCCGTCCAGCATTCGTCAGCCATAGATTTAACGCTAAAATAGTAAATTAAGAGGTGAATCACATGACATGGCTCAAAAACTACCACCTGTAAGGAGATGACGCAACAGCCGATATGTCCGAAGAAGTGCAGCAGCATCAACAAAGACAAAGTCGTAGGGAGAAGATGTATTGCAAACAACACCTCCCATTAACTATTTCGCGACATAATCTACAGGCCCGTAATCCCTCGTCATTATTGCCACCGTTGGCAAGTAGCGATAGCAACCTGCTGATGGCATTAAAGAGCCTCCCACAACCAGGACTTGCTCACCGTGGAGGCAGTGGTGGAGGCTACTGACCATCTCAGCACACAGAAGTACTGTGCTGAGTGACAAGGCTAGCGTGTAAAGCTAGCATCCTGTGCTGTTCACCCATGCCTTCGTGCGGAAAAAATAATCCTCGTCGTACTTTGGACGCGCAACACCCTTAGCACCAGTGCAGAGTCGAGTGAGGGGCAGGCACACATCAGACCTCATCCGCAACGTCCTATCCAAGGGAAAGCTTTTTATCAGGGACCTTGAGGGGATTTGGAGTTGACAATAGGTCTACGATATTATAAATAGCTTTAATTTGCACGTTCTTTACTATTGAGAATTACTGTTAGTAGTCGTCTTCCTGCATTTTCAGCGATCCACATGCATGGTCGGCCATAGAGCAACAGTCGAAAACAAACGTTTGCTTTGTTAACGCCATTACCATTCTCACAAAGCGTTAAAAAGCTAAAAGCAGGAGAAAAAGTTAGGAGAGCGGAAAAATGAGTTTTTAACAGAAAAATTCTATTGGTAGCCATATCCACTGTTACGTTGATCGAATATTGCTGCAAATATCAAGGTGACAACACTTAAGGCCTTCCCAAAGGATTCTGAAATTTTATTTGAAAAGGCATGCAAAATAATTTGCAGGAAATTGCGAGTAATCATAGCATTGTAACCCACAGTGTGCAATCATTTTCAAAAGGCCCAGATATTAAAGAATTACACATCTTTACATCGGAATATCTTTTATGCCCCTTACTGACCTTGTATTTTACATAACCTGCCCATGTAATTCGAAAGAATCGTTGTATCATTTCAGTCACGTTTTTAAATTTTGTGATTTAGCAAGCACATCACAATCCCAGCCTATAAGACATGCAAACTTATGCCTTTAAGCTTTCGTGAGTGTGATGTTTTAGTGTTGTAGCGTGGAAGTTTTAGTAAAATTTACTTCGTCCTTGAATGCTTATAACTAGCTCTTTATTTTATGGAATGCATGCTTTACGAATGCACTCTTAACGACGGGCGGTCAGCGGATGTCCTCTACCAGGTGAGCGCATGACATCGCTTCCAAAGGCGGATACCAGCACTTACCCTTCCACCAATCAGGAACCCCAAACCGCGTAATACGAATTGACTTTTGTTAAGCAATCATGTTAATTTAAGAAACTTAAGCATGGGACAGAAGCAAGAAATAGAACTAGTGCAAATTTTTTGTAGCATCTGCTAAAATCCGTTGTCCCATGATCCTTTAAAGGACTTTTCGGGAACAAGTGCTTGATTTGTATGCTGTTGTTTTAGGATATTTAAATGTAATTATATAATCGGTGACATTTAAGGGGGTTAAAAGGCCAGCATACACCAGTCAGATAGAATTCAGCATTGGAGTGAGATTCATTTTGGTATACTTTAGATTAAGCAAGGAGGATCGAGGGATCATCACACATGCGACGCCTCAAAATTTGGCGCCTGTTTACTAACAGTTTAAAGGTTGTCATGCACTTCTTTTGTTTTTACTTCTACTATCAGTGCTAGACTCACCAATGGGGAATACCGATCAAAGGAAGGTATTTTCAATCATCGAAATTTTATGTGGGAGCCCATGTCCGTCTTCACAATGCAAATCGGTAGCGCTGGCTCAGTGTGGCCTAATGCGACCTCTTAAAGTCTCAAAGGTTTACTATCAAAGCTGAATGCGGTCGATTAACCACAATCGCGTCAGTAAGATCATTAGTAAACACATCTTTAGTGAAATGCTGGCATCGGATCAGTAGGTACAGAGTTAACCCCTTCACAATTCATGGATAAGCATGCTTTTTCTAGGGACAAAACCAACTTAAATTTTAGCGGAGTTATTCCTGCTAACGTAGTTCTTCATCTTTTACTGCTCATATTACTAGAGCTGATAAAATAAATCGTAACCCTGTTTCGGCAACTGGTGCAACCCTTCAATATATTGTTTGCGGCTGATCAGGGAAGAAGTACGGAAGCGCTGATTATGCGATCCGAACAATCGTGTAAGAGATTTTTAGTACTTAAAAATATTTTTGAAATTGGTAATAATCGCTATAAGCCAGTTCTTACGCATTCATTGATTTGAGTCCCATCGAGTTCTCATTTACAATATGGGTGGAATTGGATCCGATAGAGATATCTTTAATGTCGACGAATGTGAAAGTCCACGTAGGGTACGGCGCTTACGCAAGAGCCAAAAATGCATGCCATTTCAGCATACGTGATGACTGCTGAACCGCAATCTAGATAATTCACCTACTCGTCTCTTTCTACATGCGCAAGGGCAATTGGCGCCAGAGTAATGAATGCGACTAGAAATGGTGAATGCTCTTCCACCCAGGCCGAATATGCAACTTGTGCTACCTCAAGGGCACTGAAGAAAGTAGTATGCACCTGCGTAAAGCCGTGCTAACACATGCCTTGCAGTAAGCTCTCTCTCCATTCATAAGGCTCCCTCACTCTTCCCCACCTAACACGCACGCCTTTCCCTTATTTTGAGTCTTAATGACAAAGGCAGCGTACAAAGCACCGAGGTGTGGTACCCAGTTTAGTGGCATGGCAGACGATGTTCCTAGGCCTACGTGATGCA
The DNA here is from genome assembly GCA_036345935.2 of Taenia hydatigena. Classification (NCBI taxonomy): domain Eukaryota; kingdom Metazoa; phylum Platyhelminthes; class Cestoda; order Cyclophyllidea; family Taeniidae; genus Taenia; species Taenia hydatigena. The sequence goes on along the minus strand of JADWOT020000002.1, from coordinate 9,697,924 downwards.
GTTGGTTAGCGTATTCGGCTGCTAACCGTGAGGTTTGTGGTTCGAGCCCATCCGAGAGCAAAGACATCTTTTACAGCGCAGCTCGCCTGCTCTGCGATGCAAGCGGCGGTTTGCGAGTGATGTGGTTTGCAGTCACGTTGAGTAGTGGCTTCTGGAGTACGTAGTGTGGATGTTATATGTAGGATGTGCAGTGAACAGGGGTTTAGGGCTGAAATTTGTAGGCAAAGGAGGGTGGTGTCACACCATCAGGCGAAAAAGCATTGGTGGCTGCTTAAGGCGCCGGTCTAAGACACCGGTCTGAAAGGGCGTGGGATGGAATTCTACCGCTGCCAAGACAGCACTCTTCTCCTCTACCTACACACCTATCCCATGCTGCTGCCTTGCCAATAAGCTGACAGGTGGTTGGTAACTACCATGCCCCACGTTTGCATGCTCATGTACTGTCCGCCTGTGCTGTGCATGAATTTAAAATGAGAGGTTGCAAGCCATTGGCTGCGTCTCAATATGTGTAGCATCGGTCGTGCAGTCCAGCTGCTGTGAAGGCAACGCTCTCTCAATAAACTCTTGCTACTGCTGCTGCTCGCGTCTCATCATTACTTTCAAAAGCATGTGCATCTGCATCCACTGGTCATGAGCGCTCCAATGGGCTGGAAATGGGAATGGGAATAGCGGAGTAGTGACGATGGTGAGAGATGTGCTGGCTGTAGGAAAAGGAGGCAAGAGTAGTCCTGTGGGTAGTAGTGCTCTGCAATGAGATTCAATGTCTAGTTTGGTGGCATGGCAGATACTGTGTGTAGGTCTTCGTACCACAATCGTTAGCGCGTTCAGCTGTTAACCGAAAGGTTGGTGGTTCGAGCCCATCCGAGGGCGTATGTATCCATTGCTGTGCAACATGCCCATACTGCGAAGCAGATGGTGGTGTGCGAGTGGTGTTCTTTGCAGTCGCATTGAACAGTGGCTTCTGAAGCAATTTCACATATGGTGCCATTACTTTTGACGTGTAAAGCAAATGCGAATGAGAAATATGAAAATTTTATAAAGTTGGAATAATTATGGCTAAGCGCTTCGTTAGTTGCAGCTTTTTGTAACACCGCTGCCTGCACACAGCCTTAAAATTTCCGAGACAGTAAAGCGCATTTTAACAGACCCTGCTAGTTCAGCCTGAAAATTATGCGTAAGTTAATGCAAAATGGAGAGAAGTGCAAAGTGCAAAGATTACAAGGGAAATTCAGGTCTTCAGTCACACGAAAATCTCACTAACCCATTTTCCAGAAGCGTTTATAATCAGAACTCAAGCCTAAATAATTGCCCACGTTTGTGTGTCATATCGGCTGCTAATAGCAAAACGCTTGCTTGGCTGCATCGGATGCGTTTCCATGCTGTAACTGTTTTCAAGATAGCCACTTGAATGCGTAAGGCCTTGATTAATTCATATGGCACACCGTTTTGGCTGCTGGCAACTTCAGTTTCCGCAAGTTAGCCTGGCCTCCTGAACATGGTAGTGGCTCTCGAGACCTTCTTTGCTCTTCACTACGTAGCCCATCATCCTCAGTAAGCTGTGCCACACAAGGCACAAATAAACTAAATTGAAAACTTTTATTGTCATTTTTAGAGTTCCTGATTTTTTTCAAAAAGAACGGTGTAGCAGAATGGATAGTGGGATGTCTTTGCCCAAGATAATTGCTAATCTAAGCAAAAGTTATTGCCAGAAAGTATTTTATCTTTGCTGTCGAAATTATCACTGTGCTTCCATTGTCAGAATGTTAAGGGCGCGCTTCTAAAATTAGTCTTAGTGAATAGATTCGACAGCCTAATCTTCATTTAAGCTCCTGTTGCTTACTATATTTCGCAAATAAGTGTGCCATATCCTTAGTTTAGCACACCCTCACTGGCTCCCATACCGTTCGCATGAAAAGACTAGGTGGAGCATAACACATAAAGAGAAAAAAATGAAAATTAAAATTTCATTATGGCCAATCGCATGATGTCGACTTCGAGAAGTTTCGCAGGCATTGGCTCTTGAGTGGACATGCTGTGCAACGTACGTGAGCTCAGGCGGTCATTATTCGTCCTAAAAGTTCCTTGGTGGGGCACTTGTAATGAAGTTGCTAATTTTTTTTGTAAGTAAGGTGCTATTGGTGAGTGTGACCTCGGCAACAACAAATATAGGTGTAAAATCCAAATGAGGGAATAATATTAAAATGCGTAGGTGGGATAGATCGATATTAGATAGAGGCACGTGGTGTCCTTAACGATTTTGGGAGTCCGTCCTAAAAAAATTTCAGGTGAGTGGTTAACCTCTTTCAGACGTCAGCTTAATCCTCTTTCGGCACTGAAACGTCCTTGTTGGTCCCATGTTCTTGGTGGATGAATAAGGCGCTTTGCGTCACATATGGGAGGGTTTCGATAATACGCAGGTAGCCAACAACAGGAAGTGCGCCATAAGGCTGTTCAAAATGCATTGAATTTCAATCTTGAAAAGCCGTCGCTAGTAGAGCCGTATAAAACGTCCTCCCTTATGCTACCGCTTCCTTTCTTTCCAACTCACTACCTGGTTGTTCTGCGTCACAATAGACGAAACTCTGCAACACCACCCATTTTATCAGGATTATTCTGAGATATAAAACGTCTAAATTGCCCTTTTGTGCATTTGTTCTCCTGAGTTGTATCACAAAATCACGTTGTTGCAGTGCCTTTTACCATCGTGCACCTCAGCAGACTAACTCACCCACCGTTCGATTAAATCTGCCAGTGGCTGGCAATTTATTCTCATTAAGGACTTCTACAACATTCGGTAACATAAGAATTGTCAAGACATTATGATGGCGGTCAGCGGCTCAAATTGTAGGTCATAGAAAACATTTTTCAAGAATCGCATGTATAACGCGCCGTTCAGATTGTGCATGCCAACATGCAATGTTACCTCACTCACCACTTCTATTCGCTTCTTCCGCCAACCGCAATCCATTAGATCGTGAGGAGATCGTAATCCTTTGAAGGAGAATCGGAATTACCATCGGGTTTCTACTAAGACAGTCACCCATGCTAATTCTCTCGTTTACGTTGGCGTGGTTTCCATTTTGCCTGGAGCAAGAAAACTGTATTCTTAGGCAATTTCAGGGAATGATGCAAAGATATAGCCGGCTATTGCGGCCGCTGGATTACAGACTGCAGACAACTCCTAGTGCTTATTTCGGTGCAATTTTTTCGGCTAGCTCAGAAAGATGCTGTTTCTGCAACGGTTATTCATAACGACAACGGGTGAGCGAACTTGTGTCCAAACTGAACATTTTCGAACCCGCTAGCCCGGTCCGAGGTAAGTCACAGAAAGCTTGATTTGCGGGTGGTTGAAGATAAGTATGGTTTCTTCCTTTAACTTATGCACTTTTTGTGCAGGTCAAAAAATTCTTTAACTGGCGTCTCTTTTTCTTGATTAATAATGCATTTGAGTCGGTCAGCGCATCATTCTAATAACTTCATGTCTGGGGTTATCCTGTCCACTCGGGTGTCAGAAATAGACATAAAGGGAAAGGACTTCGAGTTTAGAGGTTCTTCAATCAGTCGACTCAAAACCAGGGTCCCTAAAACAATGATTGCTGGTGGCAATGATACTAGCACAATGTGCTAAGCGCTATTTACACGTCCTTGCCCCCATACTCTCGGGTACGGCAGATGATTTGGGTGAGAGCTTGCTTTATAAAGAGCAGATGAGTTCTAGCAGCCTATTGACCAAAAAAATTTGTGACGGTTGGTGAATTCCTAATGCAATAAAGTGCAAAATCACCTGCTCGTCGCACTCTTTTTTATGTAAAAATTTAGCGTAGAGGGGAAGAGCTGAGCTACCAGAGTGATACGCCTTCGCAAGCTATGAGCTCTCTTCGAAAACAAATTGTCCATTTTAATCACGCTGTACTAGGGTAAGTGAATCCCACAGACAACCACTTCAAAGCAATAGGGAATGATTTATCATTATGCTATCCCTTTAAAATTCTTATGACATCCTCCTGCATCGGTTGCCTGTTCAAGGAAATGATCTGCTTTAACTTTTTCTTTGCTCCTTTTAACAGCGTAGAACGCAAAGTGTATTTGCTAGACATGAACAATCATCAAGCTAGAGCTATGCCTTAGAGGGCGCCTGCTTGTGTGTAGCATTATGGCTTAGGCGTCATCCGGCATATCATGTTTGGATGCGACAATATTCGTATAAATTTGCTTTTAGGTGAAATACCGCCAATATGCATGAAAGTCGTGATTGAGAAGTTATCATTACCTCCTGAGGAGAATTAACTCCTATTCCACAAAGGCTTTTGCATTCTTATAGTACAATGGCCTCCAAAACACAACCTCATCTAACCAGTTTTCTTCTCATGGCTGTCGTGATAAAGGTGAGGTAGAGAAGTCCTTAACTCACTTGCCTTGTTATGGTTTGAAAGCTTTGCCATAGCTGCTTGCTACCAACGTGCATAAGCGGGGAATATTGGGCAACAGCTTATGAGCCCAGGATAATTGACGAGGCAGTGAGGTGTTGAAGGCAATGCTAGCTGCCCTCTTGCAACTCCATGGGAATCGTTATCCTGTCCACGCCTAGCCCAGGTACTAACGCTCAAAGCTCTGGCACGGATTGTAATTGGACTAACCAGTCTCTCTGCAGAAGACATGATAGGTACTGTCTCAAAAGCTCTACGGAAAGCGCCGAGGCTCCATCTCCACCTCGAATGTCATAGGATCTCTTTACCGCCTTCCAGTCATCAAACCAGGGGAGAAGATTTCTTTGAGGCGAGTTCAGTGAAGGTCAGAACGTTATTTTCGTGATCAATATTAGCGTGCTTCACATTGCTCAGTTTGATGAATTTATCTAAGTAAAAGTCCACACATGCTGAGGTGTGTGCCCCTTAGGTAGGGACGGAGTACCTTTGACCCAGACACTTGAACCGCACAAGAAGTTTTCATTAATCCCAAGTTATCCTTTTTTCACTAATGTTTAAAGTTTAAGATATGAACGAGTAATCTAACTCACCACTCTATGTTTTTTAAGTAGGAATATCGATTATTCTAACCCAATTATTGTTTAAGAAATCGCCCTTTTATCTGGCAGCAAGGAGGCAATGAGCTATAACACTTAACTTCCATAGGTTGCTTTGGTCAAAGACATTTGCCTGATTCTGCATACTGAGGTACGGCTGCACTCCGGTCGTATCTACAGGTTCTCTTTAATGTGGAGGATTCAGGTCGTTTGCCTGTTGAGAACTTTTTATCCACCAGTAATATGGCTGTAAAACACGAAACCAATCAGAAAATGCGTCGAACTCACAAATTAGGCAGAACTCGGCACAAAATACAACGATCCTATTAAAAAACCCATTCGCGCAGACCTTTAATCATCTAGAAATGCGCAACTCGATTTAGATTTTCCGTTAGTTTAATTGGTTACTTCATATCAACGATGTTCGAACCCTCACCCTCGTGCCATCAGTGTGGTAAATTAACAGTGCAAAAAGACACTTTGGAATAAGCTCAGTTCCCAGGTAACCATGCTGATGCACTGATTTCGCAGCGAACTGAGAGCTAAAAAGCCATTAGCTTGAGGCATTGCGTATTCCAAGCAGGCAAAAATCGGTCCTTGGCACTAACGGACTTCTCATATCAAGCGAAATCCAAAAGTGATGTTTTCGCCTAACCCTACTCTCTAATAAGGCGGATTACACCGACATCCACATTTTCATGGCATCTAAGGCAAAAGGTCAATCTAGGTTCGTGGCGACAGAGGACATCTGGTGCCAGTGCTTTGACACGGACTTTAGTGTGTGAAGTTGCAACGCTGTGCCTGAGTAGATGCGCACAGACGGGCGATATCTTGATACTTTGAAGTTCTCATTGCGGATAACCTTTTAATCAACGCCCCATGGTTGAATCCTTCTAAACGGGTAGATATCCAACAGTTTTGTCCATCATTAAACGAGAACATTTATTAATTATTATACAATGACCCATTAGCAAATGCACGAGATCCGATATTGACAACTTTATAAACAGCGCCCCAGTTGCTTTGAGTTAAAACTTGTTAGCCGGGCAGGTTATTCTTTCACTTAACATGAAATGATTTGCTACGATCACAGCATCCGTCACCTTTAGCGTCAATGGCTTCAAGAGTCATGCTTGCATTTAGCTATTGTATTTGACGGTTTCCAGCACATCTATCTAACCTTCGATAGAATTTGATCATCGCACTTTACTCGTGGTGGATGAGTGCTATGCATTACCGCATGTAAGTGTTGTTGAAGCACTGCATCAGGTAATACAACTAATTATATAGCGCCTTTGTCTTAGTCTCGTTGGCACACTACGCAAAGAATTACATCCTCGCTTTACTACACTGTCGGTGGTGTAATAGTATACGTAACCTCTCTGAGCTTCTCTTCAGGGACCGCAGTGTGAATCAAACTTTCATCCTGTCGCCTTCAATTTTAGTTCCAAGACGCCTAATTTAGCCTCATCTGACTTCTTCCTGAGTGAATTCTAGAGTGTGACACTTATTGTGCTTCTGATAACTATTATGGGGAATGTAGCCCACCCAGCCCTCTTGCCTAATCAATTTACAGGCATCGCCTGATGATCAATAAGTATTGTAAGCAAAGTACCAAAAATCAGTATGAAAAACCTTGTCATTGCTAAAGAAGTAGGATGCTTCTGGGCGACATTTTAAACACCAGTCGATCGCAAAGATAGGCATCTGTTTTTGGACTGACATGACAGTGGAGCATGACTGCCAAAGCTCTACTTTATCACCATTTGGCAGAACAAATGATGAGACATTATGCTTGGAAGTGGATTGATGAGTGGCAATTCGTTTAATTATAGCTTGATGTAGTCGGTGCCAAAGTAATTATCGCTGGACATCCCATGCGGTGCATGGTGGATGGTTTAATAAGGATGTTTGTAAAAGACGTTGAAAGACGAATTCCAGTAGATGCCAAGGATAAGGAAAAGTTCCAAGTGTCATGGTTTTTTGTCCTGATAAATAATGAAAGTGAACGCTGTGGTATATCCTTCTCCTAAATAACTTATTAATGCACTTAACAAATCTCGTCAATTATGCCACTTTACGGAGCACTCGAAGTGCGATCAAAATTACGCACGGCTTATTTGCAAACAGGATAAGGTCGGATTTGGTACAAGCTGGATGTACAGGTAGCATTTACACTTTTGATTCTCTTTATTACGATATTTAACAAGTGTGCCAACCTTCTTCTGACCTAAAAACCAGCCCTGCTACCATTGTGCTGGAGGAAACTAACACCCATTTGATGGAGCTATGCAATGCACGCCTCGATTAAAAGTTGAAAGAAGAAAGATAGACGATGAGAGGAGAATGGATGTCGTCGACTACACTACGCAGGTATGTTTGGTTATCGTCACGTCATCAGGAATGAGCTGCTTCGGACCAGGTTATTGCATGCATGCGGGGTCGCTAAATCACATGATTTCGTTTTACTTATCTGCTTTCCACCCCGCTTGTTACATTTAAGAGGGAATAGGACATAATGATGGGTAAAAGAAGTAGAATGACATTTCAATCTCCTCATTCTGAGGGACTTTCAAGGCCTGCGATGTGGACACACACAATTCAGCATTTATGCATCACAGTAAATTCAGTTTTGGTTCGAGAAGATTTGCCACTAGGGCGTGGCCGCCTTAGAAACAACCGTCTCTTCTCTTTTATTACCGAGTCCAGTTCTTCCGGGGTTACGAAGTCTCCCAATTGGCTAAGGCCTATGGCTTACAATGCGGTAGTTTGTTGCCACAATCATAATCATTCCAACCACTTTTGAGGCTACTGGCTATGGAGACAGGCGATGCAGTCGGTGTGTGGAGTTTTGTGTTGGCAGTGCTGCCGGATATTGGCAAATAGGATGACAAACCCTGCTAGGCACTAAGAAATTGAGAAGGTTCGAGGGAGGACACCCGGTCACTTTATACCGAAAGGATGTATCATTGTCCACCTCGACTATCTCGAAGTACCAATTTTTGCTTCCTTTTCCTCTTTCCTCCATGCATTTTTATCTATGCAGAAGTAAATCTGCCATGAGTTTTGATGTAATGAAGTGTAGCGTCCGAATGCTTAACTGTTTTTTCGATATATTCAACAGTCCGTCAAAAGACTGCTAATTATAATTTTATGCTTTTATTCACCACCTTTTTGTTCAGCAACCTTCCTGCCTGTTGATGATATCTGAGCAACCGAACGCTTTGCGTTCCCTTTTCACATGGAACAATGTAAGGGACGAAAGGGAGTCCCTTTTATCAAGTAAATGAAGGTATGTTAGGAAAAGGTGGGAGAACGTGGAGGGCGAGGGGAAAGTGCAGAGACAAATGTGTTCGGAAAGATAACAAGCGTTTGCCTTTGGTGCACACCAAGTGGGCACAGCGCCTTGGCTTCTATCGGCTGCAATCCTCATCGTAGTCATGACACAATTCTAATGTGCAGCGTCTGGTTACGTCTAGAAGAAATGGTTGTGTGTAAATGCGCATTCGGTACTAGAACAGTGAACTCATAGCGCTGATTGTCGAAAAAGGCGTCTCGTGTCTAAGACCCACTTAAAACCAACATTAAGGGCTTTAAAAGTTGCGCACCTAGTTCGCTGCACGTTTTGTGCGAACTCACTATTGTAGCAGTTGCCCATAGGAGATATGTGGTGGAAAAAGTTGGTGCTGAAATACTACCATCTAATCATCGTTTGCATCCTCTTTTCAATCGTGGAGTTTGAGCGCGCACTGCCGTTTCAAGAGGGCAAGTGTTTCAGTTGACTCTGCTGTGCTCTCTTTTATTTTCAACTACCACAGAGTGACTTATCTCGACAACCGCGAATTCACAGCCACAATCGCAAATATACATTTTGACCACAGGTTCTGGGCCTATTAAGCTCCTATGAGGAGGCGATGTAATCGCTTTTTGTGTGCCCACCACGACTTTTAACCCCATGCTGGCGTAAATATCACTTGGAATTGATCATGGGAATACAATTAACGAGAGCTTATCTGATAAATTTATGCAAGAGAATGCGCGTAATCGACCTGTCAATCCCTCTACTCAGCTGTCACTCTTCATATCTACCTAGGAGCTCACGAATTACGAATGTTATTATAATGTATTATCCCAACACCTTTCGTTGGTCGTTATGCGAGGTGATAGTGGAGTGACGTTTGCAAAGATGTCGCATGGTAATATGTTTGCAGAGAAGTGAAACTTCTCAAAATCCTATGAAATTGCATTAATGCGCAAAGGTTTCCTCTTACAACACCTTTTAATACATATATATATGTATCTATGCTTGGTGGCACCTATTGACCGGGATCAAAATTTAAGTCGTTGATGAATTCGGGTAGAATTTGTGCTCCTATTTGTTCGCAACGTTTTTGCTTGCTAAAGAGCATAGATCAGTTGTCACCTCTCAGACTCTACCAAATCAAATTAAAGCGAGCAATGCCACTGTCTCACACGGACAGGAATGCATTATAAATTTGGAGAATAGTTAGCATTCAACGTTGACAAAATATATGCCGAACGATACTATCAGAAGATAAATAAATAATAAAAAAATAACTCATTATACATTCTTTTGTTGCGTACATTTCTCTACTGTTTGCTCCTACAGCTAACAGAAATCGGACAATAGTGGATGCGTCGTTGCCGCATACATGACCCACTTAGATGGTCGCAAGAGTGAAGTGGTGATCATAATTGGTGCTTGATAAGGAGCACTTTGAACTATTTCTGGCAGCACACGCTTTAAAAAACAAGTCCTCTAATCTCAACAATTTATTTAAGATTTTATTTTGGCATTAGTAATAAATTTGTAAGCGCTGGAGGGTTGCTTTCATGTTCCCTTTCCGTCTTACTTCTTAATCCTTCAGACTAATAAGCGGCGTAGCATGCACGTTCGTCATCTTTTGACGTGGCTGTTTTCTTATCAAAGGGATAGTACCGCAGCTCAAATTATCACCACAGCATATTCTGCTGGATGTGTGTGCCATGAATTTTTCCCATAAACTGATATCGGGTGCAAATATCCCAGGTTTCCGTTAATGAATGAAACAGGCGTTCTCAACAACTCACTGTTTTGTGGCAGCAACAGGAGGGCCAAGCAGGGAAAGGTCTTTGCTCCCGTCATTCTTCAATTAGAGCCACATTGATCCTGACTTCATTGAATTAAGTTTATTGTTGGAAAAATGGATGAACACAACGCAGACGTAATCGGGCTGAGAGCAGTAGGATTTACTTGCTTCTTCATTAATGCTTGTGGACAGAGACCCAATTCTACCTACAATGCGATGGTGGAAGTACTGAGCATTGTAGGCCTCGTTCTTAACTGCATCGGGTTATTACAGAGTCGCAAATACAAAGCTGAAGCGTGCAGTCTTAATGTGCAACTATTTGTTTAATTCCCCATGATGCGGTGATTTTATTGCGGTTCCTCAGCTGCTAATAATTGTTGCAGTGCAGTTTATGGTTGCTTCACGCGTGTGTGTGTTGCAATACCCTTGGTGTCATATCCACTTTATACAGCGACGTAAGGAGACAGTCACAGCATGACTCCCATGCTTTGCTTCTGGGAAGGTTATGTTTCGCCTTTGCCACCGACAACATGTTCTAATGCGCATACGTACCTTAGGGCTTCCGAACTGATTATGAGATTGCTCTGTTATTTTCTTATGTAAGCTAGGTTGACTGGTACCTGAATATCCCTGCAGAAACAAAAGGTATTTCTAAGACCTGAAGCCTTAAATGTCACTCTCGACTGCCCCATGTCTTGACGCCGTGGGAAAGGTCTACAATATGTTGGAATAGAGATGCCTTGGAGGAACGCATGATGGGCAATGGATTGCAACCTGAGTGGGCAGCAAAGATTGGAATCTTATCACGTCATGGCAGTATGAATGAATGCATCGAACCGTCCTTTATAAGCACTGCATCATACGTGCATCCTCATCTACAGTTGGAACGATTTACACCCAAACGTATTTATAGGAAAGTAATGCACTGTGTTCTCAAATGATTCCAAAACCTGTGCAATCTCTGAATATGCCTCGGAAAAGCACCGATAGGGCAAGTCGTGCGCCACATAGCTTTGACACTGGAGGCAGTTGGAGTGCTTCAACTTGTGGGAAAATCAGTACGATCATTCAGTCGTATAACCGCAACATTGCAAAGACACTTCGCAAACATTACAAATGGCGATGTGGCGAAAACATACCTACCAGAGACAAATGGACTAAACTCACAGGGTACATGGCGCCCTGAAAAAGCATCTGCATATCGCATAAATTAATGCGAACTTGCTGCCGAAAACACTTCGCATGCCATGTAGGATGCAATATGAGAAGTAAGTTATGCGAGGGGTGTTGAGCACTTAAGAATTAAATAACTCTAATAAAGCGTCAAGATGAGGATGATTAATCATGGGCCACGGAAAGTAAGTGCTGACAGCAAAAAAGCACAAGTTTACTTTGATTAGCCAAAACGTTTGTCACTTATTTAGAGACCGATATCAAGGGGAGAGCTTTATTAAATTAAATCCTCAGACCAGTAAACCCAAGGTTACGCGCCCATAACTTCATTCTTAGCGCATAGAGCAGCTGGACAATCAGGAACCAAGCAGCTCAACCTCATTCATTATTTGTTGTGAAAGAAATGAACTCGTATGCAAGACTGATATCCCTTGAGCCAATTCATTTATCGACGTTAATATAAGATCCCATTCACATCAAAACAGCACTTGCTAATTCGCAATCCCGTAGGTGAGCAATAACACAGAGGAGTTCATAATCATTCAATTCCTCTTGAGTCGCGGAAGGATTGTCAATTTGGATCAAGACATTAGCGCAGTAACCTCGTCTGAGAAAAACCGCTCAGACACAATGTACATCCTCGCTGATCTAATAGTTGCCAAGATAACCAATCTCTCCTGCTTCATCCATTCCATCGAATCCTATCCCTCTTCTAAAAGAGCCTTTCACCTGTGGCAATCCATTTTTGGCATCAACCGGGATGATTAATACCAGTGGGCAAAGCAGGGTTTGTTGTAAATGACAATTAAGGATTTTAATACACCGAATGAAGAGAATTTTAACTTAACCCCAAATTTGGGAGAGACAACACGAGTAACGCACAAAGGAGGACGCAAAATGCCAAACAATCATGTCGACGGCGCTTACTAATGCTGAAAAGATGCATGACACTTGACTGGTCAAAAGAGGTCATGCTGTAGATAAACAAGTTGGGTTTACTTTAGCATGTAAATGAAAATTTATAACACTCATCATAAGGCACCGAAGCTCAGGGTCGAAAGAGGTCTAATTCTTCTGCCTTGATACGCATGAGCCTACCTGCGCGTAATCACGAACTCACTCAAGAAGCAGCTGCACCCGCATGATGCATTAAGCAAGCCGAGAGAACGATTTGTGGGCGTTTACGTGAAAAGCACCAGTTTTAAAGGCATACGTGAAATGGGCGGTAGTTTTGGCGCACCAATAAATGCTGCATGAGCAAAATGCAAGGAAACGCAAACGTATGTAAGCGGTTTCGACGCAAGGCAATATTTTGAGGGTAAGCACAGGATGGCACATCTGTCTACATGATTATTCCAGTTTCTTGGATTTAAAGTAGTGCACATCGCTTCCAAGGGCAAAAACTGATTCTTCCGTAAGATAAGTAAGGCTTTTGCCGAACTCTCTTCAACGTTGCACCCATACTGACCGGAGTTCTCATAATTCGATTTTATAGCCTAAACTGCCGGCTTGTGCGCATTGCAAGGACCATTCTATACACCGTTCGAACAACGGCAACAGGGAACAATGGTGGTGCATTTATGGAACAGTGTATGTGACTATCAATAGCGCTAATCGCGGATATGTACAAAAACCTCAAAGAACTGCCTTTTTGGAACGTCTAAAGGCAGTGGTGTGTTTGCCAGCGAGAGGCCGCGCAACTTATGCATGCAATTAAACTTTGGCGAAAGAAAGCCCAGTCACTTGCAAGTTCGGAAAATAAGATTCCTTGTACGTTGAGACGACTTTCCACTGCATATGTCGACTATCCTGGAGTATTGCAGAAGTGCTGACAAATTGTTCCTTACGAAAGCCCTCCGAGCATTCAGTCGCAAACTTGAAAGTGTGGAGAAGACACATATTCTAAGGAAAATAAACATCATTAGTGGATTAGTACAACTGAAACAAACTGGATGCTCTCATTCAAGACCACAATTTGACTTCATGAAGCTGCCTCATGTTCCACGCGCCATGCAGATATTCTGTTTCAAACCGAAGATTTCCATGAGGTCCATGCTGGAAAGCATTTTTTATTTTAATTTCGTGGCTGTTCGGAAGGTCCAAAATTACGCTGGCAATAAAATGTCATTCGTTTTGACGGATCAAATTCTTCTGAACGTAGCTATCATCTGGGCTTGACAAATCGCACAGTTTTCGCCCTAAGAGGAAGGAAGGGCGCGCTGACAGCCGGGTAGGTTCTACCCACTCATCTTCCTTGCCCATGCAAGCTCTACCGCTTGCACTTTACCTTCCACACTCTATTTTACGCATTCCTTGCACAAATTTTTACCCTTGCTTATTCATTCCTCAATTTCATTCTTAACTATACATGCCTCTTCCCTTTTTCCTACTTACATCTTTCGGGTAGTAGTGGTGGGCTGTCCTCCACATTTGCCATCCGTCCCCCTCTCACCTACCCAACCACTCATCCGTACCCACCTACTAAGCACACTTTTTTAGTCACTTCACCTCCTGCCACCTCTTCTAGCCCATCATCACTGTCACTGTTTATATCTCATTAGCAGAAGCCATTCCCTCCTTCACCCAATCGAACTAGCATTTATTCATTAAGTCCATTCTTTCCTCCTCTGCTTCTTCTGTTAAGATAAGTCGCCAAACAATTCAAGCAATAATCTATTAAAACGGTTACATTTTATTGTAATGCTGTTTCACCTCACAATTTCCGTAGTTCATTGCCCTGTCACATATGTGTCACGAATATACATTACCAATTTACCATCTCTACTCTAATACCTAGCCACTATCACTGCTATTTTTTATTTTAAGTTAAGCATACATCACTGCGCTTTCTTCTCCAGTACATCCAACACCTCTTTTAGTACAACTACACCACAAACACTACTGCCTTCTAACCTCCCAGATCTCAAAATTTTGTTATTCAACTTTTTACAGAAATAAAATAGGCTGACAGGTCTTTGCTGCTGTCAAAATAACATTCTGTTTTCATCAAGTCTTAGTACTAATTTCCTCTTCCCACCACATATATGCGACCCGCACATACGCACATTTACATGCTATTTCTTTCCTCCTCTCATGCTCCAAACATTTCTGTGTTTTTCTTCAACGCTACTAACAGCCTTTTATCATAAAATGCTGCAGTCAGATGCTAGCAATTATGGTTAGTTATGGTATGATTAGTGTTAGTAAGCCATCTAGCGCAGACTGTACATCGCATTCTTCACCTGTAATACGACTTGACTCTTTATTTCCCTCTCGGTATTGCTTACGGTCACGTGGATGGTCATATTTCAGCTAGTGCCGTCTCAACATAGTGCGTGATCCACAGTCCATGCTGTGGTAACCACCACCCTTTAAAAAAACGCATTAATGTAAAGCTACACGCTATATTGCTGAACTGCGCTTGGAGTAGATATCGATGGGTCCAGCTTTGGTACCTCTGCAAAATGCACAGATTACTGCTGCCGTCTAACACATGAACTAGGAGTACAATGCTAAAATCGAAAGAGTTTAGCTGGATGGTAAACAAAGAGGTCGCACCATTCTCCTCTAATGATTTAGATGCGACAGCATGCGGCATGGCTCACACTATCCAAGAGTCTATTGAGATTAAACAGAATGACTTGTAGTAAAGAAGAATAGTGATAGGCGGCGTATTTGAGAAGTCCAAGGCAAGCTACAAAATATACAACGTTCTGAATTACGCTTGCACAAAGTCCACTGCATTAGTTATGAAGTCAGAGAATCAACTGATGGAGTGTAGGCCTGAATGAGACTACTTATTCGCTGAAAAACATGGTCCATTTGTGTGAAAATTCGAAGAATCACAAATGCCAATTTAGTCAGGCAAGAGGGTGCTCCAGTGGACAGGACTAATGAAAGCACATTGCAGTGTTGACTGCTACCGTTAATCCATGGCAAGCAATTTTTTCAATGCACCTGTCCTGTTTGAATGTTTGACAAACGTTCAAGCGGTTCAGTCAGTCATGTCACACGCTGTGAGACAGCGGTTTGTCCAGCACACTGCATCTGATTTTGCAGACAAGCTATTTTAATACTCGCGTCTTTTCCAAAGCAATTCTACTACATTCTAATTCAGAATACCCAAATTTGGCAATTGGTTCATTTTGGACAATTCGCCACATATGCATGGCTTGTTTATCAGTAGTGATGATGATCGGCATCACGACCCAAATGAGGAGGAGGACTTGAATGTATAATTCAATGCACAACTATCATGCGCAGAATTAAATTTGAAAACTGCAAATCTGCACTTTTTGAAGCGTAACACTCCTCTTAACCATGCAGAAGTGTGATTAGAGGGGATTCTCTGCTCCTTCCTTCCAGTTGAACATCTCTTTGCCTCCAATTAATCTGCAGCTCTACCTGCCTTACCTGGTCGGCGTTATCAGATCAAGGGCATGGAACTCTCATAAGCGCCGTCTGGTTGCAACTTACTGAAAGGCAATTTATCACATTATTCTTACTTATGCTATAACCTAGCCGAAGTAGTTGAAAGTGCTCACTTAAATTTGCGGATATAACTCAACTTAATTATGAAGCTAAAGAATTTCCAACGCAACATAGTTTTAGTATTTAAGAATAAGCCGTCTGAAGGATGGTTGGTAATAATAAAATCCTGACAATCAAAGAACCTTTTATAAAACAAAGAAAGACGGGAACCCTGACTTGTATTTTTTTGTTTGCCGAGAATACAGTGCCATGTGGTTTTCTCATATTTCATGGTCCTGACTTGCGTTAATGCATGCACAATTATTAACGAGTACAAATCACATCCCTGGAATATGCAAGCCGCATTATGGGATAGTTATTAGCTTTTGTCCAAGTCACAACAATTTTTTGTGCCTTAACAGAAAGCAGGCTAAATTCCTCTGCTTTTGATTAGGCTTGAACTAGTTCACACACATTTAGCATTCTGAGTCCCTCAGAACTCACTAAGAGCCCTTACAGCTCCGCAAGTAGTACCAACTGAGGTACCAAAAGTAGAACCAGTAACATGGTTTGAAGACCCTAATTCTACAACAAGGAACAAGTCGGGGGTACTGGGTGATCCATGTAATCAACTAAGCGGATGAGAAAATGTATAGCATGGCCTTCGCATGCATTTCTGGCCGAATTGTCAACACACCACAATTTTGAAGTACGTCCTTGATTTGAAACCAAATGCCAAATACTTTATGGCACATTTACCAGGAGCACCAAGTAGTTGTGGCATTGGACATATCGCCTCAAAGATTTTAGTCACTGTGCTAATCAACTTCATTTCGCAGCATTCCAAGGCTGGTAATGCTTTTGCAGGAGTCGTCAAATAGCCTTGGTTATGGCCAATGCGATACGCCTTCGTTTGACTCTGACACAGGCAAATCCGAATTCGCAAGGCAGTGAGGTCACGTGAGATGGAAGTCTGTGATAGATACACGTGACCCAGAAGCACGGATATAGATAAATATGCCAGTGGCGGTTGGGTTGTCTCATCATGCGATAGTGCCAATGAAATATAGGCTTGGACATATGCATTGATAGCCACCCAAGGTAGGGGCACTATAATCAAGCACTTTTGTATGGCGAACGGCATCGTAAAACTAAAAATGGAAATAAATGGGTGTAATGACAACCTGGAGGTCAGGTTTAGTGTGTTCCCTTGAGGATCAATCATGCGACCATTGTGAACCATACAGATCAACTTATGGGATCTAAAGTGGTAAGTCAAATGCCTTTGATGGAAGCCACAATTAGAGTTTTGAGAGCACACGGTCAGAAACTCTAACGCGACTGTATATGAAGCTGTATCTATCCCTCAGAAATTGGTTCAACCTATTTTTAAATGCACTGCTAACTTATTTTTTCTTTCGCATTCCAAACCCTTTTTCTTCAGTCTTTTGCTGCTTTAAAATTAACGCTCTATGTTGTTCCTCTCCACAGGAGAAGCCGAGTCGCCTCTAGTGTCCGATCAAATTTAGGAACCTATTTAAACAGGCAGAGGCTAGGTCGTGTATTTTGATTTAAAAGAGCTCTAAACTCATCGCATCACATCCTTTTAATAAATTATGCCACTATAAAATTAGTAACAGCAGCAACATTTGCCACCAAGAATGAAGAGAAAAGCTTTTAGATACAATAAGCCCAGAGATTCGTGAACAATTGGCACATGTAGGGCTACTTGATGCATCCGTATCGGTGGCAAAGTAAGAACTCATCTATCTCCTCCTCGCCTTGGTTTCCTTTCAGCTGCAGCCATTAAATTCCACATTTTGCTTTATTCTAGTCCTTACGCTCTCCTAAAGCATTTTGGATTGCGGCATACCTCACGTTCCTTCGCCACCCAACAAATAGCAGATGCGAAAATGTGCTTTCATAAAATTGAGTCGTTTGTTATGTTTTATAGAGTCTAGCACTGCTCCTGTTTTGCCCCTTGCAGTAATTTTGCCCAAGTTTGGCTAAATTTTCCTTCTGTCAAACCTCTCCAGCTGTGCTATTCGTCGCCAAAACTACCTTGATGTTTTCGATTGATGTTTTGTTGATCACGCTCATCAACCATTGCCCGCTTTCCCTTTTACCCCAACGCCTTAAAAGCAGTCATAATTCACGTTGAACATCAGACTGAGCAGATTATTCCTTGCTCTACACCTTATACCTTACTGCTTATCATCTCTTTTATCGGATCTTAAGTATTGTAAATGTGCACTTAATCAGCTAAATCCAACTGGTGCATTTGCATTGCAACATGCTCTGACTGGCCAAGGGAAACGTTTGTTTCCGGCGTCGGTAAATGCCACCAACAAGTTTGTCCAGCATTTCCAAATCTATCCTTGGATGTTAATCATGTTACTTTTCTCTAAGTTAAGGCTAGTTTAAAGCTGTATTCGCTCACACAGGTGGCAGTCTTTCTGCATCATGCGAAAAAGGTTTGCTACAGATAAAAGGCAGTTTTACCTGAACTCTCTTCTTGAGTGGGCTTCTTCTTCAGAAGGAGGAGGAGGAGGAGGAGGAAGAGCTGGAAGGCCAGAACCGAGAGTGAGCGATGTCTCAGCGCTAGCTGCATCAGCAAGGCTGTGCCTTGTGCTGATTAGGTTTAAATTCTTCTCTCCCGATGCGACCTCCTCCGCCACCGTGCTCAACCACTGATAACCAAACTGACAACGGCCATGTGACTCAAAGTGGATCGAATAATAAACTTTTGAATGTTGAAGGTCACCTACAGGCAAAACAGATCGCAACGTGCTATGGATGTGGCTAAGATCTCTTATCATCGCTATAAATGCGTTGGTTTACGAGACACCAGTCAATCTCACTACAAAAACCATCCATTGGTGAGTGAGGAAATTCGGAAATGTGATGTAAAAAGCTAAGGTTAACTTGTCACTTGATTATGCTCTTATGTAAGCCATCTCGGGTGATCCATTTGGTGAGCGGAAATTGGTTTCCGGTAAAAAGCCCCTTCTCCATTACCAACCTTTGCTAAAATATATTCCTATGCAAGCGATTAAAAATACACGAAAAACATCAACTTCGTCATCCCTCCAAGTAAACATGTGGACGTGATGAAGTTAAATGAGCACATGTGGGGTTAGATTGTTTGCGTGATACTGTAAAAAGCATCTTTGATTTGTCAGTACTGAAATTAACACAATTGAAATCCATCAGCGTCTCTAATTCAAAAAATCAAGCACGAGCTGTCTTCATTTCTCTTTCGACCACTATACATGTACTCATGGTGTTTGTCAACAATGAGGCATGTAGTGACAAGAACTAGAAAGTCATCATTATAGAATGTGGCAAGTGAAGCAGTATGTCTCATCTCCACTTCCTCCCCTCCTCTCATCCTCGAGTTGAAATCGAGGTTATGCAGTGTGCGCCATGAATTTACGGCTTGACCTGTGGAATTGGTCCCTTGAGGAGGTGATATACCTCAAGCTTGGATTTTCGGCCTCCAATAATTGAGCGAAAGCTGGTAAGTGATTACGTCTGCAGTGCGACTTTCACAAACAGGGAATAAATGGCCCCTAGAGGTTTTGCGGTGAATAAACTAAGGAAAGTGGGATGGCAAGTATTTTTGTCTCCTAGAAGTCAGTCAGCTTGTCAAAAGCAGGCTAGCTTGTCATGCTTATATGGACATCAACTGAGGAATCGTGACACACTGGCTTTCTGGTTGCCCATAATCACCTAATTTGATGTAAATGAAAGAAAATGCCAATCCGCCCATTTCAATTTCGAGCTCTTTTAAACACAGAAGGCAGATAAAGTTATTTTCTCGCATAAGGGCCACCTCTAAATGGTACGTCAGCAGAACCAGGATCTTGAACCACTTGTAAATGACATGTTACTCCTTAGCCGCCAAATCGATGCTTGCAACTAGGTTTTGCAGCTTTAATGCTGTGCCAAAAGTTGTGGAAACCAATTAACCACTAATTTTCCGTAAACACACTCATATCTTAGCAGTATTGTGACCATTCAAACGCTTTGGGCAGGTTAACAAATGTTGTGATGATGAAATATTTCATGGGTTTGCATTATCGGGTATCGTCTACTGAAGAGGCAAATAATCATTTAAGTAGCCATTCAAATAAATTAAGTGAGTAAACTTACTCGGTGGCACTTTAAAAGAAATTAAATCTGCCAGAAGATGTAGATGGCATGAATTGCATTCAAAGGGGTCCAGAGTATACTATGGCAGCGTTTTCCGCGGTTTACTGCACGAAACTGATCGTCGACACTAAATCGGATAAGATAATGCTTCATTTTACAAATAAAGGAGGACAAAACTTGTGCTTAGTAGGAAACAAATTTTGGTGCTGTGGTGGAAGTGGTGGCAATCTAATTACCGATTGCAAACACCACATCAGTTCCCTTCCTGAAGTGTAAATGTTGAGGCGCGAAAGGTAAAACCGGTCTATCTGTCTATTTTTAACTCATGATTGTAGGAAACCCGGGGTTCAAGGCACCATCTTCATCCAAAACTCAAGTGCCATGCATCTAAACCAAGCAATTCTCTTATTAACTGCATCAAGATTGTCAGAATCCAACTTAAAACAATTTTTAAGGAATAGATTGTTTTAAAATTCTAATTAGTGTTAGCTTTGTCGACAAATAAGGAAAATTAATTTGAAAAGATGAATTTATACCGTCTAGGAAAATTTGTTAACCATCTTGTTTGAAGTATTACCATAACCAGGCAAAATTGCTCTACCAATGGAACGCCCAAGGCAATTCGCAATCTGAAGCCTGCTCCTCCTAATTCCTTTGCTAAATTTTGCCTCGGCCTTAAGGAAGTCGACTTAATCCATGAAGTTCAATCCCTTTTAACTATCTAGACTCCACTTTATTTTGAGGCATGAAGTCACTTCTGCTTTCACACGTCTTTTGAATAAAGAATCAGACGTGATGGGACCTTACCAATGCGCATGAGTGGTCTGCGGTTGTCTCAAACCATGCTCGGTATCCAGACAAGTTGGAAAACGGCCACTTCACTCGTCGCCAGTATACAGTCAAGGCGTCTCACAGTCAGACGTACACCAGCGGCTGCATCGAGCAGACAGAAGCCTCTAGGCAAGGCAAAGAAATGGAAAATTTGCTGGAATCTGGTAAACTTTGTATTAGACGATCCTGTCGAGTTCTTTTTCTCCTCTTCTTCGTGCAAATGATCAACTGCCTGATCTGTATTGTGATGGACGCCTCTGTTTCTTTGACGACTTGCGTGCCATTGGCATAAAAGCACCCATCTTTCCTCAGCATCGGACCTACAGAGTCCAGCATGGACCAGGTGATAAAGAAAAGGCTAGGATAAAAGCCGGCGACCCAAACAAAAGAAACCAATGGGGAGTAGACGAAGAGAAGTAGAACTGCAAAATGCGTCTTGCTGGCAGTCGTGATCGCACAACCTAGCTTGGGGATGTGACCTAAGCACTTAATGTAGTCGATTGTCTCACCATTTGAATGTCAGCTGTCTGGTCACTACTGGCACGCTACACGTGCAAAACATGCAGACAGAGAAGCAAATGCTGTCTCCATAGCCGAAGCACTCACTCAGCGTCTGGTTGCATCACAACTTTGTCCATCTGCGTGTTGATGGTGATAATGACAGCGCGCTCCATCACTACTGCTTACAATCCATTAATAGATACCCTTCCCCCAATCCATAAGAGCATTCATTCATTATATCCACTTTCTCGCAATTTTTACCGAGACCAAATTGTTTAAAAATTTGAATAATTTTTAGCGTAAACAATTGCTTTTTTCGTATGGTGATGATGTTTCACCTCACGGTTTCCACATTTCGTCTCACCATCACGCATATGTGACTCGTATATAATGCCAGCATACCACTTTCCTTACTGCTTTCCTTTTTCGTCTTAAACATACAATAATGCATATGCGTATGCTCTAATGCCTTCAATCCATCATTTATTCAACGTCATTTCAATACGTCCTTGTCACTAATGCCAGCTTTGAATTTTCTAATTTTGTCATTTTATTTATGAAATGCTTGCAATTTACTTGCCCACTGTCTGGCATTCGCCAGCCACCTAACTAACTCAGAAGTTTCATTGCTTTCTTTACTTGTAAGATGCTTTGCTGTTGTCTATTTACCTTCTCGGTATTGCTTGCAATAACTTGGGTGCCCACGCTATAGCCAGGTTCGTCTCAGCATATTACGTGAGCCGCAGTCCACCATTTCCAAGGGCACTCAACCGACTTCCTTCGCTTTTTGTCAATTCTACAAAGATCTACGCTTTTAATTTTAATTGGTCTACGCATTTTACCACGCACAATAGTCACTGAGCAATAATGCAGCATTTAAATAATTAACTACTTCCCTTCAACATGCACGAAAGCAGTTGACGCCAGAGTGATGAAGATGACTCGCAATGGTAAATGCCCACTCACCTAGGCTGAATGCGCAACCGATTATGCATGTACGCAAACTCAAGGGAGCACATGCCTTGCAGTAAATTTCCTCCTCATTCATAACTCCCCCACTTTTACCCAGCCACCACACACCTTGCCTCCCTCATGTCATAATAAAAATAAAGGCAATAAACGGAGCATGTAGACACTAACAGCAGAGTTTCCGTAAACTTAACCATGCTTCTATCCTACTATCGCACATGCACACACTTTAATGGTATTGTTAACAAGAAAACTTCTTATCCTTTTGCTGTAATTCCTTTAGGTTTTCGTGGGAATGCGAACTCCCACTATTCTTTAATTTGGCGCCAAATATACCCACTACTCAACTTGATTCGACGAGGGGTAGTGACACTAGCAAAACCACTAGCAAAAGCCATCACTGTGCCCATACAATCGGAGGAGAGCACTCATGCTTGGGCACAGTTGTGTGAGGCCAAGTTTTCAAGGCGATGCTACGGTCTTGCAATGGGGAAGCATAATTTTGCTAGAGCAACAGGCTATTAAGCCAGCTATGCGGCGACGAAGAGAATGTTTTCAGATCAAGTTATAAATAAATACATGTGTGCACGCTTCTTCCAAATTAATGTTCTAGATTCATTAAGGATCGCGAAATCAAATGGAACTTGTTCCACCCTGACAGTCTGATCTTATGAAGTCTAGGGTTACCAGCTCTATGCCCTTTCCCACTCCTCCAAAGAATCGTATTCATATTTCTTTTGCAACCAACTCGAAAGCCATGAGATGATCTAATCCAGTGGTGAATGTACGAGGAACGATGCCCACTGCAACAAATAATGCGCAGACGTTCAAGGAGGTCACTGGACGTAAACACAAAGTACTACTTACTCAGTGGTGGTAGACGTGCAAGTTAAATACTACCCACTTTTTTGTTATTGAGGGATTTCAGTTTTACACACAGCTAGACAAAATTGCTATCTGCGCTGCCTCTAGTTGGCTAAAAATGTTGGGGTTCCTTAGTACTGCCTTCAAAAAGATCGATCAGGTTTCTGTAGTTGAATCTCGTACCTATTCTTAAAGCGTCACCATCCATTATAATATCAAAACTCAAATTGACTCATTATTACTCAACTCCATGCACAAGCATCCCGCAATTCGCGTGCATTCTCGACTGAACATCGGTAGGTTTGTCATTAGCCTTCCTGCTAAAGTAGACATGAATAAGCGTTCGCAATAACGCCTTCACAAATCATCAGCCACGAATCAATGTGGGTGCCTCAGCATAACCCCTTTTCTAGCATGTGATACCACTGTTTCTTTGAGCCATATCGTTCAAGCATGGAAATACACACGCTGACATTGCAGCAAGTCATATGCCTCCACATCTTATTGAGAGATCGCTTCTTCATTTCTCCCATGTGAGCGTTTAAAACGTGGGCGCTATTTTCTCTACTACCCTGTCTAGCGATTTCAAATTTTTGTTGCGGCTAAATCATTAAAATAATCTATAGGGGGTTAGCGGGCAAATTATAAACATTAAACATCAACAGCAATGGTTCCACGGGCTACAGAACGAATGTGAGAAAAGCATCTGTTTTGCTTTTGGCATTGATTATTGTCTTGCAATTCTTCTAAGGCGTGAGTTACGCTGGATTAATTTTTAGATAAAT
This sequence comes from Taenia hydatigena, assembly GCA_036345935.2. Lineage (NCBI taxonomy): Eukaryota > Metazoa > Platyhelminthes > Cestoda > Cyclophyllidea > Taeniidae > Taenia > Taenia hydatigena. The sequence goes on along the minus strand of JADWOT020000002.1, from coordinate 9,674,063 downwards.
GGAAACAGTAACTGCATCATCACTGGCCAATTTGTTTGCTCGCAAGTACACAGCAGGGGATCTCGTCCGATCCAACATCTCTCTTATTCACAACCCTTAAATTGAGCAATACGGTTTGCCTAGGATGGTGCAGCGAATTTTTCTTTTTACCTTTGATCAGCCACTACACAAGAGTATTTGAATTCTCGGCACGTGTGGCACAGTGGACACTGCAGCAAAGTATCCGAGAAAGGAATAGAAGAAAACGGAGCTAATTAAGTCGGCACAAGATGGATGATATCGCGTTCCATTATTTCTGCACGATCTTTTTATCCATGGTCTTGTTTGCTTTGTGCCAACGGCTTAAATTTCACCAAGTTTGGTAAGCTTCCTTTGCGTTGGCTTTTGTACTTGTAGGTAGAAAGGGAAGAGATGATGGTGCATTGTCTTTACGGTTGTGCGCCAAAAAAGGGTGTAGCGACGTATCACACTGTGACCACCCACAGCATATCCGAGCAAATCGAACGTCTGCTTGGTTAGACGTAGTGAAGGAGCGACAACCGCAGTTGCGTTACTCCTTCATCCACAACGACCTCTTAAACAGGAAAAGGATTCAAATGTACAAAGATTTCGAGACATTCTAAAACGATAGCAAACTTTGAATTAGCATGACAACTAACTTATTATTTCACTACGCGACCCCTCCTTAGTGTGGGTCAAGATCGGAACGCCTGATTGGCTGTTGCGAAAGCATAGAGCTCTTGCAAATGCGCCGGGTGCTGTGGTTTCGAGGTATTTCTAGGTTGAGGATGGCTCTCATTCTACCTTGTTTTGTTGGCTACCTGTGCTTTGACCATAGGACACAGAAGACAGTGGTAAGATGCCTTCCAACGCATTTCTCTGACCACCCTGTAGAAAGATGTATTCAACAAGCGTTAGTGCTTCTGACATGTACTTTGAGCAACGTAATACAAAGAGATGATGCAGGCATCGCCGCATTTTCATCTATCGAAATGGGACTGGAGGCAGATACTGGGGCTGAGAATGCAATTAGTGAGTGGGAGTCCTCCCGCATTGTATTTAATTAAATGATATTTTGACCACTTTTACCACATCCATTCATTTTGAAATTAAATGCACTCAAGAGTGAGAGCACAGCCACCAATAACATTTGTAGCTACCTAAGCCATTTTAGCGAATTTGAGCCCTGTGTTTCGAAAATCTACATTTTGAAAGTGATCTAAGCTGCATGTCGGTTTGTGTCATAAGCTATCTCGTTGAAATAGGTACAAATTAATGGTAGCGATAATGCAGACACAAGCTGCCTGGCACGATGCAGGGAGCGTGGGAGGCTTAATTTGGCCTACTTTTTTGGAATGTGATGTTGATGCGTTCGTAGTCACAAGCACCAGCTTATTGGTGGGTGGGTCTTTGGTTTTTCTCAGGCAAAACCGACCTATAAGAAAGCGTGATAACAAATGTGAGCATTGAAGTTCAAATAGTCCACACGCATCAGCGCCTGGCAGCTTTACCGTGTAAATGGAGAAGCCGCCCTGCAGGTCAAGATCAGCATACCTGATAGGCCGATATGAGCGCAGGCCATTCCTATAAATATGTCATGAGATGTGAACGCGAGTACTTTTAGGGCAGAGATGTTGCTTTACCTCTTCCTTATCGTGTTGGCTGCCTCCTCTTTGGCTAAAGAACCTACGCAATATCGTGGTGAGATGCCATTTGACAATTGTCTTTGATTAGCACACAAGAAAGTGCATTTGATAAGTATTAACGTCTACTACGTCGAAGAATTCCGTTTATAAGTCTTCTGCTTTATTTTATGCTGCAGTATAGGGATTTCAATTGTTTTGTATTTTCCAAATACTAACTCCAAGCTCTCCACGTTTTGAAAAGTCGCGTTAACCTGCGCTAATGCCTACTTGTATTCGCTAGGGAGCTTCGTGCACATAACACCTTCGAAAGTGGGTAGATGCATGGTAGGTACAAAATACACGATGGATGGTTGAAAGTTGCTGGAGATAGTTCGGTGTTTCTAGTCAATTTCTATGACGTTGCTATCAAATTATGTTGAAGCTTCTGGGAGTAGTCAGTGACTTTTATTTCCTGCTCTTATTTCTAATTCGCATTTTGTCATTTTCAAGGTTTCTTTTAGGTGCAAACATTTTAGTGCTGCACCTAAGTGACAAGGCTGTACACAATTTGTGTAATTGGCGGCAGCTAGCACATTGCCAAGTTGGGCTTAGGCTACACAGATTCTCGTTATACTACAAAAAAATAAGTGAGAAATCAACACGAGTTGTAGACTGTGTTTCCGTCGCCAATGGGACATAGGTTTGAAAGACCATGCATATGACTTGAATGCCCTATTAGGGTCAGCTCATTCACTTTGTGGCTTCTCGTCTCTTCCCTTCAATTGCTGGCTTCAGTGGCAAATGAACCCACTACTGACACTGATAGCACCTTTTAAGTTTTGATGCCCATGATGTCTACGAATCCGCGCAGTGACTCTACCTAACCAGAACAGCTGCATGGCTGGCGCATTTGTACCCCGCGCAGTACATAGCGTACTGTGACATCTACCGAAAATGGGACCTCTATACATCTCTGTCTACTTCTGACCAAAAGGCGTTGATACAAAGCAGTGACAATGAAACCTCAACATCAAATGCTTCCTATGCTTTAACCTTAAATGCTCTCTACAAATCTGCACGTGTAGTCTAGTATTTGGGTTTTAGTTTACTTGGGATATGCAATTCCAATCATGCCGGTTTCGGCATGAGTGCAATATCTCTGTTTACTATCTCCCGGTTTAACACTAACGCGCACTCTTCAAATGAACAACTGGCATAGAGTCTGGCAGGAAGCAACAATCACGAGATCGAATCGCATGAGACTTTATCAATAAAAATTGACGTAAATAAATAGCGCGGCCTTGTCAGACACAAGAAGTTTATTTCTAAATGAACCTTGCGCAAGCACGTGCAAATAGAAGTGTTATACTCCTTTTGGAGTGATAATAAACAGTAACACTCCCCTTATTGAGCTTCACTTCTTTAAAGCATATGCATTCTGACGGTCTTTTGGTCACTACTGTTTCTGTCAGGATGCTAGTGGTGACATTCTGCATTTTCATGGTTTATTAAAGCGCTTACAATTGTCTCCCTTTTAGAATTGATTGTAACGAAAGCAAACGAGGTAGAAGGGATTCCGATTTCTCACTACTTCAATTGGAGTGACTTGGGTGCCCAAACGTATCGCCTAAGTTGGGACACCCACAACCTGGCCAAACTCGACACCAACCGAATCGTTTTAAATGCAATAGCAGATAATTGTCTGGTGACCCATATCTGCTAATCGCTGATTGCTCCGAAGGAACAGTCACTCTTGGTGGGCTGCAGCCAAACAAACCGTACAAGGTTCGTCTCAAAGCATCCAAAGATCAGCTCAGCGTTTGGCTTTACTACGGTATAATAACAACCCTACGCACAGGTAAGCCATTGCCTGTGATTATGATCCCAGTATTCTTACACGTCTGAGGGTGAGTCGAGTTTACTGTCCCATACTCTCTGCACTGTGGCAGGCAAATGCGACCGCGTCGATGCGATCATCCAATTTTGTCGATTTCAACAAGAAGACTTATGAGAGGCAGATTGTTGTGCAGCGTGGCGACTTATGCTTAGCCTTATCTGTGTTACGATGACTGACTTTCCGCGCGACTGATGCGAGAATCTTAGTAAAAATACAAAGTGGTTCACTCGGATTTTAATTTTTGAAAAGAAAACACTACTGCGGCAGGCTTTCCGTTAGGTCTCTTCCCTGAAACTAATTACAGTTTAATCCAGACATGCGAAATTTAATAGCACTATCACACCAGCAGTCGTTGCAAAATGGAACAAAATTGCCTTCGCTAATCTGCAATTAATTAATGAATTTTGAAATGGATTTTCAAATGGTAAAAGGCACGTGGAGAGGGCGGCAGATAAGTTGGGTTCTGCTCGACAAATTCTTGAGAGTGCCGAAAGTCAGACCTACCACCGCAGAAATCACTTTCGTGTGAAGACTATCGCGTGTAATTTCGAGTGTCCTGAATGGAATGCTACCTGTTATATCACATCTCAACGCGCTGTATCTTACCGCATAACAATAAAGTGGGTCGACAAAGAAGGTGACATCGAATGTGTCGTGTCTTTAAGTAAAAATCAGTTCCTCGCATGGGCATAGGTGCCATCGGAAAACATTTGCAAGAATTGTGATCATGAGTCAAGTGCCATTTAACAGCATCGACAAATCATTGATATTCTCTCCAAATTTGGAGAATTTTTGTTGGAAATCGCATCAAAGTAAGGATTAAGTATTGTTAAATCGGTTCTGTGTGAGACAATGAAGCATATTATGCACATGCAACCATCGGAAACATAGCTGGATGTAAGAGGTGCCTTAACTGCAGTCGTGCCAGTTTACTGGATGCTCTACTTTCTGGATCAAGGGGTGGACACACTTAAGGCAACACGGTTTTTTGCATTCCCTTGACTAAATGGCAAAGATGATGTAGTCGGAGCATATTCAACTAACAATGTTTTTGCCTTTACTAGGAGTGGTGATGACTGATGCCAACGAAACAGAATTGACTCTGTGTTTGCGTCACTTTAATTGGAGCCACGTGGGTCCTCAGACCTATCAATTTAGTTGGGACACCCAGGGCCTGGCCAACCTTCGTGCAGACCAAATCAGACTGTATGTAAAGCCGGTTGATCCTTCCAGCCATTCCATTTATAAAATTAAGGGTTTCTCATTTGGAACAATCACCCTCAACATTCCGGATCCTAACAAATCATACGTTATACTTTCTGAGGGATTTAAGGAAAATACCAGGGTTTTGTACTGCGTCAAAACTGTTCAAACACTACCCGACGGTAAGCTGGTGCCTAAAGCACCTCTCTTCAATTCTTTTACTGCATGTTATTTTTTGGGACACATACTCAGCTGTCTACCCCATAGCGGTTGTTAATGTTTCTTCCTACTAACCTCGGAAAAAGCGTTCTTTGTGCGTCGAATGAATTTCTCAATACAGTGTTTGTTAACTAGATAAGGAAGATGGCGCAGGAGGTGAAGAAGTTGGCGGGGAGGAAGGAAGCACTCTAACTGCCAGTGGATCTGGTCTCAATTCCACAGACACTGGGATACCCTTTGCTTCTTCGGCGGTAGTGCCTGCCTACACTTTTGCGTGGGTTAGTGATTATCACAAACTGATATATCAAGGACCATACTCTCCGCCTACTGATTAAATTTCTTTTCATTATAGGCTTCCATTGTGCTGGCATTGCGTCAGTCGTCATTCATTTAACAACTGCAATTTGTTTTCTCATGGTGAAAAACGATCGCAACACAATTATACAAATTTGTCTCTACTCAGTTCACTTAAACTTCTGTTTATTCGAACCTTCTGACTCATGCACATGTGCGTGTATCCTTTCACCATCTTATAATGATTGTACTTAGTAGGGCAAGTTGATTTGACTGCAATGCAGCAACAGACGAGGTAAGACAGATTGATCAGAAGCCAGGAATTTGCCAGTACTTAGATGTTGTGCGGAATGTGAGTCTAATTCTTTAGCAAATATCGGCGAGAAATAGCATGACTACTCACAATTTTCTACAATGTGTGCAATCAGTGAGTAAACACAAGCGAATGAACCTACACACATCTTAACACAAAGCTGCCCATGCGAATTTTAAAGAAGAGTTGGGAATGCAACAAAAGCCATTCTCTGTTGAATGCTTCTTTATTTATGCTGGGTGGGGTCAAAGGTTGAAAAAAGTCTTACTGCAGGCGGCTCCAAAATTCTTCAGACAAAAACATAGGCCCGCAACAAAGGGAAACAGAAAGAAAACACCGTCTCCGGTGCACTTACAACTCCTTACACATTTACAGGAATGATTCTTAATAGATTGGCCCATACATTATCCCGCTCTTGATCAGCAGATCCACTTCTGGGCGCATGCATAACTCGTATGATATGCTGGTTTGCGACTATAGGAATGGACATATCGAGACATGTTGATTTACCGATGCTGAGTTGCGAGACCCCGAATGTTCACCCAGATCTGTGTGCACATCGTCATAATTATCCACAGCTAAGTCGCAAGATGAGAAAACGGATTTTGAATGATGTTTAGATTGACTGCGAAATCGCGTGATTCGAAGGGATAAGGAATCTCTAATTATCAGCTAAAATAATGAGTGATTATAATAGTTAGCAACGATCTTTTTGAGCAATTATAATTACGCAACGACAAAATGCGTAGAAATTTTGGAAATAATAAAAGTTACTTTTGTACGCTCTTGTATGGATCGCATGCTTACCCCTCGGTTTCCGCAAAAGAATCGCATTGTGCCCAGGCCATTGTACTCGCGCCGTTAAGACGCGTTGCATTTTGCTTTTCAATGACGATGGAAATTATACTAATTGGACAGAATGTGCATCGGCAATATATGGCAGGTAGTGGGGCTACTGCATTGGCCCAGAGAACAGTCCACCAGGCGAGGGTACAGTGACCAAGGCACAAATTGTTCACATGCCCAAGTACTGGTTAAACGATCAACTTGTTACATTTACTTTGTCCCAGCTCTTAGGCCCTGGATCGACGCTTTGTCTAAGGACGACGTAGGCTTCATGCGACAGACTCTACTGCCCGTGACCTTAAAATGCCAAACATAATGGTGCATTTTTATTAAAAAAGCGTCCGGCCTTTAAAGAAATTTGGGCAGAAGCAATTTTACTGGCGGGATTTTCACTGATAATCTTAGTACTGGTTAATCCTTCGCACAACTGCAAGCATTCCGCTGTGAAAGGGATATGTTTAGGAATCCAACCAAAGTCGACAATCACATACAAAAATCAAAATTTCGTTCAAACAACTAAATTATATTAAGAATATATTTTTAGATGATGGTTTAGCTGCGCCGTAAAACATCTTCCATCTGACGCACCCATCCACCGGTATCTCCAGTTAAAATCCAGATTTTAAGGAAAGCAACAGGAAATTCACCGCACGTGCATGCCAGAAACGGCAGCAAATTACTTTAAAAATATACGATAAATCTAACTGCCCTGAAAATTTATATACCATAGGCGATCGCGTTTATTTTAAGCCTGCAAAACACTAGTTCGATTTGCTTTTTACGCAACGCGTAGCAAATGATGCCAACGTAATAATCTTAGTCAAAATTTTGCGCTTATGCACGCAGATATGCCTTGCAAATATACATGTGCGTGCAGTTTCCATAACGAGCCAACTTCTGATAGTGAGTTAAGATTTGTACAATTGCAGTACAGTTGCATGTTAAATAAGTGCATATCTACGGATAGCAAAGAAATCTAAATTTATTTAGGCAAAATTTTATTTGCACTTTTAAAATTTACCATCGTAAGACTTTTTCAAAAGCACTTTCTTATGTTAGATCGGATTGGTTTTAGGGCCAAACGATCATTTCAGTTCTATGTACAGAAAGGCCCGTTAACAGCCTATGGAATTCCCCCATATCTAATTCGTTGCCGAGTGAACATTTACTCTACCAAGCCAATGCGTGCATATAATTTAACAACGGCTAGAATTAAAACCCACAAATGTTGACCCTTCCTTCACAATAGCCACCACCCACTTCACAAAGGAAAAAGACCTGTGGCTGCCAAGCCTTCCACTGCTCACCCAGCAGTTTTGTTCCAGCTGTGTTTCCCACCGACAAATTGGAAACCAAGACTCGGGTAGACAGATTTTGATCTGCAGATACACAAACCCATCACACAAACACGCCTGCATGCAGGCTGAAAGGGAGAAGAGAGCAGCTGGTTGGGCCTTGTCGTCAAAAGTGCCGCAGTATGCTAAATGAGACCTCTGTCTTTGAGCATCAGAAAGCACTGCTGGACAACCTTCGTTTCCTTAGTAGCGCTGTGCGAATTCCCAAGAATGAAATCCCAGGATAGTGATAATAGTGATTGCAGAAGAGCATCCGCATTAGAAACCGCCTTCACAGTCTTCGATGATGGTGCCTCAGCTAAACTTCTGTCACCTCCCCTCTCGATACTTTCGACGTCCGTGATCATCGAAGTGACTTAATAGGCCGCCGTAGAGCTGGAATTGATTGGAAAGTAGGAAGAAGATTGGCAAAAAGGTTTCAGCAACAAATGCAGTTGTACATTCTATGCAAGCCATTATAGATCAAATGATTTCCGTTTAGCTAGAATGCATTTACTGGGAGATTGGCAAATACATCTTCACGGTGGTTGAAGGACAAAAGGAGTTAACAGTATAATTCATTTGTTTCAGCATCAGCTTCCGTTCAGCATCGAGACGCTTCACACTAGTTGCAGAGGTTTTTTCAACAATTAACACATGCGTCTTGGAGCACTACAATGCGCAAAAGCCCGACCGGTACTCGATAAACCAGTAAAAGAAACATTTAATTCGACGATTTTCATTTCCCTCACCATAAAATCGAAACGATTTTATGCAGGGCAAAACTAGTTAAGCCACTGTAGAAACGGTATCTAGGAGCGTAATTCGGTAGTTTATTAAAAACCGAACATGGAATCCCAATGTAGTTGCAAGATATATGTGAGGTAAATCTAAAAGAAGGGAGGTGACAAAGTTAGGCACCCTTATCTGTCTTTAGGATTCATCAAGTCGAGGCCCACATCTTTGTTCCCACGACCTGTCAATCAACTCTTGGCAACACGCAGGAAAATGTCAATACTAATTACTGATACAACCAAAGGAAAGACGGTGATCACGCCAGAGCTGCTACATCACTACGGCAGAGGAAGCAAGGAAGCCATGGTGGTCATTGCGTTGCCTTCAAAGTCATCAGTGAAGATTTGCCAGTGATCGCGAATCGTCGATACGCCCTGCATGAGCGGTACAGTCTCGGCGAAGTATGTACCCTCCGAAGAAATTAAAGATAACAGAGTTGGCACACCTCCTCACGTGGTTTATCGTCCCCATTTTGAGTGTCGGGGTTCCAGGTTTTACTAGCGTCAGCCGACTCCTACCCGGGAAGCATATTCCAACTGTCAAAACGAAGGAAACGTAGAGAAATAATCGCTATCATGGCAAGGGTCTACGATGATCCTACCAGTCCGATGGGCAGATCAACCCTTAATCGGAAGGCGGCGTAGACTGCATGTGAACTAATCTTCCGCAGCCAAATCTTCACTGACTCGGCTTTTGTAAATTCAAATCATACTTGCTGGAGTTGCATGAGGAACGGCATAGTTCACCAATGGAGAAGAGCACACTCGAATCCTTTTTCGTGTGCAACAAGCACAATTTGCCCCACTAAAATGGACGATAAAGCAACTTGGATAACACGACATCGACAACACAATTTTAAACGCGCCTGAAAAGGAGTAGTGGCAGATTTCTTAGCATAGCATTTAAGCGCAGTCTATCGAGTTACAAAAACACCGAGGCGATTCAGAGATCGGATACCATTCCTACCTGAGAAGAGTACAGAGCAATAGCCCAATCTAATTTCAGCAAAATTGTTCTTAGACAATCTCTTGAACCGTCATTGACGCTATGCACAGCCTATGCGATAGGAATCCAACCGTCATCAAAACCCACAGCGTCTGCCGTACCGACAGACATACTAAAACCAGTGACCTTAAAACTAAAAAAACAAATGACGCATTTGGATTTTAAAATTTTTGATTTGCAAAAATAAATGAAGGAAAAGCAAACCGTTAACAAAATTTTCGACTGTAAAATTAGCGTAATTGTCTGCATTTTCCAACCTGAAGCATTTTGATGCAAGAGAAGATGTATTTAAGTAAGAGCTAAAATTCGACTATAAGATATGGAAAGGCTTACGGTTCATCATTTAAGCAGTAGAATTCTTTTAACTTTACAGTTTGCAATGCCAGATTGTCTAAGCAGGACAAAATCGCCTGCATGGCATGCGCATTCGTCGGTGTCGCAAGCCAAAATTCAGATGTTAATAAAAGTAACGAGGGATCTGCTACGCCAGTATGACATGTATATGGTAACAAACCAGCATGGAATGCGAAACTAATTATCTGCTTTAAACATTGCTATCGATTGCGGGCTAGCAAATTAAGTTTATGCCTGCGAAGCAATTATTCTACCCTATTACTTTGCGATTTTACATTAAATGATGCAGATGTAGCACTCTACCGCAAAACGTTACAATTAATACATGCAGATATGATGTATAAATGCAAATGCGCGTGTGTAGTGAGAGCTGAGTTTCGACAAGGACTAGAAATTAGCATTTATGTCCCAGCATTGCATGATAAATGAGCAAAATTTAATGATTGAAAAAGAAGTTGCAATAAATTGGGCTAAACAAATGCAGCATTTATAACTCTCAATCGTAATCACCTCAAGATTACCTTTTTTAGCATAGAAACTTCATAGGTTAGATCGCATTAGCTATTAAGGTCATGGGTTTACTGCATGACTAACTAGCCTACTTGCTCATTTCTCCGTGCTATGCAGATTTTCCAACTGACCAATTGCTTACATTATCGCGAAATAAATTACAGTAAAGTATGACGCATAGGTGGCTTTCTGCCAGTTCGGCCGACGATGGAGATGGATTACAAATTTGCCTGTTTGCTGGCCTGCATTTCGCTTCTGACTTGAGAGATTGACACGGAAAATGAAGAGGCCTTTAAAGACTTGAGGCCATAAGTGAGCCATTCCCCATTTTTCGTTGTAAACTTCCATGCACATACAGTTTGTCTATGTGGCGCGCTCTTGCAATGTAGGGACAAATTTCATCCATCTACCTCCCTTATGTAGTGTTCTGGAATATGTTCAGAACTGCCAAGCCCAAATGAATCACAGCCAGTCTACTGGATTGCTCTGAAATACCAAGGGACCTATATTTTCAGCAAGAGTTGGCGTCTGTGCCGTTTTCAGGTCTTTACTCACTGGATATTGTCCAGACTTCAGAGAACTCCACGGGGACTGAAGCGTCGTATCTAGAGAGTTTGGCACTTCTTACCAATGTTGCGTTCTCTACCTATGGCATTCATTATGGCGACATAGCAACCCCTCGGACAGAACAAACGTGCGAAGCCAAAGTTTGAAGCGCTAAAACTGATCGCCTACCTCCTCAATTTGCACCTGATTTTGTTTAAATGGACCATGGAGTCACCGTTTAGTTGACGTGAGTGCTTCCACATTTCCTCAATTTCAGTAGTTTTTCGACCAAAGCTGTCATTGCCGAGAAACCACTACAAAAAATCTGTGCATCAAGAACAATAAAGTCGACGTGGGATTACCGTGCTTTTCTATTTTTGAGTAGAAAGTTCCATTATTTCAACAATGCAATGCTTGAGGCTCATATTGGGTAGACCTTGGTCTTGAATGCAATAAGCATGGATTTTCTAGCTGCTGTTTTGCGCATCACCTTTCGCGTTCTTTGCTAAGTTCTGTTCTTTTGATTGTTACCATTTTCACGGTTGACCTGTCAGTGGGAAACATTGGGCCTTACCCTGAACGTTGGTTTGCTCGGGCATAGTCTTAGTAGCCTAATGCCGAATTATTGCTCTTCGGACTTCCTTAACACGCCCCTTACTGCACAATTCGATGGCTGTTTAGGAGGTTATTAGGAGAACAAAAGGAGTTCAGTTGGATGGTACGATCGTTAGTGTACCCCTTTATTAGGCCAGATATTCAAGGCGAAATAGGATTATGCTGCCTGTGCAGCGTCCGCTGAATTCGGAATTTCACCTTTTAATGGGTCCCTTTGAGCAGCGATTGAAGGCATTTTTAGACGATTCTTGACCACTTTTGTACCTCCCTTTCCATCAACATTTGCAGTCTCCAGTCGTAGGATAATGATTCCTTGATAATTCTGCCTCAAAAGTGTAGCTAGACGTGAATGTTTCCGCTGGAGATGTACTGCTTTCCTTTCGGCCGATTTTTGTCCAAGAATTGGGGTGGAATCGCCTATATGCCTACTGGAACGACCAAGAAGTTGGTTTTCAATCAACGAGTAGATTTTGGCATAAACCTCAAAACTATGGTACTTAAGCAAGAAATGTAGCTTTGTTACATAGAGCTGTTTGTAAGGTTTTTGGTTAAAAGGACATATGGTTAATCGCAGTCTTCCTTCGCGGCTCAGCGATGTCTTTTTCGTAGAGATATGCAATCTGCATCCAATACGAAGGAGATAAAACCCCCGCTAAGGGAAATGAGTCCGACTGCAGGCATCAGAACTCCTTTGGTAATGATGCGCAAAGTATTTGGATCTTACATGCTACTCGAATCTGTCCAATTAGGGCATTTTTATCACAACTCTAGATAATGCCCAGACGTGGTCTACCCCGTTATCGCTTGAACTAATTCTTTCGTTGGTAGTTCTTCTAAAACACATGTTAACGTATTTTGCGGGTGCCTCAATGTTGCTCCAATTTACAGCAAGGTGGCCGACTTATTTGAATTGGTCGTTGCTACTCAGTGAAGTCTGTTCCCCGAAGGAATGGCATGTGCATCCATGGAGGGGTGGTGAAAGCCCTCGATTAATAGGATGGTTTAGCTGCAGGGCTGGGTCATCAGTGAGGTGGCAGGAATCTCCACTGGTAACGCACGTAGTGAAGTGCACTTTGCTACGTGTTCGCCTGTTTAAATTGCTTGTAGTGCACATGCTCCATGATTTTGACAAGTCTGGACACTTACCGTAACAACTCTATTCCATGCGTTGTCACTATTCTGAGTGGGACAGACCCTACTTTTATTTTCTAGATTGACTAGTGTTGTTGGCTCCTTTGGTACCCAAATGTTCCCTCAATTTGCAGAAAAGTTAGTTTGAAGTTAGTCGTTAGCGCGAGCTACTTGGTCAAATGCATCACACTACTTTTTGGTAATAGGTGGCTATGGTACCATTCCTTTCCCAATTGTATGGTTGGAATATGCTGTCACTCTGTAGTGGATGACGCATGCAACTAAAAGGAGGTTTTCTAATAGCGCGCTTAGCAAAATTGTCACAATCACAATCTATCCTCCTTCCAAACGAGACTAGCTTACAAATCCTTATTTTACCATGCGTTTTACTTCTAGAACCAAAAAATTAACCTTACCTACACCACTTCTGTGTCTGTCCTGCTCTTGTCTTCCAACTTTTTGATATATTCTGTGCGTGATGGTCTAGTGCCTGGAAAGTTGCTGATCTGCATTTGAGGCAGTGGAAATAAGGCGAGTGCGATGAATGGGCGCGAGGTGGTATGTTTCCACCTCTCTCCCCTCCACTCTCCCGGTTTCCTCTCCTTCACTTCAGTCTTCCTTCCCTTTCTACTGCCAAGTTTAGCAGCATGCTGTGTGAAATATTATATTTGAGACCTTGAGTCTTGTTTCGTTTCACGCGTTTAGGGAAGTGTTTGTCCAGCCTACTGACTACTCATGATCGTTTCAGGAGAGGCATAGTGTCGAGTGGTCTTAGGTAGTCAGGACTCGGTAGCCGTTGCTGATTAGCATGCATTAAGTGCAAGGTAGTCTCCAATTTGTTGTATACAAGGCGGTGATGTGATTGCTCAACGGTAAGATGCAAAAGCCAATTTTATTTTAAATTCGGAAGTCAAGGTGGAAATTTAGAAGCCATGCTTGCTTTATTTACACTGCGTCCTCCCCACCACCTTCTTCACCTCCTGCGCCATCTTCCCTTCCTAGTTAACAAACAATCTATTGAAAATTCGTTCGACACATGAAGAATGCATTTCATAAGGTTAGTAGGAAGCAAAATTAACATCCGCTATGGGGTAGATAACTGTGCATATGCTCCTAAAATATTATGCAGGAAAAGAGTTAAAGAGGGGTGCTTTGGGCACCAGCTTACCAACGGGTAGTGTTTGAACAGTTTTGGCGAAGTACAAAACCCCCGTATTTTCTTTAAATCCCTCAAAAAGTATGACGCAGAATGTTGCGAGTGATCGCTCTAAATGAGAAACCTTTAATTTTATTAATGGGATGGCTGGAAGGATCAACCGGCTTTGCATACAGTCTGATTTGGTCTGCGCGAAGGTTGGCCAGGCCCTGGGTGTCCCAATTAACTTGATAGGTCTGAGGACCCACGCGGCTCCAGTTAAAGTGACGCAAAAGCAGGGTCACATCTGTTTCGTTGGCATCAGTCAACACCACTCCTAGTGAATGCAAAACATTGTTAGTTAAATGTGCTCCGACTGCATCATCTTTACCATCTAGTCAAGGGAATGCAAAAACCGTGTTACCTCAAGTGTGTTCACTTCTTGGTCTAGAACGTGGAACATCCAGTAAACTGGCACGACTGCAGTTAAGACACTTTTTGTGTCCAGCTGCTTTTTATGGTTGCATGTACATTATATGCTCCATTGTCTCAAACAACCGATTTAACAATGCTTAATCCTTACTTTTGTGCGATTTCCAACAAATTTTTCCAAATTTAAAGAGAATATCAATGATTTGTCGATGATGTTAAATAGCACTTGCCTCATAATCACACTTGTTGCAAATGTTTCCCGATGGCACCTATGCCCATGCGAAGAACTAATTTTTACTTAAAGACATGACACATTCGATGTCACCTGCCTAGTCGACCCACTTTATTGTTATGCGGTAAGATACAGCGCGTTGGGATGTGACATGACAGGTAGCACTCTATTTAAGACACTCAAAAATACTCGCAATAGTCTTCACATGAAAGTGATTTTGGTGGTGGCAGGTCTGACTTTCGGCACTCTCGAGAATTTGTCGAGCAGAACCCTAATTATCTGCCGCCCTCCCCACGTGCCTTTTACCATTTTAAAATCCATTTCAAAATTCATCAAATAATTGCACTTATGCAAAGTCAATTTCACTCCATTTCGCAACGATTAATGGTATGATGGAACCATTAAATTTGGCCTGGCTAGATTAAACTGTAGTTAGTTTCACGGAAATCACCTAACGGAAAGTCTGCCGCAGAAGTGTTTTCTTTTCAAACATCAAAATTTGAGTTACCACTTTGGATTTTGCTATGATTCTCGCATCACCCGCGCGGAATGTTAGTCATCGTAACACAGATAAGGCTAAGCATAAGTCGCCACGCTGCACAACAATCTGCCTCTCATAAGTCTTCTTGTTGAAATCGACAAAAGTGGATGATCGCTTCGACGCGGTTACATTTGCCTACCACAACGCAGACAGTGTAGGACATTAAACTTGACCCACCATCAGACATGTAAGAATACTGGGATCATAGTCACAGGCGATGGCTTACCTGTGCGTAGGGTTGTTATTATACCGTAGTAAAGCCAAACGCTGAGCTGATCTTTGGATGCTTTGAGACGAACCTTGTACGGTTTGTTTGGCTGCAGCCCACCAAGAGTGACTGTTCCTTCGGAGCAGTCAGCGATTAGCAGATATGGGTCACCAGACAAATCATCTGCTATTGCATTTAGAACGGTTCGGTTGATGTCGAGTTTGGCCAGGTTGTGGGTTTCCCAACTTAGGCGATACGTTTGGGCACCCAAGCCACTCCAATTGAAGTAGTGAGAAATCGGAATCCCTTCTACCTCGTTCGCTATCGTTACCATCAATTCTAAAACGGAAGCAATTGTAGGCGTTTTAATCATCCATGAAGATTCAGAATTGTCACAACTAGCATCCTGACAGAAACGGTAGTGAGCAAAAGACTGTCAGAATGCATATGCTTGAAAGAAGTAAGCTCAGTAAGAGGAGTGTTATTGTATATTATCATTCCAAAAGGAGTATAATACTTCTATTTGCACGTACTTGCACAAGGCTCTTTTAGAAATACACGTCTTGTGTGTTTGACAAGACTGCGTTATTTATTTATTTATTTACGTCAAAACTTATTAGTAAATCCTCATGCAATTCAACCTCGTGATTGTTGCCTCCTGCCAGACCCTATACCAATTGTTCATTTGAAGAGTGCGCGTTAGTGTTAAACCGAGAGATAGTAAGCAGAGATGTTGCACTCATGTCGAAACCAGTATGATTCAAAACGCATATCCCAAGCAAACTAATACCAAAATACTAAACCACACGTGCAGAGTTGTAGAGAGCATTTAAGGTCGAAATATAGGAAGCATTTGATGCTGAGATTTCATTGCCACTCCTTTGTATCAACGCCTTTTGGTCAGAAGTAGACAAAGATGTATAGAGGTCCCATTTTCGGTAGATGTCACAGTACGCTATGTACTGCGCGGGGTACAAATGCGCCAGCCATGCAGCTGTTCTGGTTAGGTAGAGTCACTGCGCGGATTCGTAGACATCATGGGCATCAAAACTTAAAAGGTGCTATCAGTGTCAGCAGTGGGTTCATTTGCCACTGAAGCCAGCAATTGAAGGGAAGAGACGAGAAGCCACAAAGTGAATGAGCTGACCCTAATAGGGCATTCAAGTCATATGCATGGTCTTTCAAACCTATGTCTCATCGACTACGGAACCGCATTCTTCAACTCGTGTTGAATTCTTGCTTGTTTTTTTGTAGTATTACTAGAATCCGTGTGGCCTAAGCCCAACTTGGCAATGTGCTAGCTACTGCAAATTACACAAATTGTGTACAGCCTTGTCACTTAGGTGCAGCACTAAAATGTTTGCACCTAAAAGAAACCTTGAAAATGACAAAATGCGAATTAGAAATAAGAGCAGGAAATAAAAGTCACTGACTACTCCCAGAAGCTTCAACATAATTTGATAGCAACGTCATAGAAATTGACTAGAAACACCGAACTATCTCCAGCAACTTTCAACCATCCATCGTGTATTTTGTACCTACCATGCATCTACCCACTTTCGAAGGTGTTATGTGCACGAAGCTCCCTAGCGAATACAAGTAGGCATTAGCGCAGGTTAACGCGACTTTTCAAAACGTGGAGATTTTGGGGTCAGAAATTCCAAAATGGGATAGAGTCGAAATCCCTATACTGCAGCATAAATAAAGCAGAAGACTTATAAACGAAATTCTTCGACGTGGTAGACGTTACTATTTGTCAAATGCACCTTCGTGTGCGCTAATCAAAGACAAGTGTCAAATAGCATCTTACCACGTTATTGCGTAGGTTCTTTAGCCAAAGAGGAGGCAGCCAACACGATAAGGAAGAGGTAAAGCAACATCTCTGCCCTAAAAGTACTCGCGTTCACATCTCATGACATATTTATAGGAATGGCCTGCGCTCATATCGGCCTATCAGGTATGCTGATCTTGACCTGCAGGGCGGCTTCTCCATTTACACGGTAAAGCTGCCAGGCGCTGATGCGTGTGGACTATTTGAACTTCAATGCTCACATTTGTTATCACGCTTTCTTATAGGTCGGTTTTGCCTGAGAAAAACCAAAGACCCACCCACCAATAAGCTGGTGCTTGTGACTACGAACGCATCAACATCACATTCCAAAAAAGTAGGCCAAATTAAGCCTCCCACGCTCTCCGCATCGTGGCAGGCAGCTTGTGTCTGCATTATCGCTGCCATCAATTTGTATCTATTTCAACGAGATGGCTTATGGCACATAAGCCAACATGCGGCTTAGATCACTTTCAAAATGTGGATTTTTCAAACGCAAGGCTAAATCTGCTAGGATGACTTCGGTAGCTATAAACATTATTGGTGGCTGTACTCTCAAGCATGAGCGCATTTGATTTCGAAATGATTGGATGCGGTAAAGGTGGCCAAAATATCATTTAATTATAAACAATGCGGGAGGCCTCTCACTCATTAATTGCGTTTTCAGCCCCAGTATCTGTTTCCAGTCCCATTCCGACAGATGACAATGCGGAGACGCCTGCATCCTCTCTTTGTATAACGTTGATCAAAGTACATGTCAGAAGCACCAACGCTTGCCAAATCCATCTTCCTACAGGGTGGTCAGAGAAATGCGTTGGAAGGCATCTTACCACTGTCTTCTGTGTCCTACGGTCAAAGCGCAGGTAGCCAACAAAACAAGGTAGAATGAGAGCCATCCTCAACCTAGAAATACCTCGAAACCACAGCACCTGACGCATTTGTAAGAGCTCTATACTTTCACAACAGATTATCAGGTGTCCCGTTCTTGACCCACACACATTTGCGTAATGAAGGCTATCAGGTGTGAGAACTAGTAAGCACTAAGAAGGGGTCGCGTAGTGAAATAATAAGTTAGCTGTCACGCTAATTCAAAGCTTGCTATCGTTTAAGAATGTCCCGAAATCTTTGTACATTTGAGAGAATCCCTTTCTTGTTTGAGAGGTCGTTGTGGATGAAGGAGTAACGCAACTGCGGTTGCCGCTCCTTCACTGCGTCTAACCAAGCTTTACTCCACTTTGCAGACGTTCGATTTGCTCGTATATGCTATAGGTGGTCACATTGTGATACGTCGCTACACTCACTTTTTGACGCACAACCGTAAAGACAGTGTGCCATCATCACTTCCCTCTCTACCTACAAGTACAGGAGCCAACGCAAAGGAAGCTTACCTAACTTGGTGAAATTCAAACAGTTGGCACAAAACAAACAAGACCATGGATAAAAAGATCGCGCAAAAATAATGGAATGCGATATCATCCATCTTGTGCCGACTTAATTAGCGCCGTTTTCTTCTATTCGTTTCTTGGATACTTTGCTGCAGTGTCTCACTGTGCCACACGAAACAAGAATTCAAAAACTCCTGTGTAGTGGCTGATCAAAGGTTAGAAAAAAATTGATGCACCACTCTAGGCAAATCGTTCTGCTCAATTTAAGGGTTGTGTATATGGGAGACGATAGATTGACTGAGATTCCCTACTGTATACTTGAGACCAAAAAAAATTGGCCAGCTATGATGTAGTTACCGTTTTCAGTTATCTAAAAATTAATCCAGAGAAAATCACTCCTTAGAAGAATTGCAAGACAACAATCAATGCCAAAAGCAAAACAGATGCTTTTCTCACATTCGTTTCGTAGCTTAGTCAAAAATCTCGGTTCGTGGAACTATTTTTGTTGATGTTTAATGTTAATAATTTGCCCGCTAACCCCCTAAAGATCATTTTAATGATTTCGCCTCAACAAAAATTAGAAACCGCTACACAAGTTGGTAGAGAAAATAACACCCACGTTTCAAACACTTGCCTACGAGAAATAAAGAAGCGATCTCTCAATAAGATGTGGAGGCATATGACTCGCTGCAATATCAGCGTGAGTATTTCCATGCTTGAACGATCTGGTTCAAAGAAACAGTGGTATCACATGCTAGAAAAGGGGTTATGCTAAGCCACCCACACTGGTTCGTGGCAGATGATTTGTGAAGGCGTTATTGCAAGCATTTATTCATGTCTACTTTAGCTGGAAGGCTTATAGCAAACCTACCGATGTTCAGTGGAGAATGTATGCGAATTGCGGGATGCTTGTGCACGAAGTTGAGTAATAATGAGTTGATCTGAGTCAAGATATGCACAATGGATGGTGACGCCATAAGAATAAGTACGAGATTCTACTACGGAAACCTGATCTTTCTTTTTAAATGCGGCGCTAAGGGGCTCTAACATCTTTAGCCAATTAGAGGCAGCGCAGGTGGCAATTTTGTCTAGCTGTGTGTAAAACTGAAATCCCTCAATAACAAAAAAGTGGGTAGTATTTAACTTGCACGTCTACCACCACTGAGTAAGTAGTACTTTGTGCTTGCGTGCAGTGACCTCCTTGAACGCCTGCGCATTCGTTGTTGTAGTGGGCATCGTTCCTCGTACAAACATCACTGGATTAGATCGTCTCATGGCTTTCGAGTTGTTGCAAACGAAATGTAAAAAAGGATTCTGTGGAGGAGTATGGAAGGGCATAGGGTTGGTAACTCTAGCACTTCATAAGGTCAGACTGTCAGGGTGGGACAAGTTCCATTTGATTTCGCGATCCTTAATGAATCTGGAACGTTAAATTGGATGAAGCGTGCACACATGTATGTATTTATAACTTTATCTGAAAATATTCTCTTCGCCGTCGCATTGTTGGCGTGATAACCTGTTTCCCCAACAAAATTATGCTTCCCCATTGCAAAACCGTAGCATCGCCTTGAAAACTTGGCCTCACACAACTGTGCTCAAACATGAGTACTCTCCTCCGATTGTATAGGCACAGTGATGGCTTTTGGGAGTGGTTTTGCTATTGTCACTACTCCTCGTCGAATCAAATTGGCGCCAAATTAACGAATAGTAGGAGTTCACATTCCCACGGAAACCTGAGGCAATTACAGCAAAAGGGCAAGAAGTTTTCTTTTTAACACTACCATTAAAGTGTGTGCATGTGCGATGGCAAGATAGAAACATGGCTAAGTTAACGGAAACCCTGCTTTTAGCGTCTACATGCTCTGTTTATTGCCTTTATTATTATTATTATTATGATTTATGAGGAAGGCACGGTGTGTGCTGGGTGGGGAAAAGTGGGAGAGTTATGAATGAGGAGGAAATTTACTGCAAAGGCATGTGCTCCCTTGAGTTTGCTTTCATGCATAATCGGTTGCACATTCGGCCTAGGTGAGTGGGCATTCGCCATTGCGAGTCATCATCATCACTCTGGCGTCAACTGTTTTCGTGCATGTTGAAGGGAAGTAGTTAATTATTTAAATGCTGCATTATTGCTCAGTGACTATTGTGCGTGGTAAAATGCGTAGACCAATTAAAATTAAGAGCGTAGACCTTTGTAGAATTGAAAAAAAGGAGAAGAAAGTCGGTTGAGTGCCCATGGAAAGGGTGGACTGCGTGTCACGTAATATGCTAAGACGAATCTGGCTGCAACATAGGCACCCAAGTTATTGTAAGCAATGCCAAGAAGGCAAATGGACGACAACAAAGCATTTTAAAAGTAAAGAAAGCAATGATACTTCTGAGTTAGTTGGGTAACCGGCGAATGCCAGACATTAAGCAAGTAAATTGCAAGCATTTCATAAATAAAATGACAAAATTAGAGAATTCGGAGCTGGCATTAGTGACGAGGACGTATTGAAATGATGTATATGCATAATTGCATGTTTAAGAAAAAGGAAGGAAAGTAGTAAGGAAAACGGTGAACTGGCATTATATGTATGTCACATATGCGTGACGGTGAAACGAAATGAGGAAATCGTGAGGTGAAACATCGTCACCATAAAAAGTGCGGTCGCTTGCGTAAAGAATTGTTTGATTCGATAAACAATGTTATTTTGGCTAAAAATATTGCAAGGACGTGGATAAAATGAATAAATGTTCGTATGGATGGGGGAAGGGCTTCTATTAATGGGTTATAATTAGTGGTGATGGTGCGCGCTGTCACCATCACCAACAACACGCAAATGGGCAAAGTTGTGATGCAACCAGACGCTGAGTGAGTGTTTCGGCTGTGGACACAGCATTTGCTTCTCTGTCTGCATTCTTTGCATGTGCAGCGTGCCAGTAGTGGCCAGGCAGCTGACTTTCAAATGGTGGGACAATCGATTAAATCAAGTGCTCAGGTCACATCCCCAAGCTAAGTTGTGCGATCACGACTGTCAGCCAGACGCGTTTTACAGTTCTGTTTTTTCTTCGTCTACTCCTCATTTGCCCCTTTTTTGGGCCCCCGGCTTTTGTCTTAGCCTTTTCTTTATCACCTGGACTATGCTGGACTTTGTAAGCATGATGCTGAAGAAAGATAGGTGCTCTAATGCCAACAGCATGCAGGTCGCCAAAGAAACAGAGGCATCTGTCACAATGCAGATCAGACAGTTGATCACATGCACGAAGAAGAGGAGAAAAAGAACTCGACAGGAGCGCCTGATACAAAGTTTATCAGATTTCAGCAGATGTTCTATTTCTTTGCCTTGCCTAGAGGTTTCTGTCTGCTCGATGCTGCCGCTGGTGTACGTCTGACTGTGAGACGCCTCGACTGTTTACTGGCAACAGGTGGCTGTTTTCCAACTTGTCTGGATACCGTGCATGGTTTGAGATAACCGCAGACTACTCTTGCGCATTGGTATGGTCCCATCCTGTCTGGTTCTTTATTCAATAGACGTGTGAAAACAGAAGTAACTTGATGCCTTAAAATGGGGTGGATGCGGTTGATAGTTGTGCATGTCTAGATAGTTAAAAGGGATTGAACTTCGTGGATTAAGTCGCCTTCCTTAAGGTCGGGGCAAAATTTAGCAAAGGAAGTAGGAGAAGCAGGCTTCAGATTACAAATTGCCTTGTGCGTTCCATTGGTAGAGCAACTTGGCTTGTTTACGGTAATGCTTCAAGCGAGATAGTTAAAAAATTTGCCCAGACAGTAAGAACTCATCTCTTTCAAATTGTCTTTCCTGATTTGTGGACAAAGTTAACACCAATCAAAATTTTAAAACAATCCATTCTTAAAAATTGGTTTAAGCTAGATTCTGGCAAGCTTGATGCAGTTGGTAAGAGATGTGCTTGGTTTAGATACATGCGACTTTTGAATTTTGAGTG
>JADWOT020000002.1:9609570-9651570 GCA_036345935.2 Taenia hydatigena | reverse complement strand
CTTAATCGGTACTACAGGGGCTTTTGGCTGTGATTTGGCCTCGCTGAACTAGCTTTATATCTCAAGGCTGCCTAGCTGCATCAATTCGCCCTCTGTTGACATGACATACAACTTGAGACCAATGGCGTCATTGAGCCTTGTACTTTATTTCAGCCTTTGCCTCTGCGCACCTTCATGATAAGTCATGTGGTAGCAGACCACTGATTTCAGAGCAGAAAGCAACACATTATTTCACGATCAACTACTTTGCGCATGTAGGAGTTGCCTTGTAGTTCAAGAACACGCATTTGATAGGCTGGTATAGTGGTGCCCAATCTTATAAATGCACCATAATTTAGACTTGTAATCCAATTCTTCGTAGGCAATGTCGTTTCGTTTGTATCTTATGCTGCTGACACTTTCGCACTTTGCGAGGAGCCGCATAGAACTGGGTGGTGGGTTTCAATCTACTGTATAATATTGATCAGCATTTGTACACATTTCTCACCGGTTAATTGCTTCCGTTCTTCTTAGGCGAGGCACTATGTGCGTTTACCTTTTAATTGCTGCATTCACTTGATTTTACCTCGTCATCTTCCATCCACTCATACATAGCTGCGTTTGTACCAGTTGACGGTGGCATTTGTGTGCGAATGACAATCATGTCACACGAATTAAATGCCGCATTTCTTATCTCTGCTGCGTTCCACCTAAATTATTAGCGTGATTCTCGGTGCATACGTTTCATTTCAATTCAAGCTCATACGTCATAGGCTAATACTTACAGACACCTCTCCCACAGATCAAGCATGCCGATTGTCGTATTTTAAAGGTAACTTGCAAGTAGTCACACCTCTTAATGCCAGTGCTTTCGTTTGGGAAGCACAAGTTTTTGGTATTCCTGCTTCGAAGTGATTCACAATGTCCGCAATAGTTTTGCTGAGCAAGATATTTTTTTTCGATTTACAGAAGAAGCAATAGAAGTAAAAATACCGCTTCCAAAGCACTTTCACTGGTGTTGTGTGGGAGCCCACACCATTACGCTACTTTGGGAAGTGGAACAGTTGGGCGAGCACTACGCGAACCAAATTAGACTGACTGCATTTTCACCTTCGAACCCTTTTTTACTCGAGAGCAAAAAAGGAAATTTTTCGAATGGGATATTCATTCTTTACGGATTGGAGTCCGACACACGATACCATGTGTTAGTAAACGCAATTACGAATGAGAGCTCTGATGTTATATTCTACGGATTCATTACAACATTGCCCACTGGTAAGATGGCAAGTGTGATTATGATATGCATCATCATGCCAAAGGCTGGCATGCCTGTTTACATAAGGAAGGTTGTTATGTTGTGCTAGTGCCCTATTTTTTTCATTTAATTGGCAGCACATTGTGAGCAAGTGGATATTGGATAAAAGTATGTGCCAAGTGCCTAATACCCGTCCCAAAGGCATGAGATATATAGCCCAAAAATGTCTGCAATAAAATTCGGACTATACTCACGCATTAGAAACGAACATCTCCCTCCCAGCATGCTCATAATTGTTTTGCACACCCTCAAATCGTAAATTAGCGTTCACTTTGAGCAAGTGCTTGTTGCGGATTGGGGCAAACATATTTAATTCATGCTGCTTGCTGCTATCACCGTAAATAGCTTAGCATCAAATGTTCCGCATTTTCGTTCCGCATGGGGTCAGAATGCTTAAGTGGTTGCTATCATGCATTAAAGATTTTTCCATTTTGCAGACGAGACAAAGGAATGGCCAAAACCACTCCCAGCACACTTCCGATGGAGTTTCGCGACGCCACAAAGCATTACTTTAACTTGGGATGTGAGGGCGTTGGGTGGAAACTACGCGAACCACATTAGACTGACTGTGGTTTCTACTCATCGACCTTACTTCTCCAGGAGTAAAACGGTAAATTATTCACAGGGTAGGATCACTCATGATGGGTTGGGGGCCAAAACTCGATACCGAGTGTTGGTGGACACAGAGGCGGCTGAACTATACGATGGATTTGTTACAACACCACCTCCAGGTAAGCTGGCAAGTGCGATTGCGATGTGCTCTACCACACCGAGAGATGACTTGTCTGTTTGCATAGGAAGAACGAGGGTATTATGGCGACCAACTGATCTGCCCAAGGGCCCATTCCGTCTGGCCCCCTCTGGCACGGCAATGAGGCGTGCTTGAGCTTACTTGTGCGTAAGTGCAAATTGCCAACAGTTCGACCATGCCTGCAACCACGGTCTATTTCGCAAAATTACCAGACTCCTCTTTTCTCAACATAGGATTTCACGGTGCGTGCAATGAAGCAGTGTTACTCGCTTATGTTTAATTATTCCCGGTGTGACCCCTTTGATTAGACAGCTACTAAAAATACAGGCCTTTTATGCTCACCTTATTCTCTTTGGAGGCTAACATTTCCGCCAACTCGAAACTGAGCTTACATTGTGCTGCGAATTGGGCAACTATCTTATGCTTCAAATCCCTACATTTTTGATGATGTTCTACATTTTGTGCAAAAGGGATGCAATATTAGGGCACAAAATCAGTTCCGCTAGCAAATTTGTGGCAGTGTATTTAAACTGAACATGTACTTACTGTCCACGACGAATTATGCTGGGAGTACGCCAATGCAAGGAAATTTGGACAGAGCTCTTTCTAACGCAATTGTCATGCATGACGTCCAATGCTTATCGCGAGAGAGGAAACTTACTCAGACGACATGAAATTGTTTGTGCCTATTTTGAGTCTCACAGCAGACTTGGCATAACTACCTTTCACGTCAAATGAGAAAGGGTATGCCCAGCATGTCCAATCAACATGTTAGCGTGCACCATGAGCAACGGAACCCTTTCCGCTCTTGACTTTAGCATTACCGTCACGTTCCGCTGGAATTCCCTTTGATGTTAATTGTGCATTAAAAATGCTGAAATGATGCGACCATAAAATCAGGCGACTGTAGTTGGTATATAAGTACCACCTCTAGAGGGCATGGCAAGAAGACCCAGATTCCTTTGACATGGACTAAATATATTTCGTCTTAAGATCTTTGTCTCACTTCGTACAATCTGCCCTGAATTTGGTTTAAGTAGGACCCTACAATACAATGAAAGCGTAATGTGGTTGTAGATGTGATGAGCTGTTGTGGTTTCACGTCCACACATCATGAAACACACGGGACCACCTCAAGATTTGAGTCTGATAGTATGCGCAGTTTGCTCTTTGTCAATTTTACTTATGCTGGACACATCACATACACAGTCCACCACCATTCAACCTTAATGTTCGATTAGTTATGTTCTGTCACATGCTAGTGGAAGGAGGTCAAAATGCTCCTCCTACACCGTCTGCATCAGCAAGGTCAAATTCAGGTGACATTTTAACCGTCATCTTTGTTGTTCTCTTTCTACGCTAGAGATTTTGACAAAATAAGCGGTACGTTGCCGAAACTGCATGGATTGAGATTTGCGACGATTATAGAGGAGATGGGCGCAGCCCTTCGGTGAGGGAGGAAGGCTGAAGCAATAATATGGGAACTGGCCTCACCGTTTGCACGACAACACTACCAGCTTTCACTTCACTCCTTAGTCGTTGCCTTCTGTTTTCTCCACCCCTCCTCGTTTCATTGAAAAATATTTAGAAGTCAGCTTTGACCAAGCAGGGAATGGGTGTTATTAATATCGTCTCATGTCACGGATTCGCCTCTTCATTGGTATCTGGCGTGAATTCGATTTCTGACATGATTGGAGCTTCTAGCACTTGCGAGTGCCGAGCCTGCCGCATTGTTGACTATTGGTCCCGTGCTTCGCTGTGCTGTTTAAGCTTAATTTCCATCCTTGCCTCTAGCAGTGCTTAAGCAGTGCTTTCATTCATCCGAAACCGGGGATATGATCTACCGCGCTGCACTATTCCATCCGCTTGAAAGCTTTGAAACGTTAAGCGTCACCTTTATTGCAACTTGCGCTTTGGGATGATGCTGGCAGTTCACACCACACTTTACCTTCACTGACCCTGTTCGCTGAATTACCCTCCTATTTGGCTATATTATTACTGGCGACTCACCGATGTGCACTAATTGATCGACTCGATTGGGAAGGCTTTAGCTTTGCTCTCTAATTCTTAAACCTTAGGCTTTAAGACTGGTTGAATGTGCTTTTATTGCTAGCAAAACTCAAAACAACTAACCCGTCTTTGCCATACTTCGAGTTTCTTTGGTGCGTCATCTGACGTTGGATTTGACGGGCCTCGCTTCTCTACTTGGTGTCACCCCGTTTCATTTTACTTGATTTCTTGAATGAAATGTGAGATTGGTTGCCCATTGGCACAGCTAAACCGATAGCAGGAAATGGTGAAGCCTCTTTGCTTACCATGCACCAGGCATTAGCAATGTACTCATAATCTATGAGCCGGACAACATCAGCGGTGCATGCGAACGGCGAGGGCATCAAATCTGAGCATGTTGACAATCGCTTTAAGCGCAGTGTTGCAATAAAACATATTCTGCACTGGCATATCATTAAACGGACGCACTAGTGTAAGTTTATGCCGTGGCGGTTCCCTATTCTGCAGGACAAGCATTTGCATGTTTAAATGTGTAACTTACATAGCCGATGTGTAAGCAAAACCGTTATTAGGGTGTGTGCAAAACCATTTCTCATGCTAAGGGAGAAAACAACAGCTCTTTTTTGGAAGCAAATTTTTTGATTTACGAAAAGTGGGCACAAATTTGTATTCAAATTGTGTGGTTGCACTGACACACCTCCTAATATTAAATGCCTCTAGATTGTGAATCACATGGCTAGGTGTAAAGAGATTTATTTAAAAGGAAAACAATACAGTTCTTGCCTCTGGAAAAGTTCCTTCTCTTTCTTCTTTTGCTCGCATGGCTTTCTATTTCTGTTTTGGATCTGGATTGAATATCTTTTGCTACAGGTTCGCCATTGTCTTTCAATTATCTTCTTACTTTAGCTAGCATTGCGTAAATAGGTAGAGATTTTGTTTAAAAAAAATAGAGAAAGAATGCTTTTCAAACTGGCCCCGTTCTCGCCTTAGCAATCAAAATTTAGGGTTATTAAATCTGATTTTTGCCAAAAGGATGTTTATTGAAGGCCTGAAGTCACACAAAAGGGTAGAAATATGGTTTTGTGCTTATTAAGCAGCCGTGGATAAGCTAATCCACGGTGTCCGATAATCAGGTCTCTCCTGGACGTCCTCTTGGTGAAATTGGAACGCAATTATTGGCTTGCTTTCTTTGTCTTCTACGTCGTTGCATGCAGTTACTGCAGGCGCTAGACCAGTTACCCGACATTCTGTCGCCACCGCCGAATTTTCTCAGCGCGAAGAGCTATGCGTCTGCCTTGGATCCGCGTGCATCCATTTGCTAAGGATTCGGCTTAAAGCCTTATCGACACCTGGTGAGTTTGCACGATGGCAATTACTTTATCATCTGCTTTGTTTGCAACGGATCCTTATAGGGTTTGCAATCACTGACAAGCTAAGATCGAAGGTGATAGAATGAGCCCACATCTTTGGAGCTTACCTGATGTTCAGGTAAACTCTACGAGAGTAATAAGAGTCCCTGAATTTCGCGTCTTCTATGCTGAACAAGCGGAGGAAAAATTACCATGTTCTCAGACCTTAGAATCGTGCATCAGCAACGTCTTTGGGAAATCCTTGAGGTGCCATTTTAACAGTGGTCCTCAAACTGAACTTCACATTAAGGCTTTGTCAAAATTGGTACTTCCATAGTGAGTCTTCGTTGAGTTAGCCATTTACTATGCGTCCTTGCATTCACCGAGACTGTGATTCAGTTAGATTTGGTCAATAATACGAGGACTACCACTGCCTTACGCACTGAGCGAATTTTATGCAGTAGTCACTGGGCTTGGGATAATATGTCTAAAAGCACGTTTCGCTTGGTTCCCCTGTTCTCGCATGAACTGCACCTTGCTGTCTATCCGGGTTCCATCTGCCTACTATAAATACGGAGGTATCATTATTTCGGATACTGCACATGCATATGCATGTAAATATTTTGAGCAGGCCTCTAGTGGTCATTCCTGATCCTGTCTTCACGTGCGCTGTTGGTTGCTTACTCCTGAAATACGAGGCATAATTAACCCCCACTTTTGGGTGCGGATTTAACTACTCTTCTGTCGTAAGTCCATTTTAAATTCAACCACCCTCTCTGTAAGATCCCTGTGATGATTTGGCGGTACTTAGCTTCACTACATGAAAAGTGCATTTGGATCCAGCGCTAGACATTTTAGTGCGTAATATCAATCGGGTCATCATGCGTTCTATGGGTGTTTTTCTGCCAGACTCTATTTGGGGTAGATCAGTTGCTCTCCTCACTTCTTGTCGTGAGGTGAGGGATCTTTTGACTTCCCCCTCCTAAAACCAAGTCTTTCTGCAAATTATACTGACGACGATGCGTGATACTTTTAGCCAAATCTTATCCAGATACAGCTCAGAGCTGATTCTTTCTAGAGCAGTGCATGGTAACTGAATCGCAGCAAGATGTTTAATGTTGGGGCAGAAGATTTGCTATCAGTAAAACCACAAAGTTATGTATGGTGGGTCGATTGCACGCAAACCTTTAGTGTCATGTCGTTCCCATACTTTTTATGCAGGGGTGTGGTATAAAAAGCGTTGGATCGATTGTTATAGCCAACACAGATTATTACTTTGGAAAAACGAATTCAGGACATTTTAGGAACAGCAGGGTGGTTAATTCATTCGCAGAATGTTTAATAACTCGGGTCATTAGAACAGGTCTACCCTCTTGTCACCCATGTCAACAATAATTCCTCACAACCACGAATCGCTGTGGAGGAGTCAGTGCCTACAACTGCTGAGGTCTTCGCCCCGAGCTCTTGGTCTTTTGGCCCATTAATACCTCCTTTAGCCACCTCATAGGCGCTTGAGGAGAAATTCCTGCGGGAAAGTTCAAATGTATGCAGAAAGTGGACAAGGTGCTCTGCTTAACAGTGGTAGTAAGAAGAAAGCTAAATGGCAAAATAAAACTAGGCACAGAATTCCCATTTCTGTTCCTAACTTCGAAGCGGCATTTTCGCCGTGGATCTCTACCAGCATTTCATTTTCTCAAAGCCTAAATTCATATGTTAGGGAACACCTGAATTCTTTTGTTGTCGTTTGGCTCATCATCCATTTGACTTTAATAGTAGGAAATATTAGAAATGCCTGTCACTCCAAGAAGGAAGACGTTAAAATTACGTAAAAACCCAGCTTTATGCAGGTTGAATTAGAACGTGGTATTTGAGCACTGAATCGCACCTATCTGCTGGCTTCTCAATAATAATTCCTGTAACTCCTTTCTAAGCGTGATTAAAGAGGGGGAATTTTCAATGTTCATGGACGCCTACTGTTGCATAATGGCCAGCGTAAACTATTAATTTGCCCCAAACTTTGGCACCAAATCTTATTGAATGTACCTTCTTAACCCTCAGATTTGCTTTGAGCGCATAATCCTACCAAGCGACGATGTTAAGCTAACTTTGCAAATGTGCGGGTATTTATCTGGATAAAGTAAAATTCAGAATGAGTGTGATTGTGAGTAACAGATACCTGCTGCATTTAACCTATTTATCGACGACTAGCCCATGCATATATTTCTATTAAACTAAAGAAGCCAGGAATCAAGGAACTCGAGTAACTTGCGCGCGTTAAGGGTCATGTTAGCAGTAGCCAAATGTTTCTTCAACGCCCCACTGATACTCCCTGCTATGTTGATTTGCTTTTGTCCCATGCACCAAGCCTCACAGTGATCTCTGCCACTGTCACAACTTCCACGATGGCAACGACACCTGACTATTGGAGGAGGCGAAGAGGACATTCGAATTTCAGTTAGCTCAACTTGTAAATTAGAGCTATAAGGTGTAGAAAGACAAATGTGTTTCAGCGGAGACCTCACTAAATCCGATATACCAAACTGCTTGCGCCGGTCCAGTAACGAGTCTGTCAAGACAACAGACAGTTCACAACCATTTGGATAGCGGTCATAGCATGGCAAAACGAATGGGCCAGATTGCGCGGTGCTTACGACTTTACAATGCCTTTTAGGTGTTTACTGTAGATTTGGAGTAGGGGCAAGCAGACAAATTTTCAAGCCAAAAATACGTTGGCGCTAGACCTAGAAGGCCCTCAATTTAGCATGAAGCCAAAGACGTTTGCTTTCTTCTCTGCACAAAGAAGGACCAGCTCAAAACAAATTCGATGATTAAATGTTAAACACCTGGCCGCATTGATTCACAAGATCACGCAAATTTAACGCTTGTGCATATAACCAAATTGATTTGTTTGGATCCTACTGCCATCTTACCCCTTAGACCGTATTTCTCCTAGTGCGCACATTAGCTCACGCATTGATCACCTTCTGCGTTTGTCAACTATTGTCGTCGCAAGTGTGCTTTGCTCACAGTCGCACGAGTATTTCGGCCATGAATCCATTTACAGCTTAATTTGTGCATGTCAACTCAGAAGCTGGCTTACTGACTCATGCAAATGTAAATATTTACCGTATGAAGAAGCGCCTTCAAATTCGGCCTCCCTTGAGTTCACTTTACAAAGCGTTTCCTGTCTGCAAACAGACTATGCACTCAGTTTCTTGCAATTCCTTATGGCGTACGTTGCATTAGTAATTCATTTTCCCATTACTATGTGAAGCTTTGAGTGTTATTCTGCTTGTAAATAGCTCCACAAATCCACCTCAACTATTGCGTCAGATCTGGGCAGGGTCGCAATGCCTCCACTGGAGGACAAGATTTGTAACCAGTGAGGGTCCAACACCGTTGACCGTAGCTGCCGCACTCAGCGTCACATCGATTTTTTTTTCAAGTCGAATTCATCAGCCATCGCCATGCGCCCATCACCTCGAAGCATTGTCTTCTCCCTTCCACCTGGCAGCTGTTCTATCTCGGCTTTAATTGCTTGGTAGCTTGACAAACGGACGAATCCGGTGCAGTTCGGACAGATAGGCGATTTAGGAATTTAGCCATATTGCACAAGCATGAAGGTGTGGATGGGCGTTTGCGGCGAACAAGTTAAAATCGCTTGCAGGGAAAACAGTTTTCGCCTTCATACCCTCGACATGACTAAAACTCTTGTACATGAGACGCATTACCATTCCAATCTTTGATCATTAACACCTACAGAACCAGAGCCGCTTGCATAATTTTAGCGGTTTTAATCCCGGGCTTTTGTGCTAAACCACAAAAACATTTGCTCCCGACGGCGGAATTTTCGAACTTGCCAGTTCACAACACAGTGGAGGGGTCCGTGCAACAGTGATGCACTTCAGTGTCTTTCAAATCTTCCTTTGCCAGCCACAGTTTGCAACGGCTTTCACACCCATCATGCAATCGTAGATAAACGTATAATTCTGTTCTCTCATGAGTTAGTTTCGAGAAAATTTGGGATAATTGGATTAAAGAAAACGTGAAGTAACGGTTTGCACCTAAGAGAGGTGAAATGGATGGTTAAATTGAAATCCACGCGTCATATCTTTAAATTTCATAAGCGTTTAATCCTGCTATCTCATGGGAAACAAGTTTATTGCAATAAAATGCATCATAAATAACGAATTTTGGCAGGGATTATTTTACTTCCAAACACAGGATCTATGGCTACAGGTGGAATGCCATTTTTATAAAATTTGAAATACGATGGTGGTCTAATATCAAGAGTTTTAAATTTTGTAGCATGGCCTACATTGCTACACCCCTCCGTATTTCGTGCCATAATAGGTGACTGAAATGCGAACATGAAGCACAATCCATGATGCCTTTTTTTCTTTCAATGCATCTAGACGGCGTCACCACAACCAGATAAGGAGCATTATCCCTCTGTCGAAAAGAGATGGGCGAAAATCGACTATGTACGGCTTCTCAAGCATTATCACTTCATCGCAATATCAACACATTGCATAGTGGGTACGAATAAACAATATGAAAATAAACATCATATCATTTTGCATAAGCACGGAGTCTAGCATAAATACGGCTTCGGAAACAAGCAAACAACGATGGATGCTTAATTAGACTACAAATGAAACACGGTTGTAGTAAGCTTGTCTGCCATTACTAAACCTCACATTTAATGTCATTGAATCAAGTCAACACTTAAAGTAATAGTGGAAATGTCTGCATATACTGGGTCCCAGTACAATGACCCACACGGACAACATGCGCAAACCCCTTCATTGTTTATCTTACGAATCCACTGCACCCCATACATTGGAAACAACAGGCAATGCTTACGACCTGCAAGCAAGATGAGTCCTGCAATTGTTAATGCACATCACGACAAAAATCGCCAGACCCACTCTAGGCAATTAACCTCTAATACACGAGACGCAAAGTGAAACGCGCATTAGTGTCATTTATTTGAAATTTCATAAGCGTCATATAACAAAACGCAAAAGGAAAAAAGCGGAAAAATACAAAGCATTGAAAAGGGAGTAATGCAATGGTTAATAAGCGCGATTGCGCACTCCAATAACACGCCAATCGAGCATCATGTCCCCATCTCTTGCTGCTCCCCTTCCTTAGAGCTCCAGACGCCGCCATATTTTGCCTATAAATAATTTTGTTAAGATCTATATGCGAACACAATAGATGGACATTCAAATGCATATTCAAGCAAACTTAAACCCATTGGTTGGCTTTAGTTTGCAGAGTGTTGTAATATTCACGCGGTCGCCCACACCCATGAAGTATAAAGCACAGAAATGCATTAGTCCGCCGGCATGGCACTACAACTCGGATTCGTTACTGCTCCTACGCTGCGCTTAAACCTGCTCAATGCAAGTGAAACATTTTGGCTCTCAACTTTGGATTAAATCAGCTCTTATTTTCCACCGACAGGTAATCTCATTACCGCCTTTGGGCGTGATGAAATGGGGGCCCAATCGTGCCCTTGATGCATGCTGAGCAGGAGTCATAGCCATGCCCTGCCTACTCGAGGCCACCTGACACTATGCCTCTTAAAAAGAAGATCGGAGCTAGTGAGCATGCAATGCAAAGGCTCTTTAAACCCATGGAACGCGACAACAGGCAGAACCTGAAACCACATGTTTAGCACAGAATGCAAAATACCAGACCGTACGAAAACAGGGTGACATATAGGAAAGGAAGAGCATGGAGGGACAAAGAGGCAGGGAGGAGGGCATTACCTCGTGCCCACCCTCCGCACTCCCTCAAAGAGCGGACCACTAGCTTTTCAGCATCTTACTATCACGTGTGAAACATATCAAAATTTGGAAGACAAAGTGAGACTGGCATGGGGTAATGTGCGCAAAATTGATTTTTGGCTTTGGAATCGAAAACGCATTATAACACAAAGATCTGTAAGCCAGTCTCGTTGAAAAGGGTAATGGGTTGTGACTATGACTGCCTCCCTAAATGAATCTTCTAAGAAGCAAATCAATTAACTCAGAAGTTATGCCAAAGTAAGCGGAAACCTCTTTTTAGTTACGTGAGTCACTCATTGTAAGGATGGCAACATACTTTTCCCAAATAAGTTGAGAGAGATGCTACTGAAGTCGTCTATTTGTAAAGAACAGTTCGACCAATTTAGCGAGTCTGCCACTTATGTAAATAAAAAGAACGATAGTTCACCCGCAAAATGAATAAACCAGGAGCACTAGTTAGTTTTGATGACAAGTACGAAATTTATTTCGCTATGATCATTACGAGCAATGAATCTTGCCGCGGATATAGCCCTTATCCCTTTATAAAACAGGCCTCAGTGAGCACCAACATCTGCTTTCAAATAAGTCTGCAAAATACGTGGGCTTGTGTTCCAGAGGAACAAACAACAGCGACAGAATTACGCTGTGAGATAGCTGAACATGCGTCACCTCTCCATGAGGCAGGGCTGTGATGCAGAATGCCTCACTTTGACAGTTATGCAGCAATGTCAGCTCCGTGCACTCTGTTTATTGCTAGCAAGAAGTTCTAATGTCTCACAGATAACAAATCTCGGCGGTCAATTTCGATTCCCTTGCGGAGGGCTTTCCTTACTTCTTGGCAGATTCAGATCATATCTCTTTCCGAAAAATGCATCACTGTGCAGTGGAGAAGGACTGATTGCAACCATATTTCCTTTCATCCGAAAATTCTACAAATAGTACTCTATCACAAAGTTGCATGCACTATGTTATCACTACGGTTTTGGGGTCCATGCCAAAATTTACTTGCTGGTCGGACATTAACTCCCTAGTGGTTCCGGTGCGCTTGAAGGCAAGTCCGCCTCCATTCGTGGACGAAAATCACCCAAAAATGAAGTAGAACGTCTGCAATGAGAACGTCTACGCTTTGTTAATTTTGAGGCAGAATTAACAAGGTGTTACCATCCCACGGCTGGAGACCATGATTGTTACTAGAAAGGGAGACGCAAAAGAAGAGAACGAACATTTAAGTAAATGTCTTCGAATGGCACTCCGAGAAACCCTCTAGAAGGCGAAGTTGTGAATGCAGCGGACATTACAGAGTCAGGAGAAGCTAACTTCGCGTCGGATAGCTAACTTAATAAGAGACTGCACTAACGATTTTACCATCCCACATTAACTCGAACAATTGCGTTTCTACTTGAAAACCAAATTAAAGACGATGAAACGATCCGGTCTGGCTAAAATAATTTATTGATGCTGTTAAATGGCACATGTTGTGATCACACTTGTTGCAAATGTTTTCCGATGGCACCTATGCCCATGCGAAGCACTGTTTTTTTACTTAAAGACATGACACATTCGATGTCGCCTTCTTTGTCGACCCACTTTATTGTTATGCGGTGAGAGGCAGCGCGTTGGATTGTGATTTGACAGGTAGCATTCTATTCAGGACACTCGGAATTACACGCGATAGTCTTTACATGAAAGTGATTTTGGTGGTTATAGGTCTGACTTTCGGCACTCTCGAGAATTTGTCGAGCAGAACCCAAATTATATACCGTCCTCCCTACGTACATTTTGCGATTTGAAAATCCATTTCAAAATTCATCAAATAATTGCACTTTTACAAAGACAATTTTGTTACATTTTGCAATGATTGCTGGTGTGATAGAGCTATTAAATTTCGCATGTCTGGATTAAACTGTAATTAGTTTCAGGGAAGAGACATAACGGATAGCCTTCCGCAGTAGTGTTTTCTTTTCAAACATTGAAATGCGAGTGTACCACTTTGTACTTTTGCTATGATTCTCGCATCACCCGCGCGGAAAGTTAGTCATCGTAACACAGATAAGGCTAAGTGTATGTCGCCACGTTGGACAACAATCTGCCTCTCATAAGTCTTCTTGCTGAAGTAGACAAAAGCGGATGGTCGCATCGATGCGGCTACATTTGCCTACCACAATGCAGGCAGTATGGGGCAGTAAACTCGACCCACCGTCAGGCATGTAGGAATACTGGGATCATAATCACAGACAATGGCTTACCTGTGGGTAGTGTTGTTATTATACCGTAGTAAAGCCAAACGCTGAGCTGATCTTTGAATGCTTCGAGACGAACCTTGTACGGTTTGTTTGGCTGCAGACCACCAAGAGTGACTGTTCTTGGGAGCAATCAGCGGTTAGCAGATATGGGTCACCGGACAAATCATCTGCTATTGCACTTAGAACGATTCGGCTGATGTCGAGTTTAGCCAGGTTGTGGGTGTCCCAACTTAGGCGATACGTTTGAGCACCCAAGTCACTCCAATTAAAGTAGTGAGATATCGGGATCCCTTCTACCTCGTTTGCTTTCGTCACCATCAATCCTAAAAGAGAGGCAATTGTAGGCGTTTTAATCAACCATGACGATGCAGAATTGTCACCACTAGCATCCTGACAGAAACAGTAGTGAGCAAAAGACTGTCAGAATGCATATGCTTTAAGGAAGTGAAGCTCAATGAGGGGGGTGTTACTGTTTATTATCATTCTAAAAGGACTATAACACTTCTATCTGCACGTACTCGCGCAAGGTTCATTTAGAAATAACCTTCTTGTGTGTTTGACAAGACCGCGTTATTTATTAACGTCAACTTTTATTGGTAAAGTCTCATGCAATTCGACCTCGTGATTGTTGCCTCCCGCTAGACTCCATACCAATTTTTCACTTGAAGAGTGCGCGTTAGCGTTAAACCGGCAAATAGTAAGCAGAGATGTTGTACTCATGTCGAAACCGGTATGATTAAAAATGCATATCCCAAGCAAACTAAAACCCAAACACTAGATCACACGTGCAGATTTGTTGAGAGCATTTAGGCTTGAAATATAGGAAGCATTTAATGTTGAAGTTTCACTGTCACTCCTCTGTATCAACGCCTTTTGGTCAGAAGTAGACAAAGGTGGATAGAAGTCCCATTTTCGATAAGTGTCACAGTACGCTATGTACTGTGCGGGTACAAATGCGCCAGCCATTCACCTGTTCTGGTTAGGGAGAGTCACTGCGCAGATTCGTAAATATCATGGGCATCAAAACTTAAAAGGTGCAATCAGTGTCAGTGGTGGGT
The DNA here is from genome assembly GCA_036345935.2 of Taenia hydatigena. Lineage (NCBI taxonomy): Eukaryota > Metazoa > Platyhelminthes > Cestoda > Cyclophyllidea > Taeniidae > Taenia > Taenia hydatigena. Next base: position 9,637,067 of record JADWOT020000002.1, on the reverse strand, counting down.
TCATTTGGCACTGAAGTCAACAACTGCAGTGAGGGGACAAGAGGCCACAAAGTGAATGGGCTGACCCTAACAGGGCATTAAAGTCATATGCGTGGTCCTTCAAACCCATGTCCCATCGACGACGGAAATACAGTCTTCAACTCGTGTTGAGTCGTCATTTATTTTCCTTTAGTATTACGAGAATCTGTGCGGCTTAAGCCCAAATTGGCAATGTTCTAGCTATCGCAAATCACGCAAGTGGTATGCAGTCGTGTCATCTAGGTGCAGTACTGAATGTTTGCACCTAAAGGGTCCCTTTTAATGACAAAATGCAAATTAGAAATAAGAGCAGGATATAAAAGTCACTGACTACTCCCAGAAGTATCAGCTTAATTTGACGGCGGCGTCACAGCAATTGACTAGAAACACTGGATTATCTCCAGCAACTTTAATCATCCATTGCGTATTTTATACCTACTATGCATCTACCCACTTTCGAAGGTGTTACGTACACGAGGCTTCCTAGCGAATACAAGTAGGCAGGTTAACGCGATTATTCAAAATGTAAGGAGTTTGGAATTAGAATTTGGAAAATGCAAAATAATTGAAATCCCAATACTGCAGCATAAAATAAAGCAGAAGACTTATAAACGCAATAGACGTTAATATTTGTCAAGTGCAACTTCGTGTGTGCTAATCAAAGACAATTGTCAAATGGCATCTTACGGCGGTATTGCGTGAATTCTTTAACCAAGGGGGAGGCAGCCAACACGATAAGGCAGAGGTAAAGCGCCATCTCTGCCCTAAAATTACTCGCATTCACAACTCATAACATATTTATAAGAATGGTCACAATACTGCTAAGATATGAGTGCTTTTACGAAAAATTAGTGGTTAATTAGTTTCCACAATTTTTGGCACAGCATTAAAGCTGTGAAGCCCAGTTGTAAGCATTGACTTGGCGGCTAAGGTGTAACATGTCATTTACAAGTAGTTCAAGATCCTGATTCCGCTGGCGTATCATTTAGAGGTGGACCTTATGCGGGAAAATAACTTGCATTGCCTTATTTTTTTAAAACAGCTTGAAATTGAAATAGGCGGATTGGTATTTTCTTTCATTTATATCAAATTTGGTGGTTATGGGAAACCAAAAAAGCTAGTGTGCCACGTTTCCTCAGTTGATGTCCATGTGGGTAGGACAAGCTAGCCTGCTTTTTGACAAGCTGACTAACAACTAGGAGACAAAAATACTTGCCATCCCACTTTCCTTAGTTTATTCACCGCAAACCCTCCAGAGGGCCATTTCTTCCCTGTTTGTGTAAGTCACGCTGCAGACACGATAACTTATCACCCTTCGCTCAATTATTGGAGGCCGAAAATCCGAGTTTGAGGTGTATCACCTCCTCAAGGGGCCAATTCCACAGATCAAGCTGTAAATTCATGGCGTACACCGCATAACCTCGATTTCAAGTCGAGGATGAGGAAATGGGAGGAAGTGGAGGTGAGAAATACTACTTCACTCGCCACATTCTATGATGATGACTTTCTAGTGCTTGTCACTACATGCCTCAATGTTGACAAACACCATGAGTACATGTATAGTGGTCAAAAGAGAAATGAAGACAGCTCGTACTTGATTTGTTGGCTTAGAGACGCTGTTAGATTTTAATAGTAAGAATTTCAGTACTAGAAAACTCAAAGATGCTTTTTGCAAAGCACCACACAATCAAACACCATACGTGCTCATTTAACTTCACCACGTCCACATGCGTACTTGGGAAGATGACGAAGTTAATTTTTTATATGCATTTCTAATCGATTGCACAGGAATATATTTTAGCAAAGGTTGGTAATGGAGAAGGAGCTTACTACCGAAAGCCAACTTTTTCTCACCAAAGGGATCATCCGAGATGGCTTACATAGGAGCATAATCAAGTGACAAGTTAACCCTAGCTTTTTACATCACATTTTCGAACTCCCTCACTCACCAATGGATGGTTTTTGTATTGAGATTGACTGGTGTCTCGTAAACCAACGCATTTATAGCAGATGATAAGAGATCTTAGCCACATCCATAAAGTCGCGATTCGTTTTGTCTGTATGTTACCTTCAAAATTCATAAGTTTATTATTCGATTCAATTTGAGTCATATGGCCGTTGTGAGTTTGGTTGTCAGCGGTCGACCATAGCGGCGGAGGATGTCGCATCGAAAGAGAATAATTTGCACCTAACCAACACAATGCACAGCCTTGCTGATGTAGTTAGCGCTGAGACATCGCTCACTCTAAGCTCTTGCCTTCCAGCTCCTCCTCCCTCTCCGAAGAAGAAGCCCACTCAAGAAGAGAGTTCAGGTAAAGCTGCCTTTTATCTGTAGCAACCCTTTTTTGCATGAAGCAGAAAGACTGTCACCTGTGCGAGCGAATACAGCTTCAAACTAACCTTAACTTAGAAAAAAAGTGACAAGATTAACATTCAAGGATAGATTTGGAAATGCTAAACAAATTTGTTGATGGCATTTACTGATGCTGGAAACAAACGTTTCCCCTGACTGGTCAGAGCATGTTGCAATGTAAATGTACCAGCTGATTAAATGCACGTTTACAATACTTACGATTTGACCACGATAACTTTGCTCCAGGTTTGGTGCAGTTTCTTAACAGTTTATTTTAATAACTTGCTGGGGCTTTGTGGTCCTATATGGTGGGTGCAAAGGATGACATGGAAGCATTGTAGGGACTGGATGAACGCCAGTCCGTCTGTGGTGGAGGTTGTCGCCTCTATAAGTCGCGTTCTGCTTGGTTTCAGAGCTGTAGAAGCTTGGCATACTACTTCCTTTACAACGTTAGAGGAAGTTTTGATGCTAATATATTATTGCTACTCAAAAGTGATTCCAACCCGTCGATTACATTGATTAGCAGTGAGAAGTAAGTGCAGCCTAATCAGTAGTCCAAAAATATGTCTATTTTATGGAGTCTTAATGAGTGTTGTGCAGTTATATGACTCATTGAAATATGGCTTCATGAGTAGGTCTGGAGGCAGTTTTTGGACCTTGTTGGCCAAGTACCCTCCAACGCACTGATAACCAGACAGACAGATAGGCAAATATCCTCTGTCAGGTGAGAGTAATTATCAGAATGGTGGCATTAAGTAAAATTTAAAATACATGATTAAATTGACCCATAATTTGGCCACGACTTTGTTGCTAAGTTAGCGTTTATTTGTGGAAGGACTATTTACGCCCCAAGGCATCCTTCTGTTAGGCCTTCCATCATTTAAAGTGAAACAGCGCAATAAAATGACCCAAAGGTTTTTTTAATAATGCTATTCTTAAAAGTGTTGCTTGTTTTCCACAAAGAATTGAGTCCGCTTCAAAAGGGCAAATTCTTCTCTTTTAAATGGCATTAATGTAGGGTGTGGCTCATTGGCCTTAGCAAATGCAAATGTCATGCTAATTTTTGCACATTTTAAATAAAAAAGATAAAATCGTCAGCAAAGGTTCGGTTAAATAAAAATGTGAATTACTTAAAAGGTACGCAGAGGCTACTCTTGATTCGCTCTGCCTGACTGGCTTAAAACTAGGAATGCCCATACTCTTGGAATAAAATCCAAAAAGGTTTAGTGTAGGGTAGTGCTGTGCTAGTTTCCAACGTTTATGTCATAAATGTTCAGGAAATAGGCTCCAATTGCTTTTTTTGAAGCAAACGTGGATAGCAGCACCATAAGACACTAAAATAAAGGGTCAGATAAAAGCGAAACCATCCATCTTACGCCGTAATCTGCTCCTTGATGACTATGGGCTTGTTAGTTAATTACGAATCTGTTTAAAAAGCAACAATTGTTATAGGATGCATAAAAATTAGGAAATATTTTTGAATTGAGCAGCCAGAAGGAATGATTCTTGGGTATTTACATAGGATGTATCCAATGACAAAGGGACACACGAAATGAGCTGCAGTAGCTGCAATGCACAAAGCTACATGACCGAAATGTAAAGAGGGTTGCTTATAACGGGCACGTGTGCACCCATTGACATTTTAAGGTCAACCAAAATTGTGGGGTTGAGAAGGGGATGATCTTCTTGCTTATACGTGCATCTCAGTTTCGCGAGCCAAAATCGGCCTACATGAATTTTAAAGGCGCAAACGCGCAAATGCAGTTTCTTAAGTTCTTTCCAAAGTTGGATCATATTTATGGGTGGTTTCATCATTTGGTCGTTTAACGTGACTTGACTTCCGGTACGCATGCTAGGAACCAGTTCTATCGCCACTGATAGCAACGCCAACTTAAGACGCTGGAGGCGTAATTGAGAAAGAGGACGTGCTTACTAATGGCCTCAATTACAGGTGCCTACGGAAGGCTTCAAGCACTGTTTTTTTGTACTTTCGAAGGCAACCATAGGTCTGCTAGTGATAGGCTAGGGTGTAGAGTTCACCCACATAAACAACGCAGTGCATGTAAACTTCGGTATAAATAAACATGCCTATTTGTAAGTCCGCCTTCTGTAGTTGGTGTAGACTATTCTAGAATGTATCCAAAGTACCGTTAGATTATTTCGCACCGAAGATATCCGAGTATTCATCAAACAGCAAGGCGTCAGAGCAAAGATCGATGCTGGTGGTTACTTTAGCAGCAATCATTACGACTAAGCTATTGTTTTTGTTCTTCCCTTGTCAAAACTCAAAACATTTGTTCATTTTGCTTGTGTTTTTAGCTCTTTGTTATCCTCAGGCCGCAATATTTGTGCACCGCTTAATTCTCTGTAGAGTAGAGTGCAGCCTGATTGCGGATGTTATGTTCTACAAGATGTTTCAACTCATCGCTTACGTACAACACAGAGCGCATAGCCCGAGCAACGCAAACGGTCGCGAATCTGACAATGCAGAGACCTGTGTTTTAACACAACTACAATCTCCGTGGGTTTATCTCCATCTCGCAAGAAAAATCAGCAAAAACAGCTTAATCTGCTAGTTAGGAAGCATAAAGCCGCTTCATATCCTACTTGTCATCAGAGTGTTCTGTTTTAAGTTCAAGATTTTGTGGCTTCCACTTTGTAAAGTATCCTTTCTTTGAAATAGACAAGTACCAGAAGAATTTACCATTTTCGACAATAGAAGATCATTTACTCAATCAATTTCAATCCTTTTGAACAGAGTTGTCATCCGGGCATGATGCCATCATAGAGACCATTGAATGAAAACATCAAATTAGGGTAAGACATGAACATCAGAACGGCTCACTTAAATACACAAATCTTTTCACACCTGCAAAGAATTTTCGCGCAGCGCTGCCATAAAAATTGTGTTAAATGTTTGATTCTGCATGAGGACTACCCCAGAAAGACGTGGTTTATAAAACAACCATCAAAAGTGAGGCTTTTATGTTATTTTTGACGTTATCTTATGAATGGTGTCTGTAATCCTTTGTCCATCCCTGCATCACGAAGAATAAGAAAGCTGCAGAAGCCAAACAACTAAAATCATCCTGACCGGACCTGTGGAGTGGTGCTGAAACTCATTTAGACAAGTGTTAACGAAGAGACATTATTGTTTGTTCCAAACGACCTCCTCAACCACAAAAGTCACAGTCCTAACTCACCAATCACTTCAACCTAGACGACTATTTCAGCTATCAAAAATACCTTTCCATAAAATTTTGACTTGCTGATAGCCGAAAGTTTGACTGAGATCCACTCAGTACTTAAGAGATCCTCTTCTTTGAAAAAACTACAACTAATTAGCATTTGGGTGTCCAAAATTTACTATTTTAAAAAGAATAGAGATTAATTGGCTGACGGTAGAAGACCAGTCAATTTGCCAGTTATCAGAGTAGGGGTTATAATTTAAGGCGTCCAAGATCCTTCCCAAGACGTGGTGGGACTTGTGAGTCTGAACTTATCCACGTCATGAGCAAAACTGACGATCTCGTTTACATGACATGAATGGAACACCTTGCCAACAAAGTGATGAGCAAATTGCTGGATCCAAAGAGCCATCCTGGTTTCACTCGCACTCTTCCACATCTTTTAGTGTCGACACAGCTACCAGCACGCATTGGTGCTGTACCAAATTAACCGCATCGTCCTTTTCGCCATCAGCACCGTGGCTGCAAGCATTGCTCTCTATCAAATTAGGGTGTTGAGCTTTCGAGAACTGTGTGAAGGGAATGCTTTCGATGAATGCTTCTTGTTAGTAAGACTGGTGGCTGTCCTCTTCTACGGTTTGTTCCTCTTGATACTTGCAGTGGGTGCCACTGAGGAACGCAAGAGGGCAGGAGCGATGTTTATTGGGAAGACGGTCCTGGAAATGGCTCAGGCACTCCTGCAGGTGAGCAATCAGAGATCGATTTGAACGCTCAAAGATAAGAGCATCCTGGACAATGGGAGCTATATTAACAGCGTTCTAGGTATTTACTCACTGGTATATTCGTCTGTCGAAGTGTCCACCCTCATTTGACCATTATTCTGAACATCACTGCAGAAATGGCCGCCATGACTTCCAACAGACGTACAGTAATCATCATCTTCCAGAAAAGTTTTGAGTCTGGATTTATCGATTGAAGGAAATAGTTGACGGGTTCGTTGATTACGAAGCCCTTGTGGGCTTGAGTGCTGGGTAATATGAGCTTTTTGTACTTTTACAGGTTTTTTTTCATTATGAAGGCATCGCGTTGCGAGGCAGGCAAGATAGAGCACAGAATTTTCAAACCAGACCCAACCATCATCACCGTCTTGTTGGCATTGAATCTCGCTAGAGGGGTTGTCAATACCTTTAGGTAAAAGCACGCGGAGAATTGCGAAATCTTTCAGCTATACTATACAGACCTTCCATTGAAGATAATTACCCACCTCTCTTTGCCTCTCATTATCTCCTCCCACTTTCACTTCACTGTGTGTTTGGCAGATATTTGGACCAATGCCTACCGCTTTCATCAGCGTCACATCGAGGTCTAGATTACATCCCTCCCGCCTAGTCCCGGTGGGACCGCCACCACCAGCATCATGGCCTATTGGTAGAAGCACTTCTCTCCTCCTCTCACTCGCACATTCATTCTATTTATTTTATCCACGTTTCTTCTACTTTCCGTGCCTAAGGTTAAATTTTCATACAAATCAAATGATTCTTTGTTTAAATAACTTCATTCTCCTTATAGTGACATCGTTTCACCTCAATTTTTTTAGTTCATCTCCCCATCACACACATGAAACATATTTCACCACTACTAACGTTATTTTTGCCCTATACATGCATCAGTGCTCCTTTATATAATCCTATCCAACACCTTTTTGATGCATTTTCACCACGAAAATCACCACCGCTCAACAGCCCCAAGTCGCTCTTTATTTTATTTTAAAAATAATGCACTTATTAAGCAGATTTTTTTGTTTTTCTTAGGCGATGCCATGCCCTCCATCGAGTCTTATTCTCCATTTCATCCTACCACCACATATGTGTGACATACAGATTTCACCATTTTTCCTTTACTCATTCTAAGGACTTTTTTGTGTTTTTTCTCAATACTGCTAACTTTCCTTCCTCCGTTTGAGAAATATTGTAGTCACATGTCCGCATTTGGCTTTCCTACGGTTGCATGTTCGCCAGCAATCCATCCAACTCAGGCATTTCGTTGTTTTCTCCACTTATCAGGCGCTCTGCTGTTGTTTGCTTCCTCCTCGGTATAGCCTACGGTCACTTGGACGGCCAGCCTTTAGCTAGCGTTGTCTCAGGATATTACTTGGCCCACAGTTCACTCTGTGCCAATTACTTTTTCGAGAGCACGCAATCCGACTTCCTCCTACTCCCCTTCTTCAATCGCGTCCAAAAAGGTCTACACCTTCCATCTCAACTCGTTTGCCCATTCCACCATGCACAATGACTGCTGAGCGGCAATGCAGCATTTAGATAATTCATTTTTTCCTTACCAATATGCTTAAGGCATTTGGCTCCGGAGTGGAAAAAGGCGAATGGCAATGGTGAGCGTCGTTCCATAAAGAGAGAATATGCAACCCTTGCTACCTTAGGGCACTGAAGGAAGGAATATGCATGTACGCAAAGCCAACGATCGTAGCGAGCATTAAACAGACCCCAACAAGGCCGGGCTATGTGAATGAAGCAAGCACGACGCTTAAAATTTGCAAGGAATAGTGTCAGTTGGCCAGAAGACGTTTTATTTTCGATCGTGCCACTGACCGCATGACTGCTTTGGGTAGAGCAATAGCTGGATTGAATCTTGTGAGAATCAGATAAGCAATTCGCCTCGTTATTAGGGTTACCAGAAAATATATTAATTTGGCATAGGAGGTGGAAAGAAAATCGAGGGGATGATGCATTGCCTTTGGTGGGCAAAATGGTGGACTGCCTCTACCTTTTACTGGCTGCACCTCGTGAGCGCATCTTAAAAATCTGAGGATGACCCGTAGGCTGTCCGAAGGAGTTCGCGCTGTACTTGGCACAACACAAGGAAGCTAATCATTGCGGCTTCCTAAAATTTTGCAGTTTATTTCACTTTTAAACATATCCTTATTAATTTTCATTCAGTTTGGAAAGCTGGTCACTTGTAAGATGAAACTTGCGATCTGGCTAGATCCTGTCTAGCCAGCATTTCAAAAAGGTATGACGTCTTTTTAAAAAAGCTAAACCCCTTGGCGTCGATATGGTTATGCTCATGTTGATCCTTGGAGAAGGTATATTAGTTAGACAACTGGCGTTGCAGGAGTGATTTAAACCATTTAAAGTGGCAGATGTAGACTTGCTAGAAGACGGTTGCGTAACAGGATGTATCGAAGGCACTCAGTCATGCGCTACGCCATTTTTTTCTCGTTGAGGAGGTCCAATCTCCCACTTATACATTCGAAAACTAAACATTAAGGTCGTCAATCGCGTAAACATCTCCCTCTGGCAGGATTTCACGGCACATAGCGTCTCACAAGATCTTGTCAATTATGAGGCAGACCTATAATTCACGAGTTTTTAGTTTGGCTCATACTTTCCGTGTTGTTTCAAACAATAGCTGTGATAAGTGTAATCGATTCAAAAGGGCTACTTACTTCATTTTTTGACCCATTTTTAAGCTCTAAAGACACCGAAGCTAACGTTCGTAAAAGTTGAAATTTTTAAATATAGGAAGAGGTTGTCTAAGTAATGTCTACCTTTACCAGCCATGTCAAAATTGGATTTGCCTCACACTAATACGATGCCCTTTCAGATCATGCCTTATGCACGCAGGGTCAAGCACGCTTCCCATGAGTTACTTAGATGTTCGCAGGAGAAAATGATATGGCTAAAGTGCTGAAATCATTGCAATAAAATGAGGGTTATTCCGCATCTGGTCGCCTCCCATCATGAATCCAACTAGAAAGGCGTAGCTGTCTAGATGGCTAAATAAGCTGGTGCAATGTACCGGAATTGATTCTTGGTTCCCTTCTTGTTCAGTGGACTTCCAACGACCCTTGAGTGCATCTTGTTAAGGCAGTCTTCTCACCCTCTTCTCGAGACAGTCTAACGATGGCTAGAGGTAAGCAGTCTGCAGCCATCCTTTTTTGTTTATGGCTTTTTTTCACTCATCATGTTGTCTTATGTAAAAAATAGAAATCATGACCTAGGAAATCATCTGAAATTCAAACAGCGTCCCCAACTAACAAAAATGCAATGAGGACTAAATTCAAAGGCTGGAATTAATCTTATAAAGGACTACATGTTGCAGCAATTTGCATTCCCAAAGTCTCGTTACTCACGGCACTTACTCAACTTAATATAGCAAGCGAAAAATCGAGTAGAAATCTGAGCAGCTAAAAAGTAGACATCTTCTAGCCATGCATTCAGCTTCGTAGAAGGAAGTCATCTGCTGTCTCACTGTGAGGGGAGCACAATACAACGTTACGGTGAATTGCAACAACATGACAGTGCAGCAGCTGAACTCACGATCTAGGTCCCTCAAACTTCAAGAAGCGGCTATTTAAGAATAAGGAGACATTTATAGACGCAGAGGTGCAATGATATCTACCCTCAGTGGTAAACTAGTCTGTGAGAAAAAAGAGGGAACTCATAGAGTATGCACTGTCTTAACGTTCTTGTTGCTTCTAAGGGCAGCCATATTTTAAGGTGATTCCTCCATAACCAAGAGTGTCTAAATTTATAAAAATCGCGCTGCATTGTACCTCTTATAAAATATTGTCGTACAGGTGATATCTGGTTCGTAGATGAGTTTAAAGGAGTACGAGCCAGAAAGTGGCGATGGCTGTTGGGACGCAAATTAGAGTGTGAAACCTAACGTGGCGTAGGAGGAAAAATGCAGTTGAAGGCATATGAGGACCGATTATGAGTTTCGGATGTAAGGTGCAAGTTTATGGCATCTTAGCGTGCACCGCTTTGCACTAAAAACTTATTTATCTGTCGAGCGCACCCTCTCACCCGCTTTTATCTCATTCTGTCTGTCAGGAAAGAGTGGCGAGGTCCCTAAGGCGATTGACAAAGACTGAGTTAGTGATGCGCTTGTGTAAAAAATGCTGTGACCGCTTACTTCCACAAAGGGAATTATTAATTTAACATGAACATTTCCTCTGCAAATGTCAACACACTTAGGTTGATTGATGCATTCATTTCCAGGTCAATGACGCACTGACGTGCTGCATGGACAATGCATTGAGCTAAGAAAGTGTCGTTTACAGTAGGTAATTCAGTGTCCTGTCCATGGGAGAGAGAGATGCAAAAATTTGGCTAAAATAGCACACGCGATTCGGTAATGTGTGAGGTTTTGAGAAAGGAAGGACGGTATATGTTGACAAACATCTTGCTTGCCTTAAAAATCGCCACCTTTTAGCGAATCGTTGCGAATCACTTTCATCGCGCTGTACTTAGTTCTTAGAAAATAAACAAGAGCCGATTGCAAGACAAGTGCATCCGTCATATGCCACTATTTGGTATGACCTTTGGTCCAAAAGGCATAATTGAAGCGTTTGCATCGAAATTGTGGTTGATCAGGTGATAACTGTTAATACTGCTTTCTATCGCGGCAAAACAATCCAGCTTTCATGCCTAATTAGTATGACACAGGCGTGGATGACGTGTAGTTCCAACATAACGGTGATCAAAATCAGCCCTTCAGATCATACGATTTTGTTACGTTGGATATGTCCTTCAAAATTGTTTAAAGTCTGGGGTTACTACAGGCAGACTAAAGACACTCTGCTCCTTAAGGAACAGGAGTGAGCGCTGTATTATCTAAATTTAACCACTCAGGCATTTTGCCTTATATGCCAACTTAAGCATGACCTTATGCTGCGCGCTGTAATTACAGTTCGTATTCATAACCAGCTTTATTTATGAGCTTCGAGACAAAATTTAAGTGCGACATGAGATTGACTGCGTTTAAAGCCCTTTTTAAATGCACACCATACTATCAAAGTGACATTTACGTGATCATAAGCCTTCTTTGAAACGTCTATTGTGTGGACTGCTCGGAATGAGTAGAAGAGTCTGCACCTAATCAAGTTATACTTAGCATTTAGAGGCATTGTAAAATATGCAAAAGATGGGGAGTGCAGTTCGAGCCTGACGGAGCTGGTGTTGAAGCCAGACAAATGCTGAACACTGCTAGGATACGGTTAAGAAAGAACACATCGAATGGGAGAAGGGAATAAAATCAAACCAGCTCTTTGACTTAACAAAACGTGAATCTTTACATCACTGTTTAAATGCGCAATTTCATATCTTACATCCTCCTCTCGTTCCAATGGGAAGGAATCAGAAGCAGAATGTAGAAATTTGCGATTGACTTCCCTTTTAACAATGCAGCACGAGGCCTAATAACAAAAGCTGGGGTCCTGCCTCCTCTCGCGGACTTCCGCAAATGCTAGGTGGTATAAGTGAGCTGGTCATCCATTTATATTAAGCCAGGCGTGGTGATTAAAAGAGTAGCTACTATTGGGCTTCCGTAGCCATGAAATCCCAGGATAAATTTAATTTTGTACTGGAGAACTACTCGAGCCAATTTTTATGGGCCTCAACACATCTTGCCTTCTGCAGCCTATCACTCATGCAGTTAAACCCCACACTAGCGCATTAGACTTCGTCACGGTTACATGTGCACTTGGAAGGATGCCAAGACTGCAGTGCGTTCCTTTTTTCTAATCAAACGCAAAGATTGCCACGGAGGCAGAGCCTATTGCACGAGACCGATATTTTATTTACCGAACGAATCATCCAGGATGGTTTGCATAAGATTGCAACAAGCAACAAGTTAATCTCAGCTTTCTATGTTGCATAACTGGGTTCCCTCAACCATTAGTTAATGGATGGTTTTCGAGCCCACACTACGACTGATATCTCTTGAGCCAATTCAGTTATTGACGTTAATATAAAATCCCATTCACATCAAAACAACACTTGCTAATTAGCTCATCCCGTAAGTGAACAATAACAAAGAGGTTTTCATAATCATTCAATTCATCTTGAGTCGCGGAAGCATTGCAATTTGGGTCAAGGCATTAGCACATTGATCTCGTCTGAAAAAAAAAACTCTTTAGACCCAATCGACACAATGCACACCCTCGCTGATCCAGTAGTTGTCATGATAACCAGTCTCTCCTGTCTCATCCACTCCATCGCATCTCATCCCTCTTCCAAAGGAGCCTTTTACCTGTGGCAATCCCTTTTTGACATAAACTAGGAAGAATAATACCAGTGGGCGAAGTGGGGTTTGTTATAAACGACAATTAAGGATATAAATGCATCGAATGAATTAAACCTCAAATTAACCCCAAATTTGGGAGAGGTAGCAAGATTAACGCGCAAAGGAGGGCGTAAAATGCCAAACAATCATGTCGGTGGCTCTTTCTGGTGCTGATAACAACCATGACACTTGACTGGTCAAAAGAGGTCATGCTGTAGATAAACAAGCTAGGTTTATCTTTGAAGTCGCACCCACACTGGTCGGAGTTGCTACAATTCGAATCCTTAGCCTAAACTGACTGCTTGTGCGCATTGTAAGGACCATTCTAAACACCACCAGAACAACAGCAACAGGGAACTATGGTGGTGCATTCAAGGAACAGTGTATTTGACCATCAATAGCGCTAATTGCGTATATGTACAACAAGCTCAAAGAACTGCCTTTTTGGAATGTCTAAGGGCAGTGGTGAGTTTGCCGGCGAGAGACCACACAACTTGTGCATGCGAATTAAACTTTGGCGAAAGAAAGCACAGTCACTTGCAATTTCGGAAAATAAGATTCCTTCTGCAGTGAGACGACTTTCCACAGCCTATGTCGACTACCCTGGAGTATTTCAGAAGTGCTGACGAAATGTTTCACACAAAAGCCCTCCGAGCATTCAGTCGCAAACTTGACAGTGTGGAGGAGGCACATGTTCTAAGGAAAATAAACATCATTAGTGGATTAGCATAATTGAAACAAACTGGATGCTCTCATTCAAGACCACAATTTGACTTAATGAAGCTGCCTCATATTCCACACGCCATGAAGGTATTCTGTTTCATACCAAAGATTTCCATGAGGCCCATGCTGGAAAGCATTCTTTATTTTAATTTCGTAGCTATTCGGAAGGTTCGACATTATGTTTGCAATAAAATGTCATTCATTTCGACGGATCTGATTCTCCAGAACGTAGCTGTCATCTGGACATGACAAACCGCACAGCTTTCGCCCTAAGAGAAAGGAAGGGCGCGCTGACAGCCGCGTAGGTCCTACCAACTCATCTTCCTTGCCCATGCAAGCTCTACTGCTTACACTTTACCTCCCATACAGCTATTTTCACGCATTCCTCGCACAAATTTTTACATTTGCTTATTCATTTCTCACTTTCTTTCTTTGCTATACCTGCCTCCTCCCTTCTCCTACTTACATCTCCCGAGTAGTAGTGGTGGGCTGTCCTCCACATTTGCCACCCGTCTTCTTTCACCTACCCATCCACTCATCCGCACCCATCTACTAAGTACACTTTTTTGGTCACTTCACCTCCTGCCACCTCTTCTACCCCATCACCGCCACCGTCACTGCTTATAACTTGTTAGTAGAAGCCGTTCCCTCCTTCACTCAATCGCACTAGCATTCATTCATTAAGTCCATTCTTTCCTCTTCCACTTTTTCCGTTAAGATTAGTCACCATACATTTCAAGCAATAATCTATTCAAATGGGTGCTTTTTCTTATGATGTTGTTTCACCTCACAATTTTCATATTTCATCGCCCCGTCACACATGTGTCACGAATATATGTTACCAATTTACCGTCTTCACTCTAATACCTCGCCACTGTAGCTGTTATTATTTTTTTATTTCAAATTAATGCATGCATCATTGCGCCTTCTTCCCCAGTCAATCCAACACCTCTTTTAGCACAATTACACCCCAAACACCACCGCCTGCTAACCTCCCAGTTCTCACAACTTTGTTATTCAACCTTTAACAGAAATAAAATAGATTGACAGGTCTCTGCTGTTGTCAAAATAATAGTCTGCTTTCATCAAGTCTTATTCCTAATTTCGCCTTCCCGTCATATATATGTGACCTGCACACTCGCACATTTACTCGCTATTTCTTTCCTCCGCTCATGCTGCAAACATTTTTGTGTTTTTCCTCAACACTACTAACAGCCTATTATTTTATCCAAAAAGCGCTGCAGTCAGATGCTAGCAATTATGGTTTGTTGTGGTATGATTAGCGTTAGCAACCCATCCAGCGCGGGCTTCTCATTGCATTCTTCAACTGTAATACGCCTTGACTTTGCTTGTTTCCCTCTCGGTATTGCTCGCGGTTACTTGGATGGCCGTATTTCAGCTAGTGTCGTCTCAACGTAGCGCATGATCTACAGTTCATGCTGTGATAACCACCGCCCTTTGAAAAACGCGTTAGTGCAAAGCTACACGCTATACTGCTGAACTGCGCTTAAAGTAGATATCGACGGGCCCAGCTTTGACACCTCTGCCAAATGCACAGATTACTGCTGCTGTCTAACACATGGAATAGGAGCACATTGCTAAAATTAAAAGAGTTTAGCTGATAGGTAAACAACGAGGTCGCACCATTCTCTTCTAACGACTTGGCTGCGACAGCATGCGGTACGTCTCACACTATCCAAGGGTCTACTGGGATTAAACTGAACGACTTTTAGCAAAGAAGAATGGTGAAAGGTGACATATTTGAAGAGTCCAAGGCAAGCAACAAATGCACAACGTTCTGAATTACGCTCGCAAAAAGTCCACTGCATTAGTTATGAAGTCAGGGAATCAATTGATGGAGTGTAGGCTTAAAAGAGATGACTTATTCGATGAAAAACGTAATCGATTTGTGTAAAAATTTGAAGAATCACAAATGGCAATGCAGTCCGGCAAGAGGGTGCTCCAGTGGACAGGACTGGTGAAAGCAAGTTGCAGTGTTGACTGCTACCATTAATCAATAGCGAGCGATTTTTTCGATGCACCTGTCCTGCTTGAATGTTTGACGACCATTCAAGCGGTTCAGTCAGTCATGTCGCACGCTGTGAGATAACAGCTTGTCCAACGCACTGCATCTCATTTTGCAGATAAGCTATTTCAATGCTCGCGTCTTTCCCAAAGCAATCATATTGCACTCTAAGTCAGAATGCCCATATTCAGCATTTGGTTCGTTTTGGGCAATTCGCCACACATACACGGCTTGTTCATTAGTAGTGATGAGGATCGGCATAACGACCTAAATGAGGAGGAGGACTTGGCTGCATAAGTTACTACACAATTATCGTACGCAGAATTAAATTTGAAAACCACAAATCTGCACCCTTTGAAGCGTAACACTCCTCTTAACCATGCAGAAGTGTAATTGGGAGGGACAATCTACTCCTTCCATCTAGTTGACCATCTTTTTGCCTCCAATTAATCTGCAGCTCTACCTGCCTTACCTGGTCAGCGCAGTCGACGTAGCTGAAAGCGCTCGCTTAAATTTGCGGATATAAGTAGATTTATTATGAAGCCAAAGGATTTCCAACGCAACATTGTTCTAGTATTTAAGGATAAGGATAAGGATAATGAATCCTGACAATCAAAGAAAGACGGGAACCATGACTTGTATTTTTGTTTTCCGAGAGTACAGTGCCATGTGGTTTTCTCATATTTCATGATTTTGACTTGCGTTAATGCATGCACAATTATTAACGAGTGTAAATCACATCCCTAGAACATGCAAGCCGCATTATGGGATAGATTTTTGCTTTTGTTAAGTCACAATAACTTTTTTTTGTGCTTAAACAGAAACCAAGCTAAATACCTCTGCTTTGATTAGGCCTGAACTAGTTTGCTCACATTTAGCACCCTGAGCCCCTCAGAACTCACTAAGAGCCCTTACAGCTCCGCACCATGTACCAACTGAGGCACCAAACGTGGGACCAATAACATGGTTTAGAGACCTTAACTCTGAAACAAAGGACAAGTCACGGGTACTTGGGTGATTCATGTAATCAACCAAACGGAAGAAAAATGTATGGCATGGCCTTTGCATGTATTGCTGGCCGAATTGTCAACACACCGTAATTTTGAAGCACCTCCTTGATTTGAAACCAAATGCCAAATGCTTTATAGCACATTTACCAGGAGCTGTGCTTATCAACTTCATTTCGCAGCATCCCATGGCTGGTAATGCTTTTGCAGGAGTCGTCAAATGACCTTGATTTTGGCCAATGCGATACGCCCTCGGCCTACTTTGATGCAGGCAAATCCGAGTACAGCAAGTACAGCTCTCCCAAACGAGTGGATATGCTGCCATATTGCCTACTCCCACCAGCCGGGTCGAAATCCCGCGCAAAGCTCAATCTGCATTTTGTTTTTTAAAGCATCCAAGTAGGCTATTCGATAATCTATGGCAAACTGCTAGACGAACAAATTTAAAATCAAATTTTAATTGCTGTTTAAGCATCTTTGACTACAATATCTCTTAAAGCATTTCGTTGATAAATGGTAAGGATCGTCCGGGCGAGATTGGCGGTGCCATCTACCCCAAATTTAGAGAAGAGTAAGCCTCATTACGCACTTTACAGTCTAAATAATTTGACTCATTTATGTTCTCCCATGAGACATCTTGCCACACTGTAGTATGACTTAAAATTATGCAGGAATGAGATAGTAGTAGGAATTGATTTTACTGAGAATCGCAAGCCTTGCTAATAGTGTCTCTTGCATTGCATGAAGATCAAGACAAATTAAGGCAGGCTTTCGAAGCCGGCTTAAATCACTCCTCATTTACTATGACGGGTGAGTTTGGACGTTGAACACTGCTTCAAAACCTTAGAGGTTGAGCCACACATTACTTGGAATTTAAAAAGAGGCAATTCTTAGACCATCAGCCCAAAGAAGATGTACAAGTACACTCTTTGAGACGTGCGGATCGAAAGATTTATAGAATAGAAAATTGTGATGAAAAGGCATTCCTTAAATATCGGTGGCTGGTTTAGAAGCCTGTAGCAAAGATGCAGATTCTATGGAATTCCGAAGGCAAGGAAATTAAAAGTAATTCGTCACTACACGATGCCTGGGGCTAAACCGATGTGACACTAGCACTTTCATCCAAACTTTTACAGCAACATGGATCACAACGCGTGCTGTTTTTGCCTTGTGCCACCTGGCTGAATTCCTAGCCACTCCACTGTAACACGCACTTGAAATTGTGTGCTCCTGCAAAGAATTAAATCAACTGCCCTCTCTTCTCTTTCCTAGTTTCAGAGCCTTACACAAACTGTTCTTAATTTTATCTTTTTGTGACGCTCCACAATCCAATGAAATGTTCTCAGAGATAGTACTTTGCTGTATAGAATGCCGTGCAGAACATTTGTCGCAGGAGGTGCTGATTGAGCACATCCATTTATAACACTCTTGTAGGTATTCCTTTCGGTTTGACGCCTATATTGCAGTGGCGACTCATAGTGCCTCCTTGGCTACTTATATTTTGTTGAGGTATGGCACTAATTGTTTGAAGGGGGTGGAATGAAGTGCAATTACCTCAACGAAATTCATAAGTTCTAAACAAGCTCTTACAAACTCGGTTTTTATGGACGGGCACAGATAAATTAGTTGAACATGACCCCAAACCGCGTCTAGTTTAGAGTTGTACTTTAAGCTAAACGCCATGAGCTCCCCTTTGACTGCACAAAATTAATTTGATGCCATCAATGCCATAACCTGTGTGCCGGCAGTCAGTGTACAAATATAATCTACACCCAAGATAGCATTTGAGACACCTGCAGAATTGATCCATATGCGATCGAAATCAATCTTGCACCAGCCCGCAAGTGGTGGGTGTAGGGGTCAGAAATGCCACATCTTATTTTCCAGTGACAGAGGTGTGAGTAGGTGTCAGCAATGTAAAAACTTGTGTGCCGAAAGTCTGTGTGGAGGGATAATCTAGATCCATCTATAGCATTCAATACATCTGCAGAATTGACTCATAGAACTGATATCAATCTCACACTGGCCCGTCAGTGGTGGGTGTAGGTGTCATAAATGCCCCACCTTATTTTCAAATAGTATGCAGGGATAACATAGACCCAATTATTGGAATGCTAGATAAGTGCAGAATTCTCCCATTCACTCTCGACGTTAAATTCACATCAGTATGTGGGTGGTGGGTGTAAATGTTTGCAATGCCACAACTGGTGTGCCGCCGATCGTAAAGGACGGCTAATCTAGACGCCATGGATATCATTTGGGACATCAGCAGAATTTACCTATATACTTCCGACAGCAATCTCATGTCGAGAGTGTATGGATCAATTCCGTAGGTCCTTAATATTCTCTCTATGGGTTCTTGATTAGCCCTTCACACCTACTCACATCTCCGACACAACATTGTGCTTTTTCAAGTCGCAATAATGTGGGTAAATACTGCAGTTCTGCCACATGACTACATTGCATTCTAAGTTATCTCCCACACGGATTGGTGGCACATAAGATGTGGCATTGCTAGCACTTACACCTACCACCCACACACTGATGTTAACTTAACTTTGAGAGTGAATAAGCGAATTCTGCACTTATCTAG
Source organism: Taenia hydatigena (assembly GCA_036345935.2). Taxonomy (NCBI): domain Eukaryota; kingdom Metazoa; phylum Platyhelminthes; class Cestoda; order Cyclophyllidea; family Taeniidae; genus Taenia; species Taenia hydatigena. The sequence goes on along the minus strand of JADWOT020000002.1, from coordinate 9,618,073 downwards.
CATTCCAATAATCGGGTCTAAATTGTCCCCACATGTTACTGGAAAACAAGGTGTGGCATTTCTGAGCCCTACACCCACCACTTGCGGGCTGGTGCAAGACTGATTTCGATTGCATATGGATCAATTCTGCAGGTGTCTTTGATGTCGTCTTTGGGGTCTAGATTTGCCTTTCAAATTGATGGTTGACACACAAGTTGTGGCTTTGCTCTAGCTTACTTTTTTATGCTCACCTTATTCTCTTGGGTTTAACGATTCTGCTAACTCGAAACTGAGTTCACGCTGTACTGCGAATTGAACATATGTCTTATGCCTCCAATTCCTACATTTTTCATGATGTCCTGCATTCCACGCAAAGGAGACGCAACATTGGGGCCCAAGTCCAGTTCCGCCAACAAATCGTTGTCAATGCATTTAAACCAAATGCGTACCTAATATCTACGACGAATTATGCTGGGGATACGCCAATACAGAAAAATTTGGACAGAGCTCTTTTTAACGCACTCACTCAGACGACATGAAATCACCCACGCCAATTGAGTCTCACAGCAGAATTGGCTTCATTACTTCTCACGTTAAATGAGAAAGGTTTTGCTCAGCAGGCCTATTCAGCATGTTAGCATGCACCGTGAGCAACGGAATCCTTTTTTTCTTAGTTTTAGCATTACTGTTACACTTCGCTCGAATTTTCCTCGATGCTTATTGTGCTTCAAATATGCTGAAATGATGCTATTGTAAAATCAATTGACCGTATTTGGAATACAATCATCGTCTCTAGAGGGCAGGGAGAGGAGATCCATTTCGTATTAAGATCCTTGTTCTGCTTTGTAAAATCTGCCCATCATTTGGTTGGAGAAGGTTGTTACAATATAATTAAAGTGCCTTGCTGCTGTTGATGTGATGCAACGTTGTGGTGCTACGTCCACACATCATGACACATATATGGGACCACCTCGCGATTTGGGTCTGATAGTATGCGCAGTTCGCTCTTTGTCAGTTTCACCTATGCTGGACTCATCACAAACACAGTCCACTAACATGAAATGGTCTTAAACACTGTTGTCACGGGTTCCCTGCACCAAGTTCCAATTTAAGTGAACTAGAATTTGTGAATTGTTGCTTCGATCAGTGCGGTTCTACTTGTCTTAGGCCCTCCCCATGACATTCAAATAAGGTTTAACCATGAGAGTGGTTGCACACTTTGCTGGGCGGCAAAACATCATGTTGACAAAATAACCATATAATCACGAAAAATAACAGATTATGACATTTTCACCCCAGCATTTCGATTGGTGACTTATGCTTGGCATACCTCCACGTTGTTATATTGATGCTGGTGCTCAAGATTACCTAGTTAACTGCCTTTCGCAAATGCACGCTCAAGCAGCTATTTCGCGCTGACTGTGTTTTGGCTTAAGATCGGTGCATAAATTTAAAAATACTTAGCAAAACCAAAGATCATTTAGTGCTGGCGAGCAAGATAAAAAGGAAGACGCAGATATTAGACCAAGATTTCTGAACTGCTTGTGGTAATTACGCTAGCCTACCAGCATTATCTGGAAATTTTACATTTAAGCAGACTCAAAGCAGACACAGCTTCGTCCTTCATCCCCCTTCTCCATGATCACCACTTTTGATGGCAGAAGTTAATCGAGTTCATCTGGATATCAATAACTCAAACTAGCCTTGTGAACTGGCATGCAGACATGGCAGTCCATTTCCAATCTGGCTGTGCCCAGTCTTCCGTGGTCTTGAGTTGAGTCAGGAAGAGGTCAAGGAATTAGGATATTTCGAAGCAGATGGCCGAATAGCCTAGTTGCAAATGAAAGCCAAAGCGGTGGCTCATGTCTGCTATGGGTCTTCTAGGCTTGCATAGACACGATTGCACCGCAGGCACCGATTCGTCACTATGATTTTCCTATAAATGTTGGGCCCACTATGATGCCGAGAGGCATCACCTAGCATACCTTAACTGCATCTCCATGTTCAAAATCCGTGTTTGAGGTAAAAAATAATTTTGACTGATACAGTTCTGCTAAAAAATAGTTCGTTTGCGAATTAAGCTGTGATACAAGTAAAATTCGTGATGTGCGCTCCAAGACTACGAAAGCAGACGGTTCAGAAACCCCTCAAATCAGGCACTGAGCGAGAATATAATCAAAATTCACCGAACTCTTGACTAATTGCAGTCAAACAAATGCTTGTGATCATCAGGTTTTTATCACAATAATTCACAGATTGGGAGGCATCGCTTCACCCTATCGCCTGCTCCATTTTAAAACTTGCTTTCGCAAGCAAGTGTTTTGACTCGGGCCTTTCGCCAAAATACCTGTAGACCCATTTTGCAGTCAACCGTATAGACTACACTGCAAATCAGTTTGATCCCATAATTACTAAATCTTTATGTTTGAATAATTATATGCTACCGCATGCCAGCAAAAGAAGGACAAACTGAGCCTCCTGCACTGTCTGCATCAGAGGCGCTTAATTAAGGTAACATTTTGACCATCAATTTGTTTTTTTCTCTCTATTTTGGAATTGTGACAGAATGGTGGGCACGTCGACGAAACTGCGAAGATTTAGATGGGTGACGATTACAAAGGAGATGAGCACAGCTATTCGGTGAGGAAGAAGGACTGGAGAAATGATATGTGACAGCCTCACCTCTTACACGACAACGATAGCAGTCATTCATTTAGATCGTATTTTATCCCTGGCTGGTGGGGCCAAAAATGGAAAATCAGAATGAGTAGCCTACGCCCAAGTGCATGTTATTCCAGTGTGCCTAAATCATGCACGCATATCGCCTCAACATCCTTAATGCTGTTCCACTCTCTCAGTCACTGCTTCCCCTGCTTGCCGACCAGAAATGGCGCGCAGTTAGAGCTCACGAAGAGGTAGATGTAGCTCAGAGTCTCAAAGTGGTCTGTTGGTGCATATCACGAAATCTACTCCACCACTACTGTGATGGATAAAGCGCCGTCCTTACATACCACATTATACGTTGTTTAAATGCCACGAAGACTGACAAACACCGAATAGAATTACTAGGAATGGGGCAGTGGCCCGCGGTGCATGACATGCGCAGAGTATGGTGGTGCGCTGCAGATGTGTCAAGGTTTGCGAAGGTGAAACCTGCAAACTGAAAGCAATAACCACTATTGGGTACACATCGTGAGGTGATGTCATGCATGTGTCATGATGTATGGGTGTGAGACTGTAATGCTTTTAGGATAAACAAAGTTTAAAGCAAGCCATTTTAAAAGACGCACGCTGCCTCATCCAGATCGACAAGCGATTGTGTAGGACTGCGCTAGGAGCAAGTTCGCGCGTGAATAAGTCAAATTACACCCACACGCCATCCTCTAGTCTTGAATCGTGGATGCCACGCAGCATAATACCTCATTTTCAGAGCACGCTAAATGGTCTAGAATATGCGTAGAATGCCTGTTAATCTAAAACGAAACTGCTTCAAAATTTTTGTGGAAATTATTTACCTATATTGAAATTCCACTCCAGCTTAGCAAGAAACAAGATGCGTGAATAACTGGTAAAAATTGCCTCCCATCTAAAGGCGTACAGTGAGATGTGGATTAAGTCGCAGCTAATTTATTGCAAAGCGCGTCATATGACAATCATTTTCGCCTAACTCTTTTACGAAAAAGCGTATGAGCATTAGTCAATATTCTCAAATTAAATTCAATACCTAATAGAAGATGAGTCTTGGAGAGCTTCTTGGTGCATTCGACTCAAAAATTGTTGACTTGAATGCTGATATACCGTAATCACGCAGACTGTACTTGCCTTTACCACGTCGATAAATGGACTGCAGGGACATTGGAAGAGCATAACCTCATTTTGTGAATCAGTTTGACGATACTGCATTTCGTTTAGGAAAAAGAGGTGAAGTTGCTCGCAACTACAGGCTCTGCTATGCATTTAAACAATAGTTGCTGAAACGTCGTTGAGGCTTAAACCCATCGCACTTCATTTTCGGCAAATCGATCCATGCACGAATCTCGCCTGCTGTACAGGGTGCTTACATTTTTCGCAGATCGTGGGTGGAATTAAATACAGCCCTACCTGATATTAATAATATTACCAACAATATCTGCTAGAAACCTACTTGTTTCTTCTTTTGCCAACAGCGCATCATTGCACACCTGTGAGTGCACGATCCACGCCTCGCTTCAACTATCGTAGTGAGGTTGATGCTACACCACTATTCAGCTAATCAATGAATAAAACATGCGTAGCAAACTTCATCATTTAAAAGCTGTGTTATGCCTTCCACGACAGTCACGAATCCTTATATTTTTAACTTTGTGGTTAAGCATTCATAACTTAGGATTGCACTCCCGTCTGCGTGTCAGTAGGTCTGTCACGAGTACTAGCATAGATATCGGAAAGCCTAGATGCTGATTAAAGGCCCACAACCTGTGAGGGGCTCAGCTTGACCTCTTTTCCAGCATGTGATAGCGAACAAGCATTAATATTGCATTGCTATTCACCATAGATTGCGGTCCGCATTGCTTCGCATAATGAGGCTATTTTTTCATGTGAAGGGCTAAACACGCCCTCCTGTCATATCGGATGCTGAAATTTGCACAGCCCGTCCACCCAACCTAATAATAGCACGTCTCATATTCAGTAAGATTCACGGCGGCTAAATCAACCCGTTTATTAGCGAAATTTGTTAAATCATCACTTAACTAGACAGATGCACTCGACAAGCTCCCACGAACCTGACCAGTATTTCAGGCGGATCATCATGCTTAGATGTACTCGGGAAGAATTGAAGTCTAGGTGTGCTTTATAAAACGGAGTGCAAATCGACTGCAGACCCACAAGCACAGTCCGCTGGCATGCTGCATGCGGCATGGTTCTCATTTCTCCATTTTTGCGGATTTTTCGCACTGAGGTCTAATTCAAATAAAGTAAAGTTTATGAAATGTTCCTTTGTCCAGTGCAATTCTACCCATAGTTGGCGTTGTCCTTGGTGTCTAATCGAGGTTTAAGCATGGACATAGTCGAATGCACTGGTGGGAGCAGCAAAACATCATGTTTACGAAATAACTACGGTGGTTAAGGGAAATGACGGATCTTGTCACTGCTGCAAAAGCATTTTTAATTAGGTTCTGAGTTTGACACACCTCTGCATTGCTTAACTGATGATGGTGCTCAAGAGTGCTTGGTTGACTGCGTCTCTCAGAAGCACACATATGTGGCTGTCCCGCGTTGATTGTCTGAATGGCTGCAATCCTTCGAAGATTCTCATTTTACCAGTTTACGACGTAAGTGTTCTCTTTCCATTCACGCTAGGTGTTTATATTAAAAATATTTTGCGAATTATATGTTAATGCAGAGCTAGCGGAAAAGGTTGGGAAGAACGTATGGATCACTGACTAAAATTTTGCACTGCTGGTGGTAATTACGCTGGCCTATCAGCATCATCTGGATAATCCACACGTAAGTGGCAGCAAAGTTGATGCATTCGCGTCCACTTTCTTCTTTCTACATCTGTTGGCCATTCAGACCCCAAGCTAGCCTTGTGAACTGGCGTACCCACACAACTGTCTGTTACCAGTCGGACTGTCTAGTTCTCCGCGGCCTTGGGTGTGATCAAAATGAGGCCGTTGAATTCGGAAATGCAGATAATAGCTGAAACAGCAGCTCATGCCCACTGTGAGCCTTGCAGGATTGCATAGACAAGTTTGACTCGCAGGCACCGCTTTGTCACTGGGATTGACTACTGAAATGATGTGAGCTTTTTCGGTAATCAAATCTGCTTCTTAAGGAGATTGACAATGAGGGTGAGTTAACATTGCGGACCCATCGATGGATAGAACTACCACCTTGTTGAATGAAATTTGTGTCTTGTTTGTCTATTCTCATTCCTGTGCATAGCTCTACTTTAGCCAAATTACAGCGCTGACATCTAATAAAGTTTTGTAAATGCGCTATTATGACAAGTCATGTGGCAGTAGGCCATTGATTCACAAGCACAAAGCAACACACCATTTCACAATCAACTACTCTGCACATGGAGGTGTTGCCTTGTAGTTCAAGGACACGCGCTTGGTAGGCTGGTATGATAGTGTCTATTCGTGTAAACACCCCACAATTTGTACTTGTAACCCATTTCTCCGTTGGCGATGTCGTTTCACTTATACCTTATGTTGTTGGTGACTTCACGCTCAGCGAATAGCCACCTAGAACTGGGTGGTAAGTCCACTTCTACCACTTACTACTGACCAGAATTTGCGCACTTTGCACACCAGTTAATCGCTCCCATTTTTTAGCAAAGCGGCATGGACAGTTGAGTTCCACTTGTTTGCATTCACTTAGTTTTAACCCCTCATTTTTCACACATTGCATGCAGATCGCTGCATGCACACTAGATAGCAATGTAATTTGTTTGTAAATGATTAGCATCTCACACGAATTAGACGTACTGAATAAAGATTGGATGGTTGAGGCTACTATCCTACCTCTGCTGCACTCTTTTGGAATCATTGGTATGTTTCTTAGCATATACGTTTCATTATAAATCAAGCTCATGCGCCATAGGCGAGTATTCACAAACACAGGTCGAGTGTCGATCGATTAAGCCAAATGTTGCACTTCAAATGAAACTAACCAATATTTATGCCCATTAGCACTATTTTTTAATATGGAAGCGATAGAGTCTAAGATTCCTGCCTCAAAGTGATCCGTAAATCTCGCAACAATTCTGCTAAGCAGAACATACGTTTCTTGTTTTGCAAAAGGAGCAATAAAAGTAATAAAACCACTTTCAGATCACATTTGGTGGTGCTGCGTGGGGCATACACCATTACTTTACTTTGGAATGTGAACCAGACTAGACTGACTAAATTTCAACCTTTGAACCTTCTTTTACTCTAGAACAAATAAGTGAGATTTTTTGAAAGGAATGCGTATTCTTTATTGGCTGGAGGCCGAAACACGATACCATGCGTTTACAAACGTAACTACAAATGAAAGCTTCGCTTGCGCATTCTGTGGATTCATTAAAACACTCCCCACTGGTAGGCAGGTAAGTGTGATTATGGTGTTCATAAGGAGGGTTGCAAGTAGTGTTGTAGAAATGTTTCACTTTTCCATTTAATTTTAGGATGTCGCAAACAGGATTGTATTGGGTAGAAAAACAAGTGACGGACGCCTATTGCCTGATCGATTGGCAAAAGAAACATATCCGGGAAAGTTTTTTAAACGGAGCACTAGCCAAACTAGCGCATTAAAAAGAAGGCATTTTCTGCTGCTTATGCTCATCACTATATTGCACACCCTCGAGTCGAAGGTTAAAGTTTATGATGAGCAAGTGTAATTTTAAGCTGCTTGCTGCCATCGTCATAAATATCTTAGCACTAAACGTCCCACATTTTACTCCTCGTAGAGTCGGACTGCTTGCATGTTTTCCATTATGCATTAAATATTATCTTACTTTGCAGGCGAGACAAAGGCATGAGATACCGCTCCCGGCACACTTCCGATGGAGTTTTGCAACGCCGAAGAGCATTACTTCAACTTGGGACATGAAAGCGTTGGATGGACACCACGCGAACCAGATTAGACTGACTGTGGTTTCTATTTCTCGACCTTACTTCTATAGGAGTAAGAATGAAATTTTTCAGTGAAGATGATTACTCATGATGGGTTGATGGCCAACAAACGATACAAGGTGCTAATGGACATAGAGGCAGAGCGCAGCTCACCACTCAGTCCTATGTGGCTCTTCCCCAAGTGTGAAATCGCCAGCAACATAAGGCGCAAGCCAAACGATATCGCCAACGAAGAAATGGGTCACAAGTGCGTATCATGGAGCATTTATAAGAATGGAAACAAGTGCATCAGCTTTTAGACGTGTGTCCTTGAGCTGCACGACGACTTCTCCATGCACAGAGTATCTGACCGCAATATGGTGCATTGCTCTGTGGTCTGCTGTCAAATGCGTTATTACTAAAATACACAAAGGAGAGAGCTGAAACAAAGTGCAATACCTATTCACGCCTTTTATCTCAAGCTGAATTTGTGCCAACAGAGAGCGAGATTTTGTGGCTAGGCAGCTTTAAGATGCAAAGTCAGTTCAGAAATCCCGCTGTGAAGCCGAGCATTCCTGCGGTACTGATTGAGAAGTATGAGTACCTTGTTTAGCTTATTCTAAACAAATAAGAAGATCTCGTATTTATACGAAAAAAGTGACCTCTACGTCAGAGGAAACAAGGCGACAAGGCTTGAATTGAAGGATTTTAACAGGACTTGCTATCGTGGATGCGCACTTGATACAGTCCCATAGTTGTCGGCGGAGTAACTTTGGAAATGCGGAATTAAGAGCAGAAATGGTGGTTGATTGACAATATATGCAAATGCAAATCAAAGAAATAGGAATATTATTTGCCGATGGGTCCTCAAGTTTGACTCGCTCATATTGACGTTATTCTATAGAAGTGGACCATAAATAACAGGAAAGTACGCCTCATTTCAC
>JADWOT020000002.1:9537470-9609470 GCA_036345935.2 Taenia hydatigena | reverse complement strand
AGTCACATAACTGCACAACACTCATTAGGACTCCATAAAATAGACATAATTTTGGACTACTGGTCAGGCTGCACTTACTTCTCACTGCTAATCAATGTAGTCGACTGGCTAGAATCACTTTTGATTAGTAATATTATACTAGCACCAAAACTTTTTCTAACGTTGTAAAGGAAGTAGTATGTGAAGATTCTGCAACCCTGAAACCAAGCAGAACGCGACTTGTAGAGGCGACAACCTCCACCACAGACGGACTGGCGTTCGTCCAGTCCCTAAAGTACTTCCATGGCATCCTTTGCGCCCACCACATAGGACCACAAAGCTGCAGCCAGTTATTACAACAAACTGTTGGAAAAACTGCACCAAAACTGGAGCAACGTTATCGTGGTCGGATCTTAAGTATTGTAAATTTGTATTTAATCAGCTGGTGCATTTACATCGAATGATGAACTTTTGAATGTCGAAGGTCACCTACAGGCAAAACGAATCGCGACGTGTTATGGATGTGGCTAAGATCTCTTATCATCGGCTACAAATGCGTTGGTTCACGAGGCACCAGTCAATCTCAATGCAAAAACCATCCATTGGTGAGTGAGTGAATTCGGAAATGTGATGTAAAAAGCTAGGGTTAACTTGTCACTTGATTGTGCTCCTATGTAAGCCATTCCCGGTGATCCATTTGGTGAGCGAAAATTGGCTTCCGGTAATAAGCCCCTTCTCCATTATCAACCTTTAATAAAATATATTCCTATGCAATCGATTAGAGGTACACATAGAACATTAACTTTATCATCCCTCTAAGTACGCATGTGGATGCGGTGAAGTTAAATGAGCACGTATGGGGTTTGATTGTATGCGTGGTACTTTGTAAAAAGCATCTTTGAGTTTTTCCAGTGCTGAAATTGACACAATTGAAATCCATCAGCGTCTCTAAGTCAAAAAATCACGTACGAGCTGTCTTCATTTCTCTTTCGACCACTATACATGTACTCATGGTGTTTGTCAACATTGAGGCATGTAGTGACAAGCACTAGAAAGTCATCATTATAGAATGTGGTAAGTGAAGTAATATGTCTCATCTCCACTTCCTCCCCTTCTCTCATCCTCGAGTTGAAATCGAGGTTATGCGGTGTACGCCATGAATTTACGGCTTGACCTGTGAAACTGGCCTCTTGGGGAGGTGATATACCTCAAACTCGAATTTTCTGCCTCCAATAATTGAGTAAAGGGTGGTAAGTGACCACGTCTGCAGTGCGACCCACACAAACTGGGAAGAACTGGCCCTCGGGAGGTTTCGCGGTGAATAAACTAAGGAAAGTGGGATGGCAAGTATTTCTGTCTCCTAGACATTAGTCAGCTTGTCAAAAAGCAGGCTAGCTTGTCCTACTCAAATGGATATCAACTGAGGAATCGTGACACACTGACTTTTGGTTTTCCATAATCATCAAATTTGGTATAAAACAATTTTTAAAGCATAGATTGTTTTAAAATTTTGATTAGTATTGTCTTTGTCTGCCAATCAGGAAAAATAATTTGAAAAAGATGAAGTTTTACTGTCTAGGCAAGTTTTTAACCATAACCAAGCAAAATCGCTCCACCGACGGAACGCACAAGGCAATTCGTAATCTGAAGCCTGCTTCTCCTAATTCCTTTGCTGAATTTTTGCCTTGACCTTAAAGAAGTCGAATTAATCTACAAAGTTCAATCCTTTATAACGATTTAGGCATGCGCAACTATCAACCACATCCACTCCATTTTGAGGCATGAAGTCACTTCTGTTTTCACACGCCTTTTGAATAAAGAATCAGTCAGGATGGGAACTTGCCAATGTGTATGAGTAGTCTACGGTTATCTCAAACCATGCACGGTATCCAGACAAGCTGGATAACAGCCAATTCACTCGTCTCCAGTAAACAGTCAAGGCGTCTCACAGTCAGACGTACACCAGCGGCAGCATCGAGCAGACAGAAGCCTCTAGGCAAGGCAAAGAAATTGAGTATCTGCTGGAATCTGGTAAACTTTGTATCAGACGATCCTGTCGAGTTCTTTTTCTCCTCTTCTTCGTGCAAATGATCAACTGTCTGATCTGCATTGCAACAGATGCCTCTGTTGGCTATTGGCATTAGAGCACCCATCTTTCCTCAGCGTCGTGCCCACAGAATCCAGCATATTCCAGGTGATGAAGAAAAGGCTAGGATAAAAGCCGGAGATCCAAACAAAAGGGGCCAACGAGGAGTAGACGAGGAGAAGTAGGACTGTAAAACGCATCTTGCTGGCAGTCGTGATCGCACAACATAGCTTGGGTATGTGACCAAAGCACCTGATTTAGTCGATTGTCCCACCATTTGAAAGTCAGCTGCCTGGTCACTACTGGCACGCTGCACGTGCAAAGCATGCAGACAGAGAAGCAAATGCTGTATCCACAGCCAGAGCACCCACTCAGAGTTTGGATCTATTACAACTTTGCCCATCTGCGTGTTGATGGTGATGGTGACAGCGCGCACCATCGCCACTGCTTATAACCCAATAATAGAAGCTCTTCTCCCCATCCATACGAACATTTATTCATTTTATACACTTCCTCGCAACTTTTTTAGCTGAGATAGAATTGCTTGTAGAATCAAACAATTCTTTGCGTAAACGACTGCATTTTTTATGGTGATGATGTTTCACCTTACGATTTCCGCATTTCGTCTCACCGTCACGCATATGTGACACGCATATAATGCCAGTTTACCACTTTCCTTACTACTTTCCTTCACTCGTCTTAAACATACAATTATGCATATATGCATGCTCTAATGCCTTTAATTCATCATTTATTCAACATCATTTCAATACGTCCTCGTCACTAATGCCAGCTCCAAATTCTCTAATTTCGTCATTTTATTTATGAAATGCATGCAATTTACTTGCGTACTGTCTGGCATTCGCCAGCCACCCAACTAACTTAGAAGTTTCATTGCTTTCTTTACTCTTAAGATGCTTTGCTGGTGTCTATTTACCTTCTTGGTATTGCTTGCAATAACTTGGGTGCCCATGTTGGTTGTTGCCCTTTCCAAGGGCACTCAACCAACTTCCTTCCCCTTTTTGCCAATTCTACAAAGGTCTACGCCTTTAATTTTAATTTGTCTACGCGTTCTGCTACGCGCGATAGTCACTGAGCAGTAATGCAGCATTTAAATAATTCACTACTTCCCGTCAACATGCGCGAAAGCAGTTGACGCCAGAGTGATGAAGATGACTCGCAATGGTAAATGCCCACTCACCTAGGCCGAATGTGCAACCGATTATGCATGTACGCAAGCTCAAGGGAACACATGCGTTGCAGTAAATTTCCTCCTCATTCATAACTCTCCCACCATTCCTCACCCAACACACCCCTTGCCTTCCTCATAAATCATAATAATAATAAAGGCAGCAGCAGAGTTCCCGTAAACCTAGCCATTTTTTGTCTTATTATCGCATATCCACACACTTTAATGGCATTGTCGAAAAGAAAACTTCTTTTTCTCTCGCTGTAATTGATTCAGATATTCATGGGAATGTGATCGTCTACCATTCGTTAATTTGGGGTCATATTCACCACTACTCAACTTGATTCGACGAGGAGTAGTGACAATAGCAAAACCACTCCCAAAAGCCATCACCGTGCCTATACAATCAAAGGAGAGTGCTCATGCCTGGGCACAGTTGTGTGAGGCCAAGTTTTCAAGGCGATGCTACGGTCTTGCAATGGAGAAGCACAATTTTGCTAGAGCAACAGGCTATTACGCCAACAATGCGGCGACGAAGAGAACATTTCGGATAAAGTTATAAATAAATACATGTTTGTACGCTTCTTCCAAATTAACGTTCTAGGTTCATTAAGGATCTCGAAATCAAATGGAACTTGCCCCACCCTGACAGTCTGACCTTATGAAGTGCTAGAGTTACCAGCCCTATGCCCTTCTCCACTCCTCTAAAGAATCGTCTTCATATCTCTTTTACAACCAGCTCGAAAGCCATGAGCCGATTTACCTCAGTGATGTTTGTACGAGGAACAATGCCCACTATAACAACTAATGCGCAGACGTTCAAGGAGGTCACTGGACGTAAACACAAAGTACTACTTACTCAGTGGTGGTAGACGTGCAAGTTAAATGCTACTCACTTATTTGTTATTGAGCGATTTCTGTTTTACACACAACTAGACAAAATTGCTATCTGTGCTGCCTCTAATTGGCTAAAAATGTTGGAGCTCCTTAGTGTCGCATTCAAAAAGAAGGATCAGGTTTCCGTAGTAGAACCTCGTACCTATTCTTATAGCGTCACCATACATTGTGCATATCTTAACTGAAATCAACTCATTATTACTCAACTTCATGCTCAAGCATCTCGCAATTCGCATGCATTCTCGACTGAACATCAGTATGTTTGCTATGACCCTTCCAGCTAAAGTAGACATGAATACGCGTTCGCAAAAACGCCTTCACAAGCCATCTGCCACGAATCTGGGTGGGTAGCTTAGCATAATCCCTTTTCTAGCATGTGATACCATTGTTACTTTAACCAGATCGTTCAAGCATTAAATGCTCACGCAAAACCATTAAAATGATCTATGAGGGGGGGGGGGCGGGGGTTAACGGGCAAATTATTAATATTAAACATTAAAGAATAGTTCCACGGGCCGTTTCGAGATTTTTGACTAATCTACAGAACGAATGTGAGAAAGGCATCTGTTTTGCTTATGGCATTGATTATTGTCTTGCAATTCTTCTAAGGCGTGAGTTTCGCTGGATTAATTGTTAGATAAATGAAAACAGTGACTGCATCATCACTGGCCAATTTGTTTGTTCTCAAGTATACAGTAGGGGATCTCAGTCAATCTATCGTCTCCCATATACGCAACCCTTAAATTGAGCGGAACGATTTGCCTAGGATGGTGCAGCAAATTTTTCTTCTTACCTTTGATCAGCCACTACAGAGGAGTATTTAAATTCTTGTCCCATGTGGCACAGTGGGACACTGCAGCAAAGTATCCAAGAAACAAATAGAAGAAAACGGCGCTATTTAAGTCGGCACAAGATGGATGATATCGCATTCTATTATTTCTGCACGATCTTTTTATCCATAGTCTTTTTGGTTTTGTGCCAACTGTTTAAGTTTCACCAAGTTAGGTAAGCTTCCTTTGCGTTGGCTTTTGTACTTGTAGGTAGAGAGGGAAGAGATGATGGTGCACTGTCTTTACGGATGTGCGACCAAAGAGAGTGTAGCGACGTATCACAATGTGACCACCTATAGCATATACGAGCAAATCGAACGTCTGCAAAGTAGGGAAAAGCTTGGTTAGACGCAGTGAAGGAGCGGCAACCGCAGTTTCGTTACTCCTTCATCCACAACGACCTCTCAAACAAGAAAGGGATTCTCTCAAACGTACAAAGATTTCGGGATATTCTTAAACGATAGCATGACGACTGACTTATTATTTCACTACGCGACCCCTTCTTAGTGCTTACTAGTTCTCACACCTGGGTCAAGAACGAAACGCCTGATGGGCTGTTGCGAAAGCATTGAGCTCTTACAAATGCGTCAGGTGCTGTGGTTTCGAGGTATTTCTAGGTTGAGGATGGCTCTTCCATTCTACCTTGTTTTGTTGGCTACCTGTGCTTTGGCCATAGAACACAGAAGACAGTGGTAAGATGCCTTCCAACGCTTTTCTCTGACCACCCTGTAGAAAGATGTATTTGGCAAGCGTTGGTGCTTCTGACATGTACTTTGATCAACGTAATAAAAAGAGATGATGCAGGAGTCTCCGCATTAACATCCATCGGAATGGGATTGGAAAGAGGTACTGGGGCTGAGAATGCAATTACTGAGTGGGAGTCCTCCCGCATTGTTTGTGATTAAATGATATTTCGGCCACCTTTACCACGTCCGATCATTTCGAAATTAAATGCACTCATGCTTGAGAGCACAGACACCAATAACGTTTATAGCTACCTAAGCCATCCTAGCAAATTTGTGCCTTGTGTTTGGAAAAACTACATTTTGAAAGTGGTCTAAGCTGCATGTCGGTTTATGTGTCGTAGGCCATTTCGTTGAAATAGATACAAATTGATGGTAGCGTTAACGCAGACACAAGTTGCCTGGCACGATGCGGAGAGCGTGGGAGGCTTAATTTGGCCTACTTTTTGGAATGTGATGTTGATGCGTTCGTAGTCACAAACACTGGCTTATTAGTGGGTGGTTCTTTGGTTTTTCTCAGGCAAAACCGACCTATAAGAAAGCATGATAACAAATGTGAGCATTATAGTTGGAATAGCCCACACGCATCAGCATCTGATAGCTTTACTGTGTAAATAGAGAAGCCGTCCTGCAGGTCAAGATCAACGTACCCGATAGGCCGATATAAGCGCAGACCATTCTTATAAATATGTTATGAGTTGTGAACGCGAGTACTCTTAGGGCAGAGATGTCGCCTCACCTCTTCCTTATCGTGTTGGCTGCCTCCTCTTTGGCTAAGGAACCCACGCAATATCGTGGTAAGATGCCATTTCACAATTGTCTTTGATTAGCACACATAGGCGATCGCCTATGGTTTATAAATTTTCAGGGCAGTTAGATTCATCTTATATTTTCAATGTAATTTGCTGTTTTTTTTTTTGGCATGCACGTATGGTGAATTTCCTGTTGCTTTCGTTAAAATCTGAATTTCGACTGGATATACCGGTGGATGGATGCGTCAGATGGAAAACCAAAATCTAAAAACTTATTCTTAACAAAGTTTAGTTAATTGAATAGAAATTTTGATTTTTTACATTTGATTGCCGATTTTTGTTTGAATCCTAAATATGTTCCTTTGACTGCAAATTACTTACGGTTGTGCGAAGGACTAACCAGTTCTAAGATTATGAATGAAAATCTTGCCAGTAAACTTGCTTTTGTCCAAATTTTTCTTGAAGATTGGACGCTTTTTAATAAAATGCGCCATTCTGTTTGGCATTTTCAAGGTGACAGGCTTAGCGCATTGTCTGTTGACATGGTGGACGCTGAGGCTCACGATGACGGTTGGGTTTCGGTCAGGTAGGTTGCAATTGTCAAAAGGGACCACGTTGTCAACCTTTGGCCGTAGCTGGTGTCAATGACGGTCTGGTAGATTACCTAGGAACACTTAAGCTAAAATTGAATTGCGGTATTACTCTGGGCCTTCTTCAGGTAAAAAAGATTTCCGTACATGTACGTTTTAGTAAGACCTTTGCTGGCACGCTTTTTCAGCCCGTTTAAAATTGCGTCGTCACTGCTGCATTCCTGCCTGTTACGGTAGAGCAAATCGTGCTTATTGGACATGAAGGGGAATTTAGGTGTGATCTCCTCCATCAATGAACTAAGTCGTGTCTCCCGCAACTTTAACGGTCACAGTACAAACAGGCCCGAGACAAGGTGGTAAAGATTATGCAGCAATAAAGTCTCTCGCATGCAGCCTACGTCGTCTTTAGATAAAGTGTCTTTCCAGAGCGCAAGAGCTGGGACAGAGTAAATGTAACAAGTTGATTGTTCAACCAGTACTTTGGCATATGGCCGATTTGTGCCTAAGTCACTGTACCCTCGCCTGGTGGGCTGATCTCTGGACCATGCCAGTGACCCCACTCGATACGCATTTTGTCCAATTACTATAATTTCCATCTTCATTGAAAAAGTCTTGGTCCTATACATGGATATATAGATATATATACATCCAAAATACAACGCGCCTTGACGGCGAGAGTACAATGACCTAGGCACAATGCGATTCTTTTGCAGAAACCAAGAGGTAGGCATGCAATCCATGCAAAAGCAAGCAAAAGTAACAGTTATTATTTCCAAAATTTATACGCAATATGCCGTTGCACAATTATGCTTATTCAAAAAGATCGTTGCTAACCATTATAATCACTCATCATTGTAGCTGATAATTAGGAATTACTTGTCCCTTCGAATCACGCGATTCGGCAGTCAATCAAAGATCATTCAAAATTTGTTTTCTCATCTTGCGACTTAGCTGTGGATAATTGACGATGTGCACACAGATCTGGGTAAACATTCAGTGTCTCGCAACTCAGCATCGGTAAATCAACATGTCTCGATATGTCTATTCCTATAGTCGCAAACCAGCACATCATACGAGTTATGCATGCACCCAGAAGTAGACCTGTTGATCAAGAACGAATAATGTATGGGCCGACCCATTAAGAATCATTCCGGTAAATGTGCAAGGAGCTGTGAAGGCATTGTAGATGGCATTTTCTTTCTGTTTTACTTTAATGCGGGCCTTTGCTTTGTCTGAAGAATTTTGGGACCGCCTGCAGTAAGACTTTTTCTAACCTTTGACTCTACCCAGCATAAATAAAGAAGCATTCAACAGATAATGGTATTCGTTGCATCCCTAACTCCTCGTCATAATTCGCATGGGCTGCCATGTGTTAGGATGTCTGCAGGTTCATTTGTTTGTGTTCACTCACTGATTGCACACATTGTGGAAAATTGTGGGTAGGCATGCTATTTCTCACCGATATTTGCTAAAGAATTAGACTCACATTCTGCACAACATCTATGCACTGACAAACTCCTAACTTTTGATGGGTCTGCCCTCTCTCGTCTGCTGCTACCTTGCAGTCAATTCAACTTGTCCTACTGAGTACAATCATTATAAGATGATAAAAGGATATACGTACATGTGCATGAGTCAGAAGATTCGAATAAAAAGAGTTCCAAGTGAACTGAGTCGGGACAAAATTGTATAATTGTGTTGCGACCGTTTTCCACCATGAGAGAATACACTGCAGTTGTTAAATGAATGACGACTGACGCAACGTTAGCACAATGGAGGCCTATAATGAAAAGAGATTCATTTAGTAGGCGGAGGGCATCGTCCTTGATACATCAGTTTTTGATAATCACTAACCCACGCAAAAGTGTAGACAGGCACTACCGCCGTGGAAGCAAAGAGGATTCCAGTGTCTGTGAAATTGAGATCAGATACGCTAGTGGTTGAGGCAACTTCTTCCTCCCCACCACCTTCTTCACCTCCTGCGCCATCTTCCCTGTCTGGTTAACACTCTATTTTAAAATTCATTCGACACATTAAAAAAGCTTTTCTTGAGGAAGCAACATTAACAACCGCTATGGGGTAGACATCTGAGTGTATGCTTCCAAGATAATATGCGGGAAAAGAGTCGAAGAGAGGTGCTTTATGCACCAGCTTACCGGCGGGTAGTGTTTGAGCAGTTTTGACGCAGTACAAAACCCTGGTATTTTCTTTAAATTCCTCAAAAAGTATAACGTATGATTTGTTAGGATCCGGAATGTTGAGAGTGATTGCTCCAAATGAGAAACCTTTAATTTTAAGAATGGGACGGCTGGCAGGATCAACCGGCTTTGCATACAGTCTGATTTGGTCTGCATGAAGGTTGGCCAGGCCCCGGGTGTCCCAACTAAATTGATAGGTCTGAGGTCCCACGTGGCTCCAATTAAAGTGACGCAAAAGCAGGGTCACTTCTGTTTCGTTGGCTTCAGTCATCGCCACTCCTAGTGAAGGCAAAAACATTGCTAGTTGTATATGCTCCGGCTACATCATCTTTACCATTTAGTCAAGGGAATGCAAAAACCGTGTTACCTCAAGTGTGTTCACTCCATGGTCTAGAAAGTAAAGCATCCGAAAACTGGCACGACTGCAGTTAAGTCACCTTTTATGTCCAACTGTTTCATGGTTGCATGTGCACAATATGCTCCATTGTCTCACACAGAACCGATTTAACAATACTTAATCCTTACTTTGATGTGATTTCCAACAACATTTCTCCAAATTTGGAGAGAATATCAACGATGTGTCGATACTGCTAAATTGCACTTGTCTCATGATCACACTTGTTGCAAATGTTTTCCGATGGCACCTATGCCCATGCGAAGCACTGATTTTTACTTAAAGACATGACGCATTTGATGTCACCTTCTTTGTCGACCCAATTTATTGTCATACGCTGAGATCCAGCGCGTTGGGATGTGATATGACAGGTAGCATTCTATTTAAGACACTCGAAAATACACGCAATAGTCTTCACATGAAAGTGATTTTGGTGGTGGTAGGTCTGACTTTCGGCACTCTCGAGAATTTGTCGAGCAGAACCCTAATTATCTGCCGCCCTCCCCACGTGCCTTTTACCATTTGAAAATCCATTTCAAAATTCATCAAATAATTGCACTTTTACAAAGGCAATTTTGTTCCATTTTGCACCGACTGCTGGTGTGATAGAGCTATTAAATTTCGCATGTCTGGATTAAACTGTAATTAGTTTTAGGGAAGAGACCTAACGGAAAGCCTGTCGCAGTAGTGTTTTCTCTTCAAACATTAACATCCGCATGAGCCACTTTGTATTTTTGCTATGATTCTCGCATCACTCGCGCGGAAAGTCAGTCATCGTAACACAGATAAGGCTAAGCGTATGTCGCCACGTTGGACAACAATCCGCCTCTCATAAGCCTTCATGTTGAAGCAGACAAAAGTGGATGATCGCATCGACGCGGCTACATTTGCCTACCACAATGCAGACAGTATGGGACAGTAAACCCGACCCACCGTCAAGCATGTAGGAATACTGGGATCATAATCACAGGTAACGGCTTACCTGTGCGCAGTGTTGTTATTATACCGTAGTAAAGTCAAGCGCTGTGCTGATCGTTGAATGCTTCGAGACGAACCTTGTACGGTTTGTTTAGCTGCAGCCCACCAAGAGTGACTGTTCCTTGGGAGCAATCAGCGGTTATCAGATATGGGTCGCCAGACAAATCATCTGCTATTGCATTTAGAACGATTCGGTTGATGTCGAGTTTAGCCAGGTTGTGGGTGTCCCAACTTAGGCGATACGTTTGAGCACCCAAGTCACTCCAATTGAAGTAGTGAGATATCGGGATCCCTTCTACCTCGTTTGCTTTCGTCACCATCAATTCTAAAGAAGGGGCAATTGTAGGCGTTTTAATCAACCATGACGATGCAGAATTGTCACAGCTAGCATCCTGACGGAAACGGTAGTGAGCAAAAGACTGTCAGAATGCATATGCTTTAAGGAAGTGAAGCTCAATAAGGGGAGTGTTACTGTTTATTATCATTCTAAAAGGACTATAACACTTCTATCTGCACGTACTCGCGCAAGGTTCATTTAGAAATAACCTTCTTGTGTGTTTGACAAGACCGCGTTATTTATTAACGTCAACTTTTATTGGTAAAGTCTCATGCAATTCGACCTCGTGATTGTTGCCTCCCGCTAGACTCCATACCAATTTTTCACTTGAAGAGTGCGCGTTAGCGTTAAACCGGCAAATAGTAAGCAGAGATGTTGTACTCATGTCGAAACCGGTATGATTAAAAATGCATATCCCAAGCAAACTAAAACCCAAACACTAGATCACACGTGCAGATTTGTTGAGAGCATTTAGGCTTGAAATATAGGAAGCATTTAATGTTGAAGTTTCACTGTCACTCCTCTGTATCAACGCCTTTTGGTCAGAAGTAGACAAAGGTGGATAGAAGTCCCATTTTCGATAAGTGTCACAGTACGCTATGTACTGTGCGGGTACAAATGCGCCAGCCATTCACCTGTTCTGGTTAGGGAGAGTCACTGCGCAGATTCGTAAATATCATGGGCATCAAAACTTAAAAGGTGCAATCAGTGTCAGTGGTGGGTTCATTTGGCACTGAAGTCAACAACTGCAGTGAAGGGACGAGAGGCCACAAAGTGAATGGGCTGACCCTAACAGGGCATTAAAGTCATATGCGTGGTCCTTCAAACCCATGTCCCATCGACGACGGAAATACAGTCTTCAACTCGTGTTGAGTCCTCATTTATTTTCCTTTAGTATTACGAGAATCTGTGCGGCTTAAGCCCAAATTGGCAATGTTCTAGCTATCGCAAATCACGCAAGTGGTATGCAGTCGTGTCATCTAGGTGCAGTACTGAATGTTTGCACCTGAAGGGTCCCTTTTAATGACAAAATGCAAATTAGAAATAAGAGCAGGATATAAAAGTCACTGACTACTCCCAGAAGTATCAGCTTAATTTGACGGCGGCGTCATAGCAATTGACTAGAAACACTGGATTATCTCCAGCAACTTTAATCATCCATTGCGTATTTTATACCTACTATGCATCTACCCACTTTCGAAGGTGTTACGTACACGAGGCTTCCTAGCGAATACAAGTAGGCAGGTTAACGCGATTATTCAAAATGTAAGGAGTTTGGAATTAGAATTTGGAAAATGCAAAATAATTGAAATCCCAATACCGCAGCATAAAATAAAGCAGAAGACTTATAAACGCAATAGACGTTAATATTTGTCAAGTGCAACTTCGTGTGTGCTAATCAAAGACAATTGTCAAATGGCATCTTACGGCGGTATTGCGTGAATTCTTTAACCAAGGGGGAGGCAGCCAACACGATAAGGCAGAGGTAAAGCGCCATCTCTGCCCTAAACGTACTCGCATTCACAACTCATAACATATTTATAAGAATGGTCTGCGCTTATATCGGCCTATCAGGTACGTTGATCTCGACCTGCGGGGCGGCTTCTCCATTTACACGGTAAAGCCACCAGGCGCTGATGTGTATGGGCTATTCTACCTTCAATGCTCACATTTGCCATCATGCTTCCTCATAGGTTGGTTTTGCCTGAGAAAAACTAAGGAACCATCCGCTAATAAACTAGTGCTTATGACTACGAACGCACCAACATCACATTCCAAAAAGTAGGCCAAATTAAGCTTCCCACGCTCTCCGCATCGTGCCAGGCAACTTGTGTCTGCATTAACGCTACCATCAATTTGTATCTATTTCAACGAGATGGCTTATGACACATAAACCGACATGCAGCTTAGATCACTTTCAAAATGTAGGTTTTCCAAACACAAGGCTCAAATTTGCTAGGATGACTTAGGTAGCTATAAACGTTATTGGTGGCTGTGCTCTCAAGCATGAGTGCATTTAATTTCGAAATGATTGGTTGTGGTAAAGGAGGCCCAAATATCATTTAATTAAAAGCAATGCGGGAAGACTCCTACTTAGTGATTGCATTCTCAGCCCTATAATCCGCTTTCAATCCCATTCCGATAGATGACAATGCGGAGACGCCTGCATCATCTCTTTGTATTACGTTGATCAAAGTACATGTCAGAAGCACCAACGCGTGCCAAATACACCTTTCTACAGGTTGGTCAGAGTATAACGTTGGAAGGCATCTTGCCACTGTCTTCTGTGTCCTATGGTCAAAGCGCAGGTAGCCAACAAAACAAGGTAGAATGGAAGAGCCATCCTCAATCTAGAAATACCTCGAAACCACAGCACCTGACGCATTTGTAAGAGCTCTATGCTTTCACAACAGCCCATCAGGCGTTCCGTTCTTGACTAACACACATTTGCGTAATGAAGGCTATCAGGTGTGAGAACTAGTAAGCACTAAGAAGGGGTAGCGTAGTGAAATAATAAGTTAGTCGTCATGCTAATTTAAAGTTTGCTATCGTTTAAGAATGTCCCGAAATCTTCGTACATTTGAGGGAATCCCTTTCTTGTTTGAGAGGTCGTTGTGGATGAAGGAGTAACGTAACTACGAATGTTGCTCCTTCACTGCGTCAAAATAAGCTTTTCCTTACTTTGCAGACGTTCGATTTGCTCGTATATGCTATAGGTGGTCACATTGTGATACGTCGCTACACTTTCTTTTGGTCTCACATCCGTAAAGACAGTGCACCATCATCTCTTCCCTCTCTACCTACAAGTACAAAAGCCAACACAAAGAAAACTTACCAAACTTGGTGAAATTTAGACAGTTGGCACAAAACAAACAAAACCATGGATAAAAAGATTGGCAGAAATAATGGAATGCGATATCATCCATCTTGTGCCGACTTAAATAGCGCCGTTTTCTTCTATTCGTTTCTCGGATACTTTGCTGCAGTGTCCCACTGTGCCACACGGAACAAGAATTCAAAAGCTCCTGTTTAGTGGAGGGTCAAAAGTTCGAAAAAATTGATGCAACGCCCTAGGCAAATCGTTCTGCTCAATTTAAGGGTTTTGAATAAGAGAGACGTTGGATCGAACGAGATTTCCACTGTATACTTGCGAGCAAACAAATTGGCCAGTGATGATGCAGTTACCGTTTTCATTTCTCTAAAAAATTAATCCAGCGAAACTCACGCCTTAGAGGAATTGTAGGGTACTGATCAATGCCAAAGGCAGAACAGATGCTTTTCTCACATTCGTTCTGTAGCTTAGTCAAAAATCTCGAAGCGGCTCGTGGACCTATTTTTTAATGCTTAATATTATTAATTTGCCCGCTAACCACTTTATAGATCATTTTAATGATTTCGCCGCAACAAAAATTAGAAACAGCTAAACAAGTTGGTGGAGGAAATAACACCCTCGTTTCAAACGCTTGCATAAGAGAAATGAAGAAGCGACCTCTCAATAAGATGTGGAGGCATATGACTCGCTGCAATATCAGCATGAGCGTTTAATGCTTGAACGATCTGGTTCAAAGCAACAGTGGTATCACATGCTAGAAAAGGGGTTACGCTAAGCCACCCACACCGATTCGTGGCAGATGGCTTGTGAAGGCGTTTTTGCGAACGCTTATTCATGTCTACTTTAGCTGGAAGGGTTATAGCAAACCTACCGATGGTCAGTCGAGAATGCATGCGAATTGCGGGATGCTTGTGCATGAAGTTAAGTAATAATGAGTCGATTTGAGTTAAGATATGTACAATGGATGGTGACGCTATAAGAATAGGTACGAGATTCTATTACAGGAACCTGACCTTTCTTTTCGAATGCAGTACTAAGGAGCTCCAACATTTTTAGCCAATTAGAGGCAGCACAGATAGCAATTTTGTCTA
This sequence comes from Taenia hydatigena, assembly GCA_036345935.2. NCBI lineage: Eukaryota > Metazoa > Platyhelminthes > Cestoda > Cyclophyllidea > Taeniidae > Taenia > Taenia hydatigena. The sequence continues at coordinate 9,594,573 of JADWOT020000002.1, read as the reverse complement.
GTTGTGTGTAAAACAGAAATCGCTCAATAACAAATAAGTGAGTAGCATTTAACTTGCACGTCTACCACCACTGAGTAAGTAGTACTTTGTGTTTACGTCCAGTGACCTCCTTGAACGTCTGCGCATTAGTTGTTATAGTGGGCATTGTTCCTCGTACAAACATCACTGAGGTAAATCGGCTCATGGCTTTCGAGCTGGTTGTAAAAGAGATATGAAGACGATTCTTTAGAGGAGTGGAGAAGGGCATAGGGCTGGTAACTCTAGCACTTCATAAGGTCAGACTGTCAGGGTGGGGCAAGTTCCATTTGATTTCGAGATCCTTAATGAACCTAGAACGTTAATTTGGAAGAAGCGTACAAACATGTATTTATTTATAACTTTATCCGAAATGTTCTCTTCGTCGCCGCATTGTTGGCGTAATAGCCTGTTGCTCTAGCAAAATTGTGCTTCTCCATTGCAAGACCGTAGCATCGCCTTGGAAACTTGGCCTCACACAACTGTGCCCAGGCATGAGCACTCTCCTTTGATTGTATAGGCACGGTGATGGCTTTTGGGAGTGGTTTTGCTATTGTCACTACTCCTCGTCGAATCAAGTTGAGTAGTGGTGAATATGACCCCAAATTAACGAATAGTAGAAGATCACATTCCCACGAATATCCGAATCAATTACAGTGAGAGGAAAAGAAGTTTTCTTTTTAACAATACCATTAAAGCGTGTGCATGTGCGATGGTAAGATAGAAACATAGCAAGGTGTGTGTTGGGTGGGGAAAAGTAGGAGAGTTATGAATGAGGTGGAAATTTACTGCAAGGCATGTGCTCCCTTGAGTTTGCGTACATGCATAATCGGTTGCACATTCGGTCTAGGTGAGTGGGCATTCGCCATTGCGAGTCAACTTCATCACTCTGGTGTCAACTGCTTTCGTGCATGTTGATGGAAAGTAGTGAATTATTTAAATGCTGCATTACTGCTCAGTGACCATTGTGCGCAGCAGAACACGTAGACGAATTAAAATTAAAGGCGTAGACCTTTGCAGAATTGATAAAAAGGAGAAGAAAGTCGGTTGAGTGCCCTTGGAAAGGGTGGACTGCGTGTCACGCAATATGCTAAGACGAACCTGGCTACAACATGGGCACCCAAGTTATTGCAAGCAATACCGAGAAGATAAATAGACACTAGCAAAGCACCTTAAGAGTAAAGAAATAAATGAAACTTCTGAGTTAGTTGGGTGGCTTGCGAATGCTAGACAGTGGGCAAGTAAATTGCAGGCATTTCATAAATAAAATGACAAAATTAGAGAATTTGGAGCTAGCATTGGTGACGAGGACGTACTGAAATGATGTTGAATAAGTGATGGATTGAAGATGTTAGTGCATGCATATATGCATAATTGTATGTTTAAGACGAAAAAAGGAAAGTGGTAAACTGGCATCATATGCACGTCACAAGTGCGTGACGGTGAGACGAAATGCGGAAATCGTGAGGTGATACATCATCACCATAAGAAAAAGTAATTGTTTACGTAGAAAATTGTTTGATTTGTCAAACAATCTTATCTCGGTCAAAAAAGTCGCGAGGAAGTAAAGCGAAATGAATGAATGCTCGTATGAATGGGGGAAAGGACTTCTATCAATGGGTTATAAGTAGTGGCGATGTTGCGCGCTGTCACCATAACCATCAATACGCAGATAGGCAAAGTTGTGATGAAATCAGACGCTGAGTGAGTGCTTCGGCTGTGGAGACAGCATTTGCTTCTCTGTCTGCATGCTTTGCACGTGCAGCGTGCCAATAGTGACCAGCCAGCTGACTTTCAAATGGTGAGACAATCGATTAAATCAAGTGCTTAGGTCACATCTCCAAGCTAATTTGTGCGATCGCGACTGCCAGTAAGGCGCGTTTCACAGTTCTACTTCTCCTCGTCTACTCCTCATTAATCCCTTTATCGCCAGACCCATGCTGGACTCTGTGGGCACGATGCTGAGGAAAGATGGGAGCTCTAATGCCAACAGCATGCAGATCGCCAAAGAAACAGAGGCATCTTTCACAATGCAGATCAGACAGTTGATCATTTGCACGAAGAAGAGGAGAAAAAGAACTCGACAGGAGCGTCTGATACAAAGTATACCGGATTCCAGCAGACACTCAATTTCTTTGCCTTGCCTGGAGGCTTCTGTCTGCTCGATGCTGCCGTTGGTGTACGTCTGACTGTGGGACGCCTTGACTGTTTACTGGTGACGAGTAAAGTGGCTGTTTTCCAACTTGTCTGGGTATCGTGCATGGTTTTAGACAATTACAGACTACTCATACGCATTGGTAAGGTCCCATCCTGTCTGATTCTTCATTTAAAAGACGTGTGAAAACAGAAGTGACTTCATGCCTCAAAATGGAGTGGATATGGTTGATAGTTGTGCATGTCTAGATAGTTAAAAGGGGTTGAACTTCGTGGATTAAGTTGAATCCCTTAAGGTCAAGGCAAAATTTAGCAAAGGAAGTAGGAGAAGCAGGCTTCAGTTTACAAATTACCTTGTGCGTCCCATTGGTAGAGCGATTTCGCTCGGTTATGGTAATGCTTCAAACGAGATAGTTAAAAAATTTGCCTAAACGGTAAAAATTCATCTTTTTCAAATTGGTTTTCCTGATTTGTAGACAAAGCTACCACCAATCAGAGTTCTAATGCAGTCCATTCTTAAAAACTGTTTTAAGCTAGATTCTGAGAAGCTTGGTGCAGTTTGTGGGAGAGGTGCATGGTTTAGATATATAGCACTTGAATTTTGATAGAAGACGGTGCCTTGATCCCTGGGTTCCTACAATCATGAGTTAAAAATAGACAGATGTACCGTTTTTAACTTTTGCGCTCCAACATTTAAACTTCAGAAAGGGAACTGATGTGCTGTTTGCAACCGGTAATTAGATTGTCACCGCTTCCACCACAGCACCGAATTCTGTGTTCCTTACTAAGTACAAGTTTTGCCCTCCTTTATTTGTAAAATAAAGCATTATCTTATCCGATTTAGTGTTGCCGACCAGTTTCGGGCAGTAAACCGCGGAAAACGCTGCCATAGTATACTCTGGACCCCTTTGAACGCAATTCATGACATCTACATCTTCTGGAGGATTTAATTTGTTTTAAAATACCACCGAGTAAGTTTGCCCACTCAGTTCATTCGAATGGCTACTTGAATGATTATTTGCTTCTTTAGTAGACGATACCCGATAATGCAAACGCATGAAACATTTCATCAGCACACCGTAGTCAAGTAACCATACTATCTCCCTTAGTAACATTTGTTAACCTGCTTAAAGCGTTTAAATGGCCACAATACTGCTAAGATATGAGTGCTTTTACGAAAAATTAGTGGTTAATTAGTTTCCACAATTTTTGGCACAGCATTAAAGCTGTGAAGCCCAGTTGTAAGCATTGACTTGGCGGCTAAGGTGTAACATGTCATTTACAAGTAGTTCAAGATCCTGATTCCGCTGGCGTATCATTTAGAGGTGGACCTTATGCGGGAAAATAACTTGCATTGCCTTATTTTTTTAAAACAGCTCGAAATTGAAATAGGCGGATTGGTATTTTCTTTCATTTATATCAAATTTGGTGGTTATGGGAAACCAAAAAAGCTAGTGTGTCACGTTTCCTCAGTTGATGTCCATGTGGGTAGGACAAGCTAGCCTGCTTTTTGACAAGCTGACTAACAACTAGGAGACAAAAATACTTGCCATCCCACTTTCCTTAGTTTATTCACCGCAAACCCTCCAGAGGGCCATTTCTTCCCTGTTTGTGTAAGTCGCGCTGCAGACACGATCACTTATCACCCTTCGCTCAATTATTGGAGGCCGAAAATCCGAGTTTGAGGTGTATCACCTCCTCAAGGGGCCAATTCCACAGATCAAGCTGTAAATTCATGGCGTACACCGCATAACCTCGATTTCAAGTCGAGGATGAGGAAATGGGAGGAAGTGGAGGTGAGAAATACTACTTCACTCGCCACATTCTATGATGATGACTTTCTAGTGCTTGTCACTACATGCCTCAATGTTGACAAACACCATGAGTACATGTATAGTGGTCGAAAGAGAAATGAAGACAGCTCGTACTTGATTTGTTGGCTTAGAGACGCTGTTAGATTTTAATAGTAAGAATTTCAGTACTAGAAAACTCAAAGATGCTTTTTGAAAAGCACCACACAATCAAACACCATACGTGCTCATTTAACTTCACCACGTCCACATGCGTACTTGGGAAGATGACGAAGTTAATTTTTTATGTGCATTTCTAATCGATTGCACAGGAATATATTTTAGCAAAGGTTGGTAATGGAGAAGGAGCTTACTACCGAAAGCCAATTTTTTCTCACCAAAGGGATCATCCGAGATGGCTTACATAGGAGCATAATCAAGTGACAAGTTAACCCTAGCTTTTTACATCACATTTTCGAACTCCCTCACTCACCAATGGATGGTTTTTGTATTGAGATTGACTGGTGTCTCGTAAACCAACGCAGTTATAGCAGATGATAAGAGATCTTAGCCACATCCATAAAGTCGCGATTCGTTTTGTCTGTATGTTACCTTCAAAATTCATAAGTTTATTATTCGATTCACTTTGAGTCATATGGCCGTTGTGAGTTTGGTTGTCAGCGGTCGACCATAGCGGCGGAGGATGTCGCATCGAAAGAGAATAATTTGCACCTAACCAACACAATGCACAGCCTTGCTGATGTAGTTAGCGCTGAGACATCGCTCACTCTAAGCTCTTGCCTTCCAGCTCCTCCTCCCTCTCCGAAGAAGAAGCCCACTCAAGAAGAGAGTTCAGGTAAAGCTGCCTTTTATCTGTAGCAACCCTTTTTTGCATGAAGCAGAAAGACTGCCAACTGTGCGAGCGAATACAGCTTCAAACTAACCTTAACTTAGAAAAAAAGTGACAAGATTAACATTCAAGGATAGATTTGGAAATGCTAAATAAATTTGTTGATGGCATTTACTGATGCTGGAAACAAACGTTTCCCCTGACTGGTCAGAGCATGTTGCAATGTAAATGTACCAGCTGATTAAATGCACGTTTACAATACTTACGATTTGACCACGATAACTTTGCTCCAGGTTTGGTGCAGTTTCTTAACAGTTTATTTTAATAAATTGCTGGGGCTTTGTGGTCCTATATGGTGGGTGCAAAGGATGACATGGAAGCATTGTAGGGACTGGATGAACGCCAGTCCGTCTGTGGTGGAGGTTGTCGCCTCTATAAGTCGCGTTCTGCTTGGTTTCAGAGCTGTAGAAGCTTGGCATACTACTTCCTTTACAACGTTAGAGGAAGTTTTGATGCTAATATATTATTGCTACTCAAAAGTGATTCCAACCCGTCGATTACATTGATTAGCAGTGAGAAGTAAGTGCAGCCTAATCAGTAGTCCAAAAATATGTCTATTTTATGGAGTCTTAATGAGTGTTGTGCAGTTATATGACTCATTGAAAATGGCTTCATGAGTAGGTCTGGAGGCAGTTTTTGGATCTTGTTGGCCAAGTACCCTCCAACGCACTGATAACCAGACAGACAGATAGGCAAATATCCTCTGTCAGGTGAGAGTAATTATCAGAATGGTGGCATTAAGTAAAATTTAAAATACATGATTAAATTGACCCATAATTTGGCCACGACTTTGTTGCTAAGTTAGCGTTTATTTGTGGAAGGACTATTTACGCCCCAAGGCATCCTTCTGTTAGGCCTTCCATCATTTAAAGTGAAACAGCGCAATAAAATGACCCAAAGGTTTTTTTAATAATGCTATTCTTAAAAGTGTTGCTTGTTTTCCACAAAGAATTGAGTCCGCTTCAAAAGGGCAAATTCTTCTCTTTTAAATGGCATTAATGTAGGGTGTGGCTCATTGGCCTTAGCAAATGCAAATGTCATGCTAATTTTTGCACATTTTAAATAAAAAAGATAAAATCGTCAGCAAAGGTTCGGTTAAATAAAAATGTGAATTACTTAAAAGGTACGCAGAGGCTACTCTTGATTCGCTCTGCCTGACTGGCTTAAAACTAGGAATGCCCATACTCTTGGAATAAAATCCAAAAAGGTTTAGTGTAGGGTAGTGCTGTGCTAGTTTCCAACGTTTATGTCATAAATGTTCAGGAAATAGGCTCCAATTGCTTTTTTTGAAGCAAACGTGGATAGCAGCACCATAAGACACTAAAATAAAGGGTCAGATAAAAGCGAAACCATCCATCTTACGCCGTAATCTGCTCCTTGTTGACTATGGGCTTGTTAGTTAATTGCGAATCTGTTTAAAAAGCAACAATTGTTATAGGATGCATAAAAATTAGGAAATATTTTTGAATTGAGCAGCCAGAAGGAATGATTCTTGGGTATTTACATAGGATGTATCCAATGACAAAGGGACACACGAAATGAGCTGCGGTAGCTGCAATGCACAAAGCTACATGACCGAAATGTAAAGAGGGTTGCTTATAACGGGTACGTGTGCACCCATTGACATTTTAAGGTCAACCAAAATTGTGGGGTTGAGAAGAGGATGATCTTCTTGCTTATACGTGCATCTCAGTTTCGCGAGCCAAAATTGGCCTACATGAATTTTAAAGGCACAAACGCGCAAATGCAGTTTCTTAAGTTCTTTCCAAAGTTGGATCATATTTATGGGTGGTTTCATCATTTGGTCGTTTAACGTGACTTGACTTCCGGTACGCATGCTAGGAACCAGTTCTATCGCCACTGATAGCAACGCCAACTTAAGACGCTGGAGGCGTAATTGAGAAAGAGGACGTGCTTACTAATGGCCTCAATTACAGGTGCCTACGGAAGGCTTCAAGCACTGTTTTTTTGTACTTTCGAAGGCAACCATAGGTCTGCTAGTGATAGGCTAGGGTGTAGAGTTCACCCACATAAACAACGCAGTGCATGTAAACTTCGGTATAAATAAACATGCCTATTTGTAAGTCCGCCTTCTGTAGTTGGTGTAGACTATTCTAGAATGTATCCAAAGTACCGTTAGATTATTTCGCAACGAAGATATCCGAGTATTCATCAAACAGCAAGGCGTCAGAGCAAAGATCGATGCTGGTGGTTACTTTAACAGCAATCATTACGACTAAGCTATTGTTTTTGTTCTTCCCTTGTCAAAACTCAAAACATTTGTTCATTTTGCTTGTGTTTTTAGCTCTTTGTTATCCTCAGGCCGCAATATTTGTGCACCGCTTAATTCTCTGTAGAGTAGAGTGCAGCCTGATTGCGGATGTTATGTTCTACAAGATGTTTCAACTCATCGCTTACGTACAACACAGAGCGCATCGCCCAAGCAACGCAAACGGTCGCGAATCTGACAATGCAGAGACCTGTGTTTTAACACAACTACAATCTCCGTGGGTTTATCTCCATCTCGCAAGAAGAATCAGCAAAAACAGCTTAATCTGCTAGTTAGGAAGCATAAAGCCGCTTCATATCCTACTTGTCATCAGAGTGTTCTGTTTTAAGTTCAAGATTTTATGGCTTCCACTTTGCAAAGTATCCTTTCTTTGAAATAGACAAGTACCAGAAGAATTTACCATTTTCGACAATAGAAGATCATTTACTCAATCAATTTCAATCCTTTTGAACAGAGTTGTCATCCGGGCATGATGCCATCATAGAGACCATTGAATGAAAACATCAAATTAGGGTAAGACATGAACATCAGAACGGCTCACTTAAATACACAAATCTTTTCACACCTGCAAAGAATTTTTTGCACAGCGCTGCCATAAAAATTGTGTTAAATGTTTGATTCTGCATGAGGACTACCCCAGAAAGACGTGGTTTATAAAACGACCATCAAAAGTGAGGCTTTAATGTTATTTTTGACGTTATCTTATGAATGGCGTCTGTAATCCTTTGTCCATCCCTGCATCACGAAGAATAAGAAAGCTGCAGAAGCCAAACAACTAAAATCATCCTGACCGGACCTGTGGAGTGGTGCTGAAACTCATTTAGACAAGTGTTAACGAAGAGGCATTATTGTTTGTTCCAAACGACCTCCTCAACCACAAAAGTCACAGTCCTAACTCACCAATCACTTCAACCTAGACGACTATTTCAGCTATCAAAAATACCTTTCCATAAAATTTTGACTTGCTGATAGCCGAAAGTTTGACTGAGATCCACTCAGTATTTAAGAGATCCTCTTCTTTGAAAAAACTACAACTAATTAGCATTTGGGTGTCCAAAATTTACTATTTTAAAAAGAATAGAGATTAATTGGCTGACGGTAGAAGACCAGTCAATTTGCCAGTTATCAGAGTAGGGGTTATAATTTAAGGCGTCCAAGATCCTTCCCAAGACGTGGTGGGACTTGTGAGTCTGAACTTATCCACGTCATGAGCAAAACTGACGATCTCGTTTACATGACATGAATGGAACACCTTGCCAACAAAGTGATGAGCAAATTGCTGGATCCAAAGAGCCATCCTGGTTTCACTCGCACTCTTCCACATCTTTTAGTGTCGACACAGCTACCAGCACGCATTGGTGCTGTACCAAATTAACCGCATCGTCCTTTTCGCCATCAGCACCGTGGCTGCAAGCATTGCTCTCTATCAAATTAGGGTATTGAGCTTTCGAGAACTGTGTGAAGGGAATGCTTTCGATGAATGCTTCTTGTTAGTAAGACTGGTGGCTGTCCTCTTCTACGGTTTGTTCCTCTTGATACTTGCAGTGGGTGCCACTGAGGAACGCAAGAGGGCAGGAGCGATGTTTATTGGGAAGACGGTCCTGGAAATGGCTCAGGCACTCCTGCAGGTGAGCAATCAGAGATCGATTTGAACGCTCAAAGATAAGAGCATCCTGGACAATGGGAGCTATATTAACAGCGTTCTAGGTATTTACTCACTGGTATATTCGTCTGTCGAAGTGTCCACCCTCATTTGACCATTATTCTGAACATCACTGCAGAAATGGCCGCCATGACTTCCAACAGACGTACAGTAATCATCATCTTCCAGAAAAGTTTTGAGTCTGGATTTATCGATTGAAGGAAATAGTTGACGGGTTCGTTGATTATGAAACCCTTGTGGGCTTGAGTGCTGGGTAATCTGAGTTTTTTGTACTTTTACAGGTTTTTTTCATTATGAAGGCATCGCGTTGCGAGGCAGGCAAGATAGAGCACAGAATTTTCAAACCAGACCCAACCATCATCACCGTCTTGTTGGCATTGAATCTCGCTAGAGGGGTTGTCAATACCTTTAGGTAAAAGCACGCAGAGAATTGCGAAATCTTTCAGCTATACTATACAGACCTTCCATTGAAGATAATTACCCACCTCTCTTTGCCTCTCATTATCTCCTCCCACTTTCACTTCACTGTGTGTTTGGCAGATATTTGGACCAATGCCTACCGCTTTCATCAGCGTCACATCGAGGTCTAGATTACATCCCTCCCGCCTAGTCCCGGTGGGACCGCCACCACCAGCATCATGGCCTATTGGTAGAAGCACTTCTCTCCTCCTCTCACTCGCACATTCATTCTATTTATTTTATCCACGTTTCATCTACTTTCCGTGCCTAAGGTTAAATTTTCATACAAATCAAATGATTCTTTGTTTAAATAACTTCATTCTCCTTATAGTGACATCGTTTCACCCCAATTTTTTTAGTTCATCTCCCCATCACACGCATGAAACATATTTCACCACTACTAACGTTATTTTTGCCCTATACATGCATCAGTGCTCCTTTATATAATCCTATCCAACACCTTTTTGATGCATTTTCACCACGAAAATCACCACCGCTCAACAGCCCCAAGTCGCTCTTTATTTTATTTTAAAAATAATGCACTTATTAAGCAGATTTTTTTGTTTTTCTTAGGCGATGCCATGCCCTCCATCGAGTCTTATTCTCCATTTCATCCTACCACCACATATGTGTGACATACAGATTTCACCATTTTTCCTTTACTCATTCTAAGGACTTTTTTGTGTTTTTTCTCAATACTGCTAACTTTCCTTCCTTCGTTTGAGAAATATTGTAGTCACATGTCCGCATTTGGCTTTCCTACGGTTGCATGTTCGCCAGCAATCCATCCAACTCAGGCATTTCGTTGTTTTCTCCACTTATCAGGCGCTCTGCTGTTGTTTGCTTCCTCCTCGGTATAGCCTCAGGACATTACTTGGCCCACAGTTCACCCTGTGCCAATTACTTTTTCGAGAGCACGCAATCCGACTTCCTCCTACTCCCCTTCTTCAATCGCGTCCAAAAAGGTCTACACCTTCCATCTCAACTCGTTTGCCCATTCCACCATGCACAATGACTGCTGAGCGGCAATGCAGCATTCAGATAATTCATTTTTTCCTTACCAATATGCTTAAGGCATTTGGCTCCGGAGTGGAAAAAGGCGAATGGCAATGGTGAGCGTCGTTCCATAAAGAGAGAATATGCAACCCTTGCTACCTTAGGGCACTGAAGGAAGGAATATGCATGTACGCAAAGCCAACGATCGTAGCGAGCATTAAACAGACCCCAACAAGGCCGGGCTATGTGAATGAAGCAAGCACGACGCTTAAAATTTGCAAGGAATAGTGTCAGTTGGCCAGAAGACGTTTTATTTTCGATCGTGCCACTGACCGCATGACTGCTTTGGGTAGAGCAATAGCTGGATTGAATCTTGTGAGAATCAGATAAGCAATTCGCCTCGTTATTAGGGTTACCAGAAAATATATTAATTTGGCATAGGAGGTGGAAAGAAAAACGAGGGGATGATGTATTGCCTTTGGTGGGCAAAATGGTGGACTGCCTCTACCTTTTACTGGCTGCACCTCGTGAGCGCATCTTAAAAATCCGAGGATGACCCGTAGGCTGTCCGAAGGAGTTCGCGCTGTACTTGGCACAACACAAGGAAGCTAATCATTGCGGCTTCCTAAAATTTTGCAGTTTATTTCACTTTTAAACATATCCTTATTAATTTTCATTCAGTTTGGAAAGCTGGTCACTTGTAAGATGAAACTTGCGATCTGGCTAGATCCTGTCTAGCCAGCATTTCAAAAAGGTATGACGTCTTTTTAAAAAAGCTAAACCCCTTGGCGTCGATATGGTTATGCTTATGTTGATCCTTGGAGAAGGTATAGTAGTTAGACAACTGGCGTTGCAGGAGTGATTTAAACCATTTAAAGTGGCAGATGTAGACTTGCTAGAAGACGGTTGCGTAACAGGATGTATCGAAGGCACTCAGTCATGCGCTACGCCATTTTTTTCTCGTTGAGGAGGTCCAATCTCCCACTTATACATTCGAAAACTAAACATTAAGGTCGTCAATCGCGTAAACATCTCCCTCTGGCAGGATTTCACGGCACATAGCGTCTCACAAGATCTTGTCAATTATGAGGCAGACCTATAATTCACGAGTTTTTAGTTTGGCTCATACTTTCCGTGTTGTTTCAAACAATAGCTGTGATAAGTGTAATCGATTCAAAAGGGCTACTTACTTCATTTTTTGACCCATTTTTAAGCTCTAAAGACACCGAAGCTAACGTTCGTAAAAGTTGAAATTTTTAAATATAGGAAGAGGTTGTCTAAGTAATGTCTACCTTTACCAGCCATGTCAAAATTGGATTTGCCTCACACTAAAACGATGCCCTTTCAGATCATGCCTTATGCACGCAGGGTCAAGCACGCTTCCCATGAGTTACTTAGATGTTCGCAGGAGAAAATGATATGGCTAAAGTGCTGAAATCATTGCAATAAAATGAGGGTTATTCCGCATCTGGTCGCCTCCCATCATGAATCCAACTAGAAAGGCGTAGCTGTCTAGATGGCTAAATAAGCTGGTGCAATGTACCGGAATTGATTCTTGGTTCCCTTCTTGTTCAATGGACTTCCAATGACCCTTGAGTGCATCTTGTTAAGGCAGTCTTCTCACCCTCTTCTCGAGACAGTCTAACGATGGCTAGAGGTAAGCAGTCTGCAGCCATCCTTTTTTGTTTATGGCTTTTTTCACTCATCATGTTGTCTTATGTAAAAAATAGAAATCATGACCTAGGAAATCATCTGAAATTCAAACAGCGTCCCCAACTAACAAAAATGCAATGAGGACTAAATTCAAAGGCTGGAATTAATCTTATAAAGGCCTACATGTTACAGCAATTTGCATTCCCAAAGTCTCGTTACTCACGGCACTTACTCAACTTAATATAGCAAGCGAAAAATCGAGTAGAAATCTGAGCAGCTAAAAAGTAGACATCTTCTAGCCATGCATTCAGCTTCGTAGAAGGAAGTCATCTGCTGTCTCACTGTGAGGGGAGCACAATACAACGTTACGGTGAATTGCAACAACATGACAGTGCAGCAGCTGAACTCACGATCTAGGTCCCTCAAACTTCAAGAAGCGGCTATTTAAGAATAAGGAGACATTTATAGACGCAGAGGTGCAATGATATCTACCCTCAGTGGTAAACTAGTCTGTGAGAAAAAAGAGGGAACTCATAGAGTATGCACTGTCTTAACGTTCTTGTTGCTTCTAAAGGCAGCCATATTTTAAGGTGATTCCTCCATAACCAAGAGTGTCTAAATTTATAAAAATCGCGCTGCATTGTACCTCTTATAAAATATTGTCGTACAGGTGATATCTGGTTCGTAGATGAGTTTAAAGGAGTACGAGCCAGAAAGTGGCGATGGCTGTTGGGACGCAAATTAGAGTGTGAAACCTAACGTGGCGTAGGAGGAAAAATGCAGTTGAAGGCATATGAGGACCGATTATGAGTTTCGGATGTAAGGTGCAAGTTTATGGCATCTTAGCGTGCACCGCTTTGCACTAAAAACTTATTTATCTGTCGAGCGCACCCTCTCACCCGCTTTTATCTCATTCTGTCTGTCAGGAAAGAGTGGCGAGGTCCCTAAGGCGATTGACAAAGACTGAGTTAGTGATGCGCTTGTGTAAAAAATGCTGTGACCGCTTACTTCCACAAAGGGAATTATTAATTTAACATGAACATTTCCTCTGCAAATGTCAACACACTTAGGTTGATTGATGCATTCATTTCCAGGTCAATGACGCACTGACGTGCTGCATGGACAATGCATTGAGCTAAGAAAGTGTCGTTTACAGTAGGTAATTCAGTGTCCTGTCCATGGGAGAGAGAGATGCAAAAATTTGGCTAAAATAGCACACGCGATTCGGTAATGTGTGAGGTTTTGAGAAAGGAAGGACGGTATATGTTGACAAACATCTTGCTTGCCTTAAAAATCGCCACCTTTTAGCGAATCGTTGCGAATCACTTTCATCGCGCTGTACTTAGTTCTTAGAAAATAAACAAGAGCCGATTGCAAGACAAGTGCATCCGTCATATGCCACTATTTGGTATGACCTTTGGTCCAAAAGGCATAATTGAAGCGTTTGCATCGAAATTGTGGTTGATCAGGTGATAACTGTTAATACTGCTTTCTATCGCGGCAAAACAATCCAGCTTTCATGCCTAATTAGTATGACACAGGCGTGGATGACGTGTAGTTCCAACATAACGGTGATCAAAATCAGCCCTTCAGATCATACGATTTTGTTACGTTGGATATGTCCTTCAAAATTGTTTAAAGTCTGGGGTTACTACAGGCAGACTAAAGACACTCTGCTCCTTAAGGAACAGGAGTGAGCGCTGTATTATCTAAATTTAACCACTCAGGCATTTTGCCTTATATGCCAACTTAAGCATGACCTTATGCTGCGCGCTGTAATTACAGTTCGTATTCATAACCAGCTTTATTTATGAGCTTCGAGACAAAATTTAAGTGCGACATGAGATTGGCTGCGTTTAAAGCCCTTTTTAAATGCACACCATACTATCAAAGTGACATTTACGTGATCATAAGCCTTCTTTGAAACGTCTATTGTGTGGACTGCTCGGAATGAGTAGAAGAGTCTGCACCTAATCAAGTTATACTTAGCATTTAGAGGCATTGTAAAATATGCAAAAGATGGGGAGTGCAGTTCGAGCCTGACGGAGCTGGTGTTGAAGCCAGACAAATGCTGAACACTGCTAGGATACGGTTAAGAAAGAACACATCGAATGGGAGAAGGGAATAAAATCAAACCAGCTCTTTGACTTAACAAAACGTGAATCTTTACATCACTGTTTAAATGCGCAATTTCATATCTTACATCCTCCTCTCGTTCCAATGGGAAGGAATCAGAAGCAGAATGTAGAAATTTGCGATTGACTTCCCTTTTAACAATGCAGCACGAGGCCTAATAACAAAAGCTGGGGTCCTGCCTCCTCTTGCGGACTTCCGCAAATGCTAGGTGGTATAAGTGAGCTGGTCATCCATTTATATTAAGCCAGGCGTGGTGATTAAAAGAGTAGCTACTATTGGGCTTCCGTAGCCATGAAATCCCAGGATAAATTTAATTTTGTACTGGAGAACTACTCGAGCCAATTTTTATGGGCCTCAACACATCTTGCCTTCTGCAGCCTATCACTCATGCAGTTAAACCCCACACTAGCGCATTAGACTTCGTCACGGTTACATGTGCACTTGGAAGGATGCCAAGACTGCAGTGCGTTCCTTTTTTCTAATCAAACGCAAAGATTGCCACGGAGGCAGAGCCTATTGCACGAGACCGATATTTTATTTACCGAACGAATCATCCAGGATGGTTTGCATAAGATTGCGGACAAGCAACAAGTTAATCTCAGCTTTCTATGTTGCATAACTGGGTTCCCTCAACCATTAGTTAATGGATGGTTTTCGAGCCCACACTACGACTGATATCTCTTGAGCCAATTCAGTTATTGACGTTAATATAAAATCCCATTCACATCAAAACAACACTTGCTAATTAGCTCATCCCGTAAGTGAACAATAACAAAGAGGTTTTCATAATCATTCAATTCATCTTGAGTCGCGGAAGCATTGTCAATTTGGGTCAAGGCATTAGCGCAGTGACCTCGTCTGAAAAAAAAACTCTTTAGACCCAATCGACACAATGCACACCCTCGCTGATCCAGTAGTTGTCATGATAACCAGTCTCTCCTGTCTCATCCATTCCATCGCATCTTATCCCTCTTCCAAAGGAGCCTTTTACCTGTGGCAATCCCTTTTTGACATAAACTAGGAAGAATAATACCAGTGGGCGAAGTGGGGTTTGTTATAAACGACAATTAAGGATATAAATGCATCGAATGAATTAAACCTCAAATTAACCCCAAATTTGGGAGAGGTAGCAAGATTAACGCGCAAAGGAGGGCGTAAAATGCCAAACAATCATGTCGGTGGCTCTTTCTGGTGCTGATAACAACCATGACACTTGACTGGTCAAAAGAGGTCATGCTGTAGATAAACAAGCTAGGTTTATCTTTGAAGTCGCACCCACACTGGTCGGAGTTGTTACAATTCGAATCCTTAGCCTAAACTGACTGCTTGTGCGCATTGTAAGGACCATTCTAAACACCACCAGAACAACAGCAACAGGGAACCATGGTGGTGCATTCAAGGAACAGTGTATTTGACCATCAATAGCGCTAATTGCGTATATGTACAACAAGCTCAAAGAACTGCCTTTTTGGAATGTCTAAGGGCAGTGGTGAGTTTGCCGGCGAGAGACCACACAACTTGTGCATGCGAATTAAACTTTGGCGAAAGAAAGCACAGTCACTTGCAAGTTCGGAAAATAAGATTCCTTCTGCAGTGAGACGACTTTCCACAGCCTATGTCGACTACCCTGGAGTATTTCAGAAGTGCTGACAAAATGTTTCACACAAAAGCCCTCCGAGCATTCAGTCGCAAACTTGACAGTGTGGAGGAGGCACATGTTCTAAGGAAAATAAACATCATTAGTGGATTAGCATAATTGAAACAAACTGGATGCTCTCATTCAAGACCACAATTTGACTTAATGAAGCTGCCTCATATTCCACACGCCATGAAGGTATTCTGTTTCATACCAAAGATTTCCATGAGGCCCATGCTGGAAAGCATTCTTTATTTTAATTTCGTAGCTATTCGGAAGGTACGACATTATGTTTGCAATAAAATGTCATTCATTTCGACGGATCTGATTCTCCAGAACGTAGCTGTCATCTGGACATGACAAACCGCACAGCTTTCGCCCTAAGAGAAAGGAAGGGCGCGCTGACAGCCGCGTAGGTCCTACCAACTCATCTTCCTTGCCCATGCAAGCTCTACTGCTTACACTTTACCTCCCATACAGCTATTTTCACGCATCCCTCGCACAAATTTTTACATTTGCTTATTCATTTCTCACTTTCTTTCTTTGCTATACCTGCCTCCTCCCTTCTCCTACTTACATCTCCCGAGTAGTAGTGGTGGGCTGTCCTCCACATTTGCCACCCGTCTTCTTTCACCTACCCATCCACTCATCCGCACCCATCTACTAAGTACACTTTTTTGGTCACTTCACCTCCTGCCACCTCTTCTACCCCATCACCGCCACCGTCACTGCTTATAACTTATTAGTAGAAGCCGTTCCCTCCTTCACTCAATCGCACTAGCATTCATTCATTAAGTCCATTCTTTCCTCTCCCACTTTTTCCGTTAAGATTAGTCACCATACATTTCAAGCAATAATCTATTCAAATGGGTGCTTTTTCTTATGATGTTGTTTCACCTCACAATTTTCATATTTCATCGCCCCGTCACACATGTGTCACGAATATATGTTACCAATTTACCGTCTTCACTCTAATACCTCGCCACTGTAGCTGTTATTATTTTTTTATTTCAAATTAATGCATACATCATTGCGCCTTCTTCCCCAGTCAATCCAACACCTCTTTTAGCACAATTACACCCCAAACACCACCGCCTGCTAACCTCCCAGTTCTCACAACTTTGTTATTCAACCTTTAACAGAAATAAAATAGATTGACAGGTCTCTGCTGTTGTCAAAATAATAGTCTGCTTTCATCAAGTCTTATTCCTAATTTCGCCTTCCCGTCATATATATGTGACCTGCACACTCGCACGTTTACTCGCTATTTCTTTCCTCCGCTCATGCTGCAAACATTTTTGTGTTTTTCCTCAACACTACTAACAGCCTATTATTTTATCCAAAAAGCGCTGCAGTCAGATGCTAGCAATTATGGTTTGTTATGGTGTGATTAGCGTTAGCAACCCATCCAGCGCGGGCTTCTCATTGCATTCTTCAACTGTAATACGCCTTGACTTTGTTTGTTTCCCTCTCGGTATTGCTCGCGGTTAATTGGATGGCCGTATTTCAGCCAGTGTCGTCTCAACGTAGCGCATGATCTACAGTTCATGCTGTGATAACCACCGCCCTTTAAAAAACGCGTTAGTGCAAAGCTACACGCTATACTGCTGAACTGCGCTTAAAGTAGATATCGACGGACCCAGCTTTGACACCTCTGCCAAATGCACAGATTACTGCTGCTGTCTAACACATGGAATAGGAGCACATTGCTAAAATTAAAAGAGTTTAGCTGATAGGTAAACAACGAGGTCGCACCATTCTCTTCTAACGACTTGGCTGCGACAGCATGCGGTACGTCTCACACTATCCAAGGGTCTACTGGGATTAAACTGAACGACTTTTAGCAAAGAAGAATGGTGAAAGGTGACATATTTGAAAAGTCCAAGGCAAGCAACAAATGCACAACGTTCTGAATTACGCTCGCAAAAAGTCCACTGCATTAGTTATGAAGTCAGGGAATCAATTGATGGAGTGTAGGCTTAAAAGAGATGACTTATTCGATGAAAAACGTAATCGATTTGTGTAAAAATTTGAAGAATCACAAATGGCAATGCAGTCCGGCAAGAGGGTGCTCCAGTGGACAGGACTGATGAAAGCAAGTTGCAGTGTTGACTGCTACCATTAATCAATAGCGAGCGATTTTTTCGATGCACCTGTCCTGCTTGAATGTTTGACGACCATTCAAGCGGTTCAGTCAGATAACAGCTTGTCCAACGCACTGCATCTCATTTTGCAGACAAGCTATTTCAATGCTCGTGTCTTTCCCAAAGCAATCATATTGCACTCTAAGTCAGAATGCCCATATTCAGCATTTGGTTCGTTTTGGGCAATTCGCCACACATGCACGGCTTGTTCATTAGTAGTGATGAGGATCGGCATAACGACCTAAATGTGGAGGAGGACTTGGCTGCATAAGTTACTACACAATTATCGTACGCAGAATTAAATTTGAAAACCACAAATCTGCACCCTTTGAAGCGTAACACTCCTCTTAACCATGCAGAAGTGTAATTGGGAGGGACAATCTACTCCTTCCATCTAGTTGACCATCTTTTTGCCTCCAATTAATCTGCAGCTCTACCTGCCTTACCTGGTCAGCGCAGTCGACGTAGCTGAAAGCGCTCGCTTAAATTTGCGGATATAAGTAGATTTATTATGAAGCCAAAGGATTTCCAACGCAACATTGTTCTAGTATTTAAGGATAAGGATAAGGATAAGGATAATGAATCCTGACAATCAAAGAAAGACGGGAACCATGACTTGTATTTTTGTTTTCCGAGAATACAGTGCCATGTGGTTTTCTCATATTTCATGATTTTGACTTGCGTTAATGCATGCACAATTATTAACGAGTGTAAATCACATCCCTAGAACATGCAAGCCGCATTATGGGATAGATTTTTGCTTTTGTTAAGTCACAATAATTTTTTTTGTGCTTAAACAGAAACCAAGCTAAATACCTCTGCTTTGATTAGGCCTGAACTAGTTTGCTCACATTTAGCACCCTGAGCCCCTCAGAACTCACTAAGAGCCCTTACAGCTCCGCACCATGTACCAACTGAGGCACCAAACGTGGGACCAATAACATGGTTTAGAGACCTTAACTCTGAAACAAAGGACAAGTCACGGGTACTTGGGTGATTCATGTAATCAACCAAACGGAAGAAAAATGTATGGCATGGCCTTTGCATGCATTGCTGGCCGAATTGTCAACACACCGTAATTTTGAAGCACCTCCTTGATTTGAAACCAAATGCCAAATGCTTTATAGCACATTTACCAGGAGCTGTGCTTATCAACTTCATTTCGCAGCATCCCATGGCTGGTAATGCTTTTGCAGGAGTCGTCAAATGACCTTGATTTTGGCCAATGCGATACGCCCTCGGCCTACTTTGATACAGGCAAATCCGAGTTTGCAAGGCAGCGAGGTCACGTGAAATGGAAGTCTGTGATAGATATCGATAAATATGCTATCGAAGGTCGGGTTGCCTCATCATGCGATAGTGCCGCAGAAATATAGGCTTGGATTGCGTTGATAGCAACTCAAAGTAGGGGCACTATAATTAAACATTGTTTGTGCGGTAAACGGTACCATAAAACTAGAAATGGACATAAATGGGTGCAACGACAACTTGGCGATCAGGTTTAGTGTGGTCCCTTGAGGATCAATCATGTGACCATTGTGAACCATGCAGATCGACTCATGGGATCTAAGGCGGTAAGTCAAGTGCCCTTGACGGCAGCCACAATTAGAGGTTTGAGAGTACACGGTCAAAAACTCTAACGCGGCTGTATATGAACCTGTATCCATCCCTCAGAAGTTGGTTTAAACTAGAACAATATGAGTTCGCAATTAAGCTTATAACCTGCCTATTTTCAAATGCACTGCTAACTTCCTTTTTCTTTCTCGTTCCTTTCTATTTTGCTTCAGACTTTTACTACTTTAAAACTAACACGCACTGTTGTTCCTCTCCACAGGAGAAGCCCAGTCGTCTCTAGTGTCGAATCAATTTTGGAGACCTATCTAGGCAGGCATAGCCTAGGTGGTGTATTTTGATTTAAAAGAGCTCTGAACTCATCATATCACATCCTTTCAATAAAGTATGCTACTATAAATTTAGTAACAGCAGCAGCATATACCACTAAGTATGGAGAGAATAGCTTTAAGATACAATAAGCCCTCCATTTTGCTTTACAGACATTCGTGGACAAATGGCACACGTAGGGCTACTTGATGCATCCGTGTCGGTGGCAAAGTAAGAACTCATCTATCTTCTCCTCGCCTTGGTTTCCTTTCAACTGCAACCATTAAATTCCACATTTTGCATCATTCTACTCGTTACGATCCCCTAAGGCATTTTGGATTGCGGCATACCTCACGTTGCTTAGCCACCCAACAAATAGCTAAATTTTACCTTCTGTCAAACCTCTCTAGCAGTGCTGTTCTTTGCTAAAACTGCATTGATGTTCTCGATTTATTTTTTGTTGATCATGCTCACCAACCATTGTCCGCTTTCCCTTTTACCCCGACGCCTCGAAAGCAGTCATAACTCACGCTGAACAGCAGACTGAGCGCAGATTGTTCCTTGCTGTACACCTCATACCTTACTGCTTATCATCTCCTTTACATTAAGCTCAAGTTTTTCTATTTGTTTCACCAATTAAGTCTATCCGATTCGCATTGCTCCTGCTTCTTGTGCTATCGCATGTGTGGAGAGTGAGCCCGTAAATCTACTTTAATTTTGCATTTTTAGCGTAGTTAAACTTTCATATATTTCATCACCTATTTTCCACCCACACAGTGTCTTCGTCTTGACGATAGTCTTGGCGCCATAACAGTCGCAAAAGAAACCTTTCATACCCTTCTGTGGTCTTAACACCAAAAAGCATACTTGCAGTGCAATACCGGACTTGGATTAGAGAGTGAACTATTGACCCTTTTCGTTTCGTAGTTTTGAGCGATAACGAAGCATGCCTTTCATTGGTAAGTGGCTTTCAATGATCCGCACCCATTTCATCAAGAAGTGGGAGTTAGGTCGGGAGAGCGAGGCCATGTAGATGAGTCTGTCTCCCCTTGTCCTGCGCTTGTTCAATCCTTAAATTATCAGCTTCAATTATGAAGCTCTTTAAGGATACGCATATCATACAGCTGCATAGGGTCGTAGCATCTGCATTGTGCTCACGGCTTTCATGCTCGTGTTCTGCATAACATGAACCTCGCACAAAGGTTGGGCTTTGACATTGCGACAACATAATCAACATGTGTTCGTACCGACTGCCACTGCAAATCATTTCGTTGCATAATTGACTAGAGGAATGCATTTGCTATAGGACAGATGCTTGTCTTTTCTCAATTGCACTGTCGAATCACAAGTCAAGTGTGGAGACGTACAGAAGACTTGCATGTTAGGAAATTGGCAAAATTTTAAAGGGAGCCTTGAGAGTAGTGAAGTTCTCTGCATGAACGCTGACATGCTGGCATTATCAGGAAGCGTAAGGGCAGAAGAGAGTGAATGGCTAGTAATCGGGAAGTTATTTCCGTTGCCATTCAAATTAGAGGCGTCTCTGAGTGCCGAAAAGAGGACGAGAGGCGAGGCGTCTGGGCTCGTGTACAGCAATTGGACTTTCCTATGAGCAGGACAGAGAAACCAACACTCTTCTCTATCACTCACTGCATCCTAAAAATTATTCTAATCTGCAACATTTTGCCTGCGTTTTGCCAGAGATGACAGCCATCTTGCATTAAGATTCCAAAAAAATGATTGACACTTCTTTTCATAAGCCTGTGTGCAATGCACCTTAAAGTGTCAAGCTTCCTGTGCCCTAACAATGCAGGCTAATTAATTTTGGCCCAGCGTTACCAACAACAGTCCCATAGAATTCGATTTGCTGATTAATGCTAGTAGTAGACATCCAAGCTTGTCGCCCATTTGAGCAGTATGCAGTAAAAGGCAGCATGCGCATGTTGTAGGTCTGGCATGATCAGAAGCTCGTGCCCCAAACAAACCGAAACCTGTGTAGAAAACCGCTCCTGCTGACCTACGGAGAGCTTAACGCGTAGCACCCGGTACCATCAGTCTTAACGCGACCTCATTGACGCGACAAGTGTGCGACGATCCAATAGAAGTCGAATTCTAGTTCGATTGTTTTATAAAAACCACCATTTTGGTGATACTAAATTTGAGTTTAGTTAATGGGTACAAGAATGAGCCTCGATCGAGTCAAAAGATGGACTCTGAGAAGTTTGTTGGGGTTGAATTTATTTCTGGCGGGGCCTGCTCCACTGTCTACGGGGCAGCCCACACTCAGGGAGGCGATAAGACGCAGAAAATGGCATGATGACTAAAGCCTAGCTCTTTGCAAAATGCGATAGGCTCGAGCAAAAGACCAATCATTTTTTTGTTCTTGCAAAACTTTCGAATCTACGGAACCCTAGACCTTGCGCTGCAAAAAGGATGCGATTTCGGGTTGCATGGTCTTATCTCATCCTTTTGCTCCTTCCTAAAATTTAATGCATGTTTTCATAGCTATGAAGTCACCTAAAGTACAGAGCAACTCCAGTCATGGCAGCGGTCACTTAGACGTTACATTCAACCATATGCTTTAACTGAATTGGGCAGCACTTTTATAGGCTCTGCTAACTCATATGGCATGAATCGCAAGGCGCGACTCTCTAATAAGGCGGATTTCACCGACATCTACATTATCATGGCATCTGAGGTAAAAGGTCAACCTAGGTCCGTGGCGAAAGAGGACATCTGGTACCAGTGCTTTGACACGGACTTTAGAATGTGAAGTCACACCGCTGTGCCTGAGTAGATGCGCACAGACGGGCGCATTAAAAGCTGCTTAATGCACATTTCTGAATCTCTAAGTAGCATCAATTACGGTAAGCGTTTGAACTTTAACAGAGTCTATTTATTCAAGAGAGAGAACGAGTTGGCTTCCAAGATGGAGCTACCTTACCACCCTTCCGAATTGGAAGTCTCTGTAGCTAATTTGGATCTCAAACTTTAACTGTCTATTGCTGCTGCTTACATAGAGTACATGTAACGGATAAGTCAGCGTCTTCATGCTATTCAGAGTACCAATTCGCTCTTAGGTGATGATGGATGTTGCTTGAATATAGCTAAAGTAAACACACTAATGCACGAATCTGCCTTTTTCTCACCCTTTATTCAATGGCCACAAGACAGCGCCTGCATAACGTGGAATGCAGCAGAAGAAAAACTTGGCTGCACATGTGTCTGAGACATGGCATATTAGACAAATGAAGGTAGACCCCAACTACACCTTAAAGAGTTCCACTTCTACTCTTGCAATAGCAGCGTACTATGAGGGCAAATAAGAAGTTCACAGGTCTGTTCAGCATGACTAATCCCTAGGTCCCAGGAATATCTCTTCCAGCGCTGCGCACCTTAAGACTAGAATGCTAAGAGCACATCGCAAGCTTCTCAAATAGCTTAACCGAGACGCTTTAAGTCGTCTGACATCAAACCGCAGCTAGGTCTCACCTTATCAGCAGCCAAAAAGCAAACCTAGGCGAGGCTGAAAGGAACCAGAATGCACAACGTTGGCACAGCACTTTGAAGTGCTTTTGGGGTACTGTGATTGCGCCCGCACCTGTCTTCTTTAAAGTAACGTCCCGACAAACGGGATCGCTTCTGCAAATATGCGTGCTATTTCATTCGCTTAAAAAGGTAAGTGTCAAGATGTAAACTATATTTGCGTCTAGAGTTTACAGAAAATTCGAGTGGGCGAAGCTGTAGTAAAGCTTCAAGAAATTCCTACATGGAAATATATCGCGGTTCTTTTAAAGCTCAGCGGCAGCTTAAAGCAATGTGCATCATTAAAATTCCAACTTAATGTCTGCTTATATTTGGGATTGCGATAGTGAGATGTGATGTGTTTTGCGGGAATATAAGAGAGTGAGTTGCAGTGAAGTCGATCCTGCCTTTGAACAAATTAATCTAATGCCTGCACACTCCAATAAAACAAGGCCATATTGCATATTGCCAAATATTATCCTTGCCTTAGCTATTATACTTTTGCATAATTTAACACAGTACGTTGGGTGAAACTTTGCTTGAATTGATACCTTTGGTTCTAGCACAATCTAGTCCATTACCAGGCCACAAAGGAGTGCTATGAAGGCCAGACAGGGTTGATTCTACAAAGATGTCACCCTCAAATTATGCACACACTATTAACCCTACAGTTCCTTCGACATCCCTACACCATCACGCAACATTAATCCTCTGCTCGCTTGGCGTTAAAGGAGGGATGAATGGGACCATTATTTCGCAGAAGTAAAATTCTTTGTGTTCAGTTAAAGAAACTGAGGCATTCATTTACCTGTCCGCACATCCAAACTCGATTCGAAGTGCCTTTTCGCTACCTTATCTTAGTGCTCAACATGACCATGCATAAAAATGATGTCATTAAGGTAATAACCCATTTTGGGCAAAATATGAGTCATGAAAGACCCAACATTGCGTTCTATGCAAGTTGTCATAAGCCAATGACTAATGATCAGTAAACGCTCCTCCATTGTAGCTTTCAATCTGATAACAGTGAAGCATTTCTCGCTAATGCATGACACCATGAAAGGGACGCCACAAGTTGTTCAGTTCCTCCCTCAGAATCGTCAGCATGTGCAGAAGTCGAATGAGCGCATTGACCTAATGAAAGTGTATCTGGCGGGGGGTCCTGTAACTATTTGATTGCTGACAAGCCCTACATAGTAATTCAACTAATACAGCAGTGGTGTTTGATTTATGCGGTTTTATTGTGGTCTGACATTTGTGAACCACTTTGTCTGTGATGGTGGTAAGAGCAGATGCAGGTTCTGTATCATTCCAATAGCTCTAAGAAGGGATATGGGGTAACGCAAATAACAGTTCGTTTTAGCAAAATTATACTACCCTACACCGGTAAAGTTGGCAAGAACTGGTGTTCCTAGCCAAAGAATATGTGCAATTTCTTTGATTTGACATTTATTTCTTCAATATTGTGTGTAAGGAACTAAGCCGCCCATTCGAGAGAGGGAATTAACTTAGAGTCATTCATAATTTATGCGAGATGCACCCATTTTCACCCTGTTGTTGAGTAGGATGCTTACAAGATCTGTCACAGCGTTTGATAAGAATATCACTTGACCAGACATATGCCCGACACTTTGTTTTTTCACAGTAAGAGGCTATACTCTATTACTATTTAACCATTTAGATTGATAAAATACCTTAAATTTGCATGTTATGAAAGCTTTTCAAGCCCATTCAATAGACCTTCAACACAAGAACCCAAAGAAAACGTATATTAAACGGCATTGCGTGATGTCACCTTGAGTAGCCACCACCGCATATCCAGGAATTGCACTTCTAGTTTACGCATTCGTTTGGCCCAGAAGACTAATCCTGCTTTGCATGCATTTGTGAGCTTCACTGATAAAAGCGAAAAAGCACCCGTAGCCCCTCTCTAATGAAGATTCAATGATAAAAGTAAGTTTTGAAGACACGCGAAAACGTTTTGTAGGATCAGCTACTATTGGTAGCTCAATTCGCACAGTTTTTATACCAAACACCCCGAATTCTCATGCTATTATAAATGCAGCTTATCCAGGACTTTTTCAAAGGCAAAAGAAAGCATGAAAACAGACCAGGATATGCATTCGGCTAACAAAGGGGTTGAGACTGCTAGCATGGCCTGGAGGCTAGCCCACCCGACTAGGGCAATATGACCACCCAAGTGACCAAAACTGACGGTCAACCATGCAAAGTATTGCAATTAAATCAAGACTGGTCGGACACGAGGATCAATAGCATATTTTTCGTTTAAAAGAAAAACCTGCTCAGAACAGAAACAGAAATTAGTGTAAAACAGATCAAATTACTGTTTTGTGCGATGTTTTCTGCATGAATGATCGGTATTTCATGTTGGTATTCGGATATTTGGCTGCCAAACAGAACAGAGGCTTAGTAGACTAAAGTTGGATGCCGAAAGAGGCATCTAGACGACGCAGACGCACTGCTTTAAGCGCAGATTTTCGACTTCGACGAAGGAACAATGCAGTTGCATCATAAAAAATTGTTGCAGAGGAGTGCAGTGACCGTGCCGGGAATAAAGTAAACGTTTTGATTCTGTTTTATAATTACGCCAAATGATATTTGAGGCTGTTACATGGCATCTGAACCACCGTCGCTCTACACGATTTAAGCTTGTGCACTATCACCTCCTAACCTGGTGGTCGGCGGTTCCTCATGCAACCGCCTGTAGATACGTCAATGCAAATAGACTGGAACAACTGCATTGCAAGGACAATGCTACAAAGTTTTTGCAAGAAACTGACGACAGTGTAGAGCAAGAAAAACGAGCATATTTTACATATGATAACCGAAGAAAGTGTGTTACAAATTTAGCGCTTTTAGTCAACACTAAACTAACCTTAATCACAGGAGAGCAAGCAAAACCACATAATTAGGAGCACTTTATGAAAATATAAGACCTTTAAGGGCGTTTGAGACCTCATTAATTCATGTCGTCGCATGTAAGCTTATGCATTCCTTTTGGTGAATTAATGCCAAAGGCACATCGGACAAAATTGAGGTGGAAAGCAGTCCCATTTTGGAATGCCAGAGGTACTTACTCCCCTCTAATCCCAGAAGTCAGTGCTCGCTAAACTATGCGACATACTGACACACATCCAGAAGCAACTGATTACACGAATGTTCAGCTGCACGAATGTACAGGCATTAGTTAGATAGAGGGTGTAAGTTTAAATTAAGTATAATCTGAAAGAGAAAAGATATGCATTCGCAAGTCAATTGTTCAGCTTAAGCACCTTTTGGAGTTGAGAAAATTAATTATTTCTTCATGCATGGCGAATTCGACTCACTCGAGTCCATGCAGGCAAAAATGGATTAGAAACAATTGCAGCATTGCTTTTTAAGGATATTCAGAAATGGTAGATTGATCGGGATCCTAAACACTCTAATGAGAACTGTTGCCGCGATTACAAAATCATTTCTCGCTCGGCTTACATTCGTTTCACTCTAAAAGCTTTCATGCTAGCTTGTTTTATCTTAGCATTTGTGAGGTCACTTAGCAACGCGTCTTGAACGATTGAATCTTCGACCATTTCGTCCATGAGGGCAATTCAGCAAGTGTTGGCGGCTCTAGAATGCATGCAAATCCTCCTTTCTGTACATAGAATGCTTTGGTGTTTGTTACAGCACTGCTTTAGTGGCGACAACCATATTTAATAAACAATGTTGCATTAAGTCCAAAAGTCTACTACCGCAAATTTAATTTGGTGTGGTATTATTCGAAAAAAAATTGGTGCCTCATCTGATGTCACGGTTGCTGACTCTGCTCAAACCTCCCGACCTAGATACCGATTCATTTCTCCCTCTTATAGAAGTCGCAAATGGTAGCTGGTCCTTCGGGCGGTGATACTACCCCAATTACTCTGTCTCAAGCAGTAGACTCCAATATGCTCCAAGTCGCTGGACAACTACTGGAAAAAGGCGTGAGTTGTTCTTGGGCCCATCATTGTTTCTTTTGTATGATGAGACGTGCAGAGAACATGTTGTTCATTACAATTTTACAGCTAGCCAAGCGCTTCGATTGCTAAGCAATAGCACTCGTAACCATAAGTCTGGGTTTCAACATTTGTATGAAAACGTTACCGTTTTGATATGAGCAACACTAAAAATACATCACATTCGACTGTACTTCACCTTTCCAGGCTGATCCCAACGTCAATCTAGAAGACCCTACGACGACTCCACTCATAAACTCTGCAGCAATGGGTTATATAGAAATGATGCAGCTCCTCCTCGATAACGGGGCTTACACTTACCTGTGTGATCGTCATGGCAACACTCCCCTTCACTGGGCGGCAAGGAAAGGTGATTTAGTCGCCGTCACTCTGCTGTGTGAGTCAGATAGCGCTGCTAATGTGAAGAACACGAACCGCCGCTAATGGAAGCCCGTTGACATGGTCACCCTGATGTCGTGCAATACTTGCTTCGGCACGAGGCCAATAGACAAGTTCAGTCAGATGATGCAAATACCCCTGCATCTGTTGCTACTAGTTCCATGGCGTATGACACCTCCGACTTTGTGCCTAGTTGTTTCATTATGCACGGCTAGGACATTGTTCGATTCCATTCCTTGCAAAGAAGATGCCCCCGAAAACAATATTTTATGCATCGATGTCAGATAATGCCTATTATTCTTAACTGCCTGTGCTGCAGTACTTTCGAATTCCGTGAATTTCACATACATAGCACCAAACTGAAAGCATGAATTATATGGTCGGGCTTAAAACGAATTTTGATGTTTTAGGAAAGGTAGAGGCCAGAAGATGCAATAAGTGAGGAAAGTGAAAGTGTTATGTCCTCAAGCATCTCTACCGGAGGCGAGAATATTATCCGGATGCACTGTACACTACTTTCGGAATCAGTCGATTAATGGTATTTAAGTCGGACGCTGAAGGTGCTGCTGCGCTGCAGATTAAAAGGAGCGTTAGCCTAATTTCTAGCAGCCTTTTGGTACTATAAGGTCGACAATTCTCTGTCGCATCTGCTACCCCTGCTTGCCAGAATTCTGAATTAGATTTAATGAGAAGTAACCAATTTGTCCTATCAAAGAAAATCAGCAAACCGTAGTTGTGGAACGAGAGTCGACATCTTTGTCTGTAACTGCATTCAACTTCCCACAGCCGACACAGTCATCAGCTTCTGCAATTTTTATATTCCTTAGTAAACTTGACTTTATATGTTAGCCACAAGCAACCCCGATTAGACGCTTGGCTTTTCTTTGTTGATATTAGCTGCATCTTCCTTTAGCAGTGAGATGGCTGTGCTGATCTCAGAAGCCTAGTAGTAGAGGAAGAAACCTTCTGCAAAAGTAGCGGCAGCTTTGACACTAGGCAAAACATCAGCACTAAACATCGCATCTCAAGGCAATCCTCAACACAACTAATTCCATTCGCCAGCATTTTTTGGCTATACAGACCCGTACAAACAGCATTCATTCTACTACTGTTTGCTATCTCTTCACCGGACCGATTTCGTCATGTGCAAATCGACCCCGGCCATGTGAGTAAGGACAGAGAGGGCCAGAAGAATGGGCTTCGGGTTGGCAGCTATGAAGTTAAAGACGTAATTTCAAAACTGTCCATTTTACATGGAGCCCGAGCACATGCATTGGAACCGAGTAGAGGCAAACAAGATTCAAGAAAAGGAGCCGTCGCCTGACGTTGGGGTATAGCTTAAATAGGTGCAATCCGATCGTCAGTTTGGGATGCTGTATGCGAGATCGCAAGTAGGTCTTGGTGCTTTATGGCCGTAAAGTTGACTAGTTGTCAGGGCAATTCGCTCGTCATGCGGCAAGGCGCCTCGACCATGTTAAATGCTGTGGCTGCACGTCTTCCTTGGACGATTACCTATTTGCCATACCCGTTTGTGGTGGAGCCGCAGATGACCCATTTTGCTAGAAGTTGGAGCTTTGGCTTATTTACTGTGAGATTTAACCAATCCTGTTCCTTAAAGACGAATCAAGATAAGGTGCGGTATGTGGTATAGACTTGTGTTTGAAATGAATTCTACAATCATTATGGAAGACAATGGATTTTGCTACACAGCGTGGACATTATGGGGCCTTTTTGGCGCTAGGACCAGAAATGAAGGATCAATTATATGACCTAGGCTGTTCTTGAAAGTCTTAATCATCACTAATAGAGGATAGGCTGATGCGCGCTATTGTAAACATAACAATCTCCTCGTTTTTTTCCCCCTTTGACTCCCAACACTTATGAAGGGATGGAGTGATCTAGTAATGACATTTTATCAACGAGCATAATTAGACTGAGGTGCATTTTCAGATCTCGTCTATCTTGAGTAGATCTGACTACGTCTTTGTCCTTAGATTTGCACTCAATGAACGCCTCTCGCTGATGAAATGCAAACCAACAATGTGTGCATCCCTTCAGTGTCAGGTTTTGAATCCAGTTGGTTTACCTTAGAATGCACGCCATATAACCATTCTCTGACAACTGTTCAGCCCTTGAGCGGAAGTTGTTGTTGTTGTTGTTGTTGTTGTTGTTGTTGACGCGTATATGGTTGAGTTAGTTTGATGCTTTTATAATAGGCACATCTTAAAGCCTGTAAATTCCTCATTGATGCAAATGCCATCATTTCAACACCATTTGGACTGAATGCTGTGTCTTTGGCAACGGGTCGCCTAGACTTCCTCTACTGCACATTCGCCAAGCAATCGAGTCTCCAAGTCACACTGGTGATCCCTAAGTTCCTTCCGTATTTTAACAGTGTTCATTATACTCTAGCATTAAAGCGTGTTTCGGCAGTCAAGAACTCCCGACACTATTCACTGCCATGGCATCTTGTGACTTTTGCCTGCTTAATTGCACTTAGAATGTAAGTGCAGATTATAATGCTTATATTACGTTATGCGGCATTTCGTCGAACTCTGCCCGACAAGAAGGTTGGTTTTTTCAAGGGTGAGGGAAGATATCCTTCCAGTCATTATAAAGGTTGCATTGATTCCTTTTAATCTGAGACGACTAAGATGTCGCAAAGCAATCAGTTTGCTCGCACCAGGGATTGTAGCAGGGAAGAGGGGACAAACGAGGATAGTGCTGTGACTATAATAACCATAGTAAAATTTGATTTTTGATTGTTGCCACCAGTCACCTAAAGGAATATATAATCTGGTATATAGCCATATAATAGTGCCTCATAGCAATGCAAGGCGGGAATTCAGCAGACGGTTATGACAAAACACCAAAAAGAATAAAAATCGATGGCGGATTGAGCAGCTTCTTCCATTGAAGGTGCATATTCATCAAAGAGAATTCTTAGGAATCCGGTAATAAGTAAACAACAAAATCGTTTCCGTTCCGTCCCTTCCCCTTGCTCTAGCATCAGCTCCTGCAGAAGTCTGCGCAGGTTTAAAAGGATTGCATAAATACTCGGTCTGATTCGAATCGATGTAATTCACGCAAACTTGTGCACGAATCCCTATGGTTACATGCCAGGCTAAATGCTCTTTTTATGTAAAAGAATCGGCTGAAATTTTGCACGGCGGTGTCAACTGCGTAAAAGAGTGACTAGAGATGCTTGTATAGTACTTGTGATATATGAGCGGCATCTACATGCATTTACTCCCATTCCAATGATTTGGCTGCCGCATTAACAACAATCACTTCAACATGTCTG
Organism: Taenia hydatigena; assembly: GCA_036345935.2. Lineage (NCBI taxonomy): Eukaryota > Metazoa > Platyhelminthes > Cestoda > Cyclophyllidea > Taeniidae > Taenia > Taenia hydatigena. The sequence continues at coordinate 9,563,629 of JADWOT020000002.1, read as the reverse complement.
CACATGTTACAGGACGTGCACGCAGGCCATTTTAAAGGCTATCACTTAGACAAGTACCATGCACTTATGAACTTGACTTTAAGGGTCAAGCAAGAAAGCCTCTACGCCTTAGAGACAATAGTGTGTCAAAAAATAGAAAGAAGAAAACACCCTTTGTCTTGGTAGTAAATGCCATCCAAGTGTATAATTTTTTTTGATGGAGAGGAAAATCGGGAGTCAAAGGAAATGTTGTTTGTGTTTTTTTCTAACTCGTTAACGGCACATACGGAAACAAGAAGCGGATATAGTGGTGGCTATCATCCATGCAGTAGCATATGCTTCCCTTCCACGTCAAGCATTTTATTCTCATTGTCTTCGCTAATACGCCCAATGGGTGCCTGGTTTATAAATAAGAGTAGAAAACTGTATACCTAACGATACCATCCGAAGATAAACAAATAATAAAAAATGAATAACTCATTAAAAATTCCTTTGTTACAAACATTTCTCTACTGCTTGCTCCTACAGCTAACAGAAATCAGACAGTAGTGGATAAAACCCGACTAGCAAAAATGCTTTGGATGCGTCGTTGCCGCATACATGACCCACTCAGATTGTCGCAAGAATGAAGTGGTGATCATAATTGGTGCTTAGTAAGGAGCTTTTTAACTATATCTGGTAGCATACGCTTTGGGAAAAACAAAACTTTAAGTCTTAACAATTTCTTTAAGATTTTATTTTGGCAGTAGCAATGAAGTTGTTAGCGCTGGAGGGTTGTTTTCATGTTCCTTTTCGTCTTACTTCTTAGTCCTTTAGAATGATAAGCAGAGTCGCAGTAGACTCAGCGTAGCATGCACGTTCGCCATCTTTTACATGGCTGTTTTCATCTCAAAGGGACAGTACCGCTGCTCATATTATCACCACAACATATTCTGCTGCGTATGTAAGTCCTGAATTGTTCCCATACACTGATATTGGGTGCAAATATTATAGGTTTCCGTTGGCAAATGAACCAGACGTTCTCAACAACGCATTGTTTTATGACAGCAACAGGAGGGCCAAGTACGGAAAGGTCTTTGCTCCCGTCATTTTTCAATTAGAGCCACATTGATCCTAACTTCATTGAATTAAGTTCGAATGGTGAAGAATTGGATGAACACAACACAGACGTAATTAGGCTGAGAGCACATTACCGTTTGTGGACGGAGACCCAATTCGACCTACAATGCGATGGTGGAAGTACTGGGCAGTGTAGGCCTCGTTTTCAACTGCATTTAGGTTATTACAGAGTCGCGATCGCAAAGCTGAAACGTGCAGCTTTAATGTGTAACTACTTGTTTAATTCCTTAGGATACGTTGATTTGTTGCGGTTTCCTAGCTGCTAATAATTGCTGCATTGCAGTTCATGGTTATTCCACGCGCGTTTGTGTTGCGGTACCCCTGATGTCATATCCACTTTATACAACGACGTAAGGCGACAGTCACAGCATGATTCGCATGATTTGCTGCTCGGAAGGTTAGGTTTTGCCTTTGCCACTGACAAGACATGTTCTACTGCACACACGTACCTTATGGTTTTCGAACTGATTATGAGTTGTGCTCTGTTATTTTCGTATGTGGGCTCGGTTGACTGGTACCTGAACATACCTGGCGAAATAAAAGGTATTTCCTAGCCCTGAAGCCTTTAATGTCACTCTTGGCTGCCCCATGTCTTGACGCTATGAACGGGAAAGGTCCACAATATGTTGGGATAGAGATGCCTTGGAGGTACGCATGATGAGTAATGGATTGCAACCTGAATGGGCGGCAAAGGTTGAAATCATGGCAAGATAAATGAACGCACTAAACCGCCCTTTATAAACACTGCATCATGCGTGCACTCACATCTACAATCGGAACAATTTGCACTTAAACGTCTTTCCTAGGAAATTACTGCACTGTGTTCGCAAATGATTTTAAGGCCTGTGCAATCTGAGAACATGCCCTCGGAAAAGCACCAATAGGGCAAGTCGTTCGCCACATGGTTTCGACACTGGAAGCAGTTAGAGTGCTTCAACTTAAGAAATTGCCATTACATGTGGAAAAATGAGTACGATTACTCAATCGTATAACCACAACGGTACAAAGACACTCCGCAAGTATTATCTATGGCGATGTGGCGAAACAATGCCTACCAAAGACGAATGGACCAATCTCACAGGGTTTATAGCACCCTTACAAAAGCATTCACATAGCACATAAAATAATACGAACTTGCTGGGGCAAGCGCCGTCGAAAACACTTCGCATGCCATGTAGGATGCAATATGAGAAGTCAATTATGCGAGAGGTGTTGAGCACTTAAGAATTAAATAACTCTAATAAAGCGCCAAGATGAGGATGATTAATCATGGGCCACGGAAAGCATGTGCTGATGGCAAATGAGCACAAGTTTACTTTGATTAGCCGAAACGCTAGTCATTTACTTACACACTGATATCGAGGGGAGAGCTTTATTAAATTAAATCCTCAGACCAGTAAACCTAAGGTTACGCGTCCATAACTTCATTCTCAGCGTATGGAGCAGCTGAAAAATCAGGAACCATGCAGCTCAACCTCATTCTTGGTTGTGGAAGAAATGAAGTTGTATGCAAGATGTGGGCATCTTTCGTATAAACAAAAGGAGGAAACTTAAAACTAAAAACATCACTTATGCATGCTTTATGGAATGCGTTATGGATGAGAAGCAACGGTCAGTAATGGAACAAAGTTTTCTTCAATAGTCGCATATTGTGAGCTGTGGATATCCTGTAATATAGACGCCTTTGGCATTCGCACTGACTTACATGTAATTAATGAAAGCCGTTGTTGAGCAAGCTTATATGCAAAACGCTTCATTCATTAACGAAAACGCGGCATGTTTGCACTTAACGCTATGAAGATCATGGTAGCAGGAAGGAGAATGCTAAGACTTATGCTGGCCTGACGTAGCTAATGTGCACCACCTAGGGTTATGGATAGTGGCTACAATTCTCGACACGCAACCGCATGCAGTAGCTACATATTGGCAGACATGTTATTTTGGAGATGTCAACCCACTATGTGTGTTACGATCCTAGAAAGTAGTAAACGCATGGGCATTGCATTAATTTTTTATTCTTGCTTCAATAATAGGATTCGTGGCAGACGAATGGATCTGCAAATGCAAGGTCTGTCAACTTGTGAAATACTTAACTACAATGCATGAAGCATGTGGAAAAGTGAGCATTGCAAATAGTTGGCCACATCCTGCTAGCAAAGCAGAATAGCTAACAACCACTAATGAGAGGTGCATTAGAATTTCGCTATAATTAGAACACGGACTCGGTTAAAGTGATGTATTTTACTACGAACGTTCACTTCTAGTGCTTTCATTACTCATCACCATCAATGGCAGCTTTGAATTAATTTTTGCTGCAGTTTGTTCAGATGCTCATAAATTAACCCCAAAGGAATTGAACTAGGTATGAGAGGTGCATTAGAATTTTGCTATAATTAGAACACGGACTCGGTTAAAGTGATGTATTTTACTACGAACGTTCACTTCTAGTGCTTTCATTACTCATCACCATCAATGGCAGCTTTGAATTAATTTTTGCTGCAGTTTGTTCAGATGCTCATAAATTAACCCCAAAGGAATTGAACTAGGTAGATGTGCTGCAATTTGAAACACTTTAGTTTGCATAGTAATTATAAGTTACCGTCTCTGGCTGGATTTCTGCCCATTGGCTTGCTCATTTGGATGCTTCTTCCGCATGGTGGCTATTCGACCGACTGATTGTTTGACTTCCTGCGTCGCCGTCCAAGCTACTGCTGCATGGATGTTCAACTCTCTGCAGGTTGACTAAAATAATAGAACCAGACAGGAATTTGTGGAAAACGGAAAGAGTTGCGGTTCTATGCAAATCGCAGTGATTCCTTTCTTGTTTTTAACCTTCTATCCGCATAAAGATAACTGTAGGACGCACAAATCGACCACGGATGTAACACTGAATTAGGTAGTGCGATGTAGAAATTGCAAACGCGTTGACGGTTTGTTTTTGCCTTTAATAGTCGGAGCGGAATACATAAAAAATTTTGGTCTAAAGGCGTTGCACTCAAAATTATTTGAAACCAGCGAAGGGTTTGCGCGAAAAAGGGAACACGTGTTATAATCTGGCATAAAGAAATGACAAGCAAACGTACGCGGTTATCGTATTCGTAACCCACCATGTAAGTAGTCCGCAAATGCCAACATCCGACCGCAGCAACTATAGTATTTCATCAGACATAGTGAGGTTCCACACAGGTCCGTGTGTTGCAATGAGCCAAATTAGGGCAAAACTTAGCTTAATGGGCAAGTCAAGCAAAATGACTTGCAATCACTCATTTGACTTATTGGACGGCACTCTCGCTGACTGAGAGGCATTATTTTATAAAACTCACGGGTACTTAAGATGAGGCTAGGTCTGACACGGCAATACTTGCATCTTCCTATCTATTTCCATCACATTTTCGGATAGTGCCGATGAATCCAGAAATGTACGTCTGCCCGAAGATGTCGCAGCTGATGACGCAAGACAAAACTGGCGTTGCTTTCCGTCGCTTTCTATGTTGTTCCCAACTACAATCTTGCGGTTTTCACTGGGCGACTTTATAGGTTGTCACCCGCACCAGCCGAAATCTGCGCGTGCGATTCGGCCAGGCATTTGTGTCATTAACGGGGATGCTTCGATTAAAGGGGAAGGACAAACTGGCATGCATGATCACAATTGTCGCGACCACCAACGCTAATCATTCTGCGCGCCTTTGCACGTAGAATCCATGGACAGAGTCAAAGTTGGGTCCTCATGAATCAAATAGAATTGTCATAATTCGCAAGAAACTTGAAGGAAATGATTAGTAGAAACTTCATGCATCTGAAGTCGTATTTTTAATATGGAAGCCGCAAAATTGAAAAGTGCTTCTGGCTAAGTAAACGGGCATCAACAACAGTATGTAAGAACGTGGTCTCAAAGGGCGCAACGCTCGCTGTAGACATGGTTTAAACTGGCTCTTAACTTTGTTAAGATAAACACACAATGGTTACATGCGACGCAGTTTAATTATGCAAGAAAATCAATTGTGAAAATTTGCATTGCAATAAATTATCTACATCACATTCATCTTGGTTAAGTTGGAAGCCAGGGAGACGAATCTCACTTCCCCTTACGAAATAATTCGTTGATTATACATTTTGAATAACTCAGATAATGGTCAAAATGCATGCGAATAAGCAAAATCAGACATACCTATTTTGGTTATATGGGCTGTCATAAAATTTTCCATTGACTAAACACTTGCCATCTTCAATCAGTAATGCGCCAAATGGTTGTGCTGAACAGACACCGCCTGAGTAAAACAAGTTTAGCTAAACATTTGTTGGTAACCTTTAGAAAAATACCATACAACATTCTCCACACAATGCACCTACCTATTCTTTTTCACCAATTCTTCACCAATCTCGTTAATCCACCCGAAAACCCAACAGCCCATGGCTTCCACAAATGTGAACTTTGTCCGATTTTAACAAAAATTGTATTTTGGCATTGCCATCGTGTCAATCATGCACTAGCAGGAATGCGGCCCGGTCAATGATCAAATCACATTTGGAAGCAAAAGAGCTATTAAATGTAGTAATGAAGTAAGCGCATGCGCGTGCGGTGTGGCGCACAGGGGGGACTGTAGTTATCTCCAACAGGACTTGTCTCTGCCTTTTAAGGGTTGCACACTACGCATTTATATAGGAGCCGAGCGTTCACTCACTCAATTTGATTGGAGCTTTTTTTATGCCTCGCTTGCCACAAATGTGATGTTAGCTCCTTTTGAGTTGAGACCTAAGCTACAAAACGGAAAATAGTGAATTGTGCGTAGTCGCTATTACAAGGTAAACATAACTTAGTATTTCACCTAGAAGGCTTTGAATATTGAAATGACGAAGGCAAAGCAGTTGACAAAACAGATTGGCATTTGGGTCAGGTTTCCTCTAATCAAATGTTTTTCGGTGTGTTTGGGCAAGTTTTAACAAAGCCTGGTGATCAATTGCGCAATACTGTGCTATACCTATCTGTTATTCTTAGCTAGAAGCACTTGTCTTGAAATACTTGTTGTGCGAAATGACTGCCTGATCAAAATTTGCAGCACAAGATGGGTGGGGCGATAAAGTCATGCAGTGCACTCTAATAAAAGACAACTTGGCTCCTCTGAACCTTGTCCACACTCACATGACCTGATTTGCTGGAGGGGAGATCGAGTTAAGCATTCCGCACTCTATGTGTCGTGGAAGGCAATTTATGGAAGAGATCCTGCTGCAAATGCGACCATTGTGAAATGTCGACTCCTATGGAAGCTTGAAACTCTCCCATGACAAGTTTGTGAGCGTTACCATGCCCTAAGCTTGTCTCAGTTATAATACGTTTCGTTATTTAGGGTTTCGCAGTTAAACATTCTGCGACTAGAATGCATTCCGACAACCAATCGGATTCTCTGTAATAAGCCTTCTTGCTGAAGTGGGTAACAATAAATAATGTGGAAAACTCTGACTCCATCTTTTCTAAGGCATGTGATGCCAGTGTTCTCCTACTCTAGATCGTTCAAGCATAGCGGCACGCTTGCTAGCGATGCAGCGGATCACATGCCTTTGCCCCTCACCGCGAGACCATCTCACCAATTCTTCTCTCCATCAATCCTCATTTGAGGCTTAGTCTTTGGTGAACAACCCACAGTTTACACGCTATCCTGTGAAGCAGGCAATGCATCAACCCACCTAAGTGGCATATCTGCACTCAGGCGATCTAATTACATTGGTTAGCTCTCCCAAACGAGTGGATATGCTGCCATATTGCCTACTCCCACCAGCCGGGTCGAAATCCCGCGCAAAGCTCAATCTGCATTTTGTTTTTTAAAGCATCCAAGTAGGCTATTCGATAATCTATGGCAAACTGCTAGACGAACAAATTTAAAATCAAATTTTAATTGCTGTTTAAGCATCTTTGACTACAATATCTCTTAAAGCATTTCGTTGATAAATGGTAAGGATCGTCCGGGCGAGATTGGCGGTGCCATCTACCCCAAATTTAGAGGAGAGTAAGCCTCATTACGCACTTTACAGTCTAAATAATTTGACTCATTTATGTTCTCCCATGAGACATCTTGCCACACTGTAGTGTGACTTAAAATTATGCAGGAATGAGATAATAGTAGGAATTGATTTTACTGAGAATCGCAAGCCTTGGTAATAGTGTCTCTTGCATTGCATGAAGATCAAGACAAATTAAGGCAGGCTTTCGAAGCCGGCTTAAATCACTCCTCATTTACTATGACGGGTGAGTTTGGACGTTGAACACTGCTTCAAAACCTTAGAGGTTGAGCCACACATTACTTGGAATTTAAAAAGAGGCAATTCTTAGACCATCAGCCCAAAGAAGATGTACAAGTACACTCTTTGAGACGTGCGGATCGAAAGATTTATAGAATAGAAAATTGTGATGATTAGGCATTCCTTAAATATCGGTGGCTGGTTTAGAAGCCTGTAGCAAAGATGCAGATTCTATGGAATTCCGAAGGCAAGGAAATTAAAAGTAATTCGTCACTACACGATGCCTGGGGCTAAACCGATGTGACACTAGCACTTTCATCCAAACTTTTACAGCAACATGGATCACAACGCGTGCTGTTTTTGCCTTGTGCCACCTGGCTGAATTCCTAGCCACTCCACTGTAACACGCACTTGAAATTGTGTGCTCCTGCAAAGAATTAAATCAACTGCCCTCTCTTCTCTTTCCTAGTTTCAGAGCCTTACACAAACTGTTCTTAATTTTATCCTTTTGTGACGCTTTACAATCCAATGAAATGTTCTCAGAGATAGTACTTTGCTGTATAGAATGCCGTGCAGAACATTTGTCGCAGGAGGTGCTGATTGAGCACATCCATTTATAACACTCTTGTAGGTATTTCTTTCGGTTTGACGCCTACATTGCAGTGGCGACTCATAGTGCCTCCTTGGCTACTTATATTTTGTTGAGGTATGGCACTAATTGTTTGAAGGGGGTGGAATGAAGTGCAATTACCTCAACGAAATTCATAAGTTCTAAACAAGCTCTTACAAGCTCGGTTTTTATGGACGGGCACAGATAAATTAGTTGAACATGACCCCAAACCGCGTCTAGTTTAGAGTTGTACTTTAAGCTAAACAACATGAGCTCCCCTTTGACTGTACAAAATTAATTTGATGCCATCAATGCCATAACCTGTGTGCCGGCAGTCAGTGTAGAAATATAATCTACACCCAAGATAGCATTTGAGACACCTGCAGAATTGATCCATATGCGATCGAAATCAATCTTGCACCAGCCCGCAAGTGGTGGGTGTAGGGGTCAGAAATGCCACATCTTATTTTCCAGTGACAGAGGTGTGAGTAGGTGTCAGCAATGTAAAAACTTGTGTGCCGAAAGTCTGTGTGGAGGAATAATCTAGATCCATCTATAGCATTCAATACATCTGCAGAATTGACTCATAGAACTGATATCAATCTCACACTGGCCCGTCAGTGGTGGGTGTAGGTGTCATAAATGCCCCACCTTATTTTCCAATAGTATGCAGGGATAACATAGACCCAATTATTGGAATGCTAGATAAGTGCAGAATTCTCCCATTCACTCTCGACGTTAAATTCACATCAGTATGTGGGTGGTGGGTGTAAGTGTTTGCAATGCCACAACTGGTGTGCCGCCGATCGTAAAGGACGGCTAATCTAGACGCCATGGATATCATTTGGGACATCAGCAGAATTTACCTATATACTTCCGACAGCAATCTCATGTCGAGAGTGTATGGATCAATTCCGTAGGTCCTTAATATTCTCTCTATGGGTTCTTGATTAGCCCTTCACACCTACTCACATCTCCGACACAACATTGTGCTTTTTCAAGTCGCAATAATGTGGGTAAATACTGCAGTTCTGCCACATGACTACATTGCATTCTAAGTTATCTCCCACACGGATTGGTGGCACATAAGATGTGGCATTGCTAGCATTTACACCTACCACCCACACACTGATGTTAACTTAACTTTGAGAGTGAATAAGCGAATTCCGCACTTATCTAGCATTCCAATAATCGGGTCTAAATTGTCCCCACATGTTACTGGAAAACAAGGTGTGGCATTTCTGAGCCCTACACCCACCACTTGCGGGCTGGTGCAAGACCGATTTCGATTGCATATGGATCAATTCTGCAGGTGTCTTTGATGTCGTCTTTGGGGTCTAGATTTGCCTTTCAAATTGATGGTTGGCACACAAGTTGTGGCTTTGCTCTAGCTTACTTTTTTATGCTCACCTTATTTTCTTGGGTTTAACGATTCTGCTAACTCGAAACTGAGTTCACGCTGTACTGCGAATTGAACATATGTCTTATGCCTCCAATTCCTACATTTTTCATGATGTCCTGCATTCCACGCAAAGGAGACGCAACATTGGGGCCCAAGTCCAGTTCCGCCAACAAATCGTTGTCAATGCATTTAAACCAAATGCGTACCTAACATCTACGACGAATTATGCTGGGGATACGCCAATACAGAAAAATTTGGACAGAGCTCTTTTTAACGCACTCACTCAGACGACATGAAATCACCCACGCCAATTGAGTCTCACAGCAGAATTGGCTTCATTACTTCTCACGTTAAATGAGAAAGGTTTTGCTCAGCAGGCCTATTCAGCATGTTAGCATGCACCGTGAGCAACGGAATCCTTTTTTCTTAGTTTTAGCATTACTGTTACACTTCGCTCGAATTTTCCTCGATGCTTATTGTGCTTCAAATATGCTGAAATGATGCTATTATAAAATCAATTGACCGTATTTGGAATACAATCATCGTCTCAAGAGGGCAGAAAGAGGAGATCCATTTCGTATTAAGATCCTTGTTCTGCTTTGTAAAATCTGCCCATCATTTGGTTGGAGAAGGTTGTTACAATATAATTAAAGTGCCTTGCTGCTGTTGATGTGATGCAACGTTGTGGTGCTACGTCCACACATCACGACACATGTATGGGACCACCTCGCAATTTGGGTCTGATAGTATGCGCAGTTCGCTCTTTGTCAATTTCACCTATGCTGGACTCATCACAAACACAGTCCACTAACATGACATGGTCTTAAACACTGTTGTCACGGGTTCCCTGCACCAAGTTCCAATTTAAGTGAACTAGAATTTGTGAATTGTTGCTTCGATCAGTGCGGTTCTACTTGTCTTAGGCCCTCCCCATGGCATTCAAATAAGGTTTAACCATGAGAGTGGTTGCACACTTTGCTGGGCGGCAAAACATCATGTTGACAAAATAACCATATAATCACGAAAAATAACAGATTATGACATTTTCACCCCAGCATTTCGATTGGTGATTTAAGCTTGGCATACCTCCACGTTGTTATATTGATGCTGGTGCTCAAGATTACCTAGTTAACTGCCTTTCGCAAATGCACGCTGAAGCAGCTATTTCGCGCTGACTGTGTTTTGGCTTAAGATCGGTGCATAAATTTAAAAATACTTAGCAAAATTAAAGATCATTTAGTGCTGGCAAGCAAGATAAAAAGGAAGGCGCAGATATTAGACCAAGATTTCTGAACTGCTTATGGTAATTACGCTAGCCTACCAGCATTATCTGGAAATTTTACATTTAAGCAGACTCAAAGCAGACACAGCTTCGTCCTTCATCCCCCTTCTCCATGATCACCACTTTTGATGGCAGAAGTTAATCGAGTTCATCTGGATATCAATAACTCAAACTAGCCTTGTGAACTGGCATGCAGACATGGTAGTCCATTTCCAATCTGGCTGTGCCCAGTCTTCCGTGGTCTTGAGTTGAGTCAGGAAGAGGTCAAGGAATTAGGATATTTCAAAGCAGATGGCCGAATAGCCTAGTTGCAAATGAAAGCCAAAGCGGTGGCTCATGTCTGCTATGGGTCTTCTAGGCTTGCATAGACACGATTGCATCGCAGGCACATTCGTGATGTGCGCTCCAAGACTACGAAAGCAGACGGTTCAGAAACCCCTCAAATCAGGCACTGAGCGAGAATATAATCAAAATTCACCGAACTCTTGACTAATTGCAGTCAAACAAATGCTTGTGATCATCAGGTTTTTATCACAATAATTCACAGATTGGGAGGCATCGCTTCACCCTATCGCCTGCTCCATTTTAAAACTTGCTTTCGCAAGCAAGTGTTTTGACTCGGGCCTTTCGCCAAAATACCTGTAGACCCATTTTGCAGTCAACCGTATAGACTACACTGCAAATCAGTTTGATCCCATAATTACTAAATCTTTATGTTTGAATAATTATATGCTACCGCATGCCAGCAAAAGAAGGACAAACTGAGCCTCCTGCACTGTCTGCATCAGAGGCGCTTAATTAAGGTAACATTTTGACCATCAATTTGTTTTTTTCTCTCTATTTTGGAATTGTGACAGAATGATGGGCACGTCGACGAAACTGCGAAGATTTAGATGGGTGACGATTACAGAGGAGATGAGCACAGCTATTCGGTGAGGAAGAAGGACTGGAGAAATGATATGTGACAGCCTCACCTCTTACACGACAACGATAGCAGTCATTCATTTAGATCGTATTTTATCCCTGGCTGGTGAGGCCAAAAATGGAAAATCAGAATGAGTAGCCTACGCCCAAGTGCATGTTATTCCAGTGTGCCTAAATCATGCACGCATATCGCCTCAACATCCTTAATGCTGTTCCACTCTCTCAGTCACTGCTTCCCCTGCTTGCCGACCAGAAATGGCGCGCAGTTAGAGCTCACGAAGAGGTAGATGTAGCTCAGAGTCTCAAAGTGGTCTGGTGGTGTAAATCACGAAATCTACTCCACCTCTACTGTGATGGATAAAACGCCGTCTTTACCTACCACATTATACGTTGTTTAAATGCCACGAAGACTAACAAACACCAAATAAGATCGCTAGGAATGGGGCAGTGGCCCGCGATGCATGACATGCGCATAGTATGGTGGTGGAGCGCAGATATGTCACGGTTTGCGAGGGTGAAATCTGCAAACTGTAAGCAATAACCACTATTGGGTACACATCGTGCGGTGATGTCATGCATGTGTCATGATGTATGGGTGTGAGACTGTAATGCTTTCAGGATAAGCAAAGTTTAAAGCAAGCCATTTTAAAAGACGCACGCTGTCTCATCCAGATCGACAAGCGATTGTGTAGGACTGCGCTAGGAGCAAGTTCGCGCGTGAATAAGTCAAATTACACCCACACGCCATCCTCTAGTCTTGAATCGTGGATGCCACGCAGCATAATACCTCATTTTCAGAGCACGCTAAATGGTCTAGAATATGCGTAGAATGCCTGTTAATCTAGAACGAAACTGCTTCAAAATTTTTGTGGAAATTATTTACCTATATTGAAATTCCACTCCAACTTAGCAAGAAACAAGATGCGTGAATAACTGGTAAAAATTGCCTCCCATCTAAAGGCGTACAGCGAGATGTGGATTAAGTCGCAGCTAATTTATTGCAAAGCGCGTCATATGACAATCATTTTCGCCTAACTCTTTTACGAAAAAGCGTATGAGCAATAGTCAATATTCTCAAATTAAATTCAATACCTAATAGAAGATGAGTCTTGGAGAGCTTCTCGGTGCATTCGACTCAAAAATTGTTGACTTGAATGCTGATATACCGTAATCACGCAGACTGTACTTGCCTTTACCACGTCGATAAATGGACTGCAGGGACATTGGAAGAGCATAACCTCATTTTGTGAATCAGTTTGACGATACTGCATTTCGTTTAGGAAAAAGAGATGAAGTTGCTCGCAACTACAGGCTCTGCTATGCATTTAAACAATAGTTGCTGAAACGTCGTTGAGGCTTAAACCCATCGCACTTCATTTTCGGCAAATCGATCCATGCACGAATCTCGCCTGCTGTACAGGGTGCTTACATTTTTCGCAGATCGTGGGTGGAATTAAATACAGCCCTACCTGATATTAATAATATTACCAACAATATCTGCTAGAAACCTACTTGTTTCTTCTTTTGCCAACAGCGCATCATTGCACACCTTTGAGTGCACGATCCACGCCTCGCTTCAACTATCGTAGTGAGGTTGATGCTACACCACTATTCAGCTAATCAATGAATAAAACATGCGTAGCAAACTTCATCATTTAAAAGCTGTGTTATGCCTTCCACGACAGTCACGAATCCTTATATTTTTAACTTTGTGGTTAAGCATTCATAACTTAGGATTGCACTCCCGTCTGCGTGTCAGTAGGTCTGTCACGAGTACTAGCATAGATATCGGAAAGCCTAGATGCTGATTAAAGGCCCACAACCTGTGAGGGGCTCAGCTTGACCTCTTTTCCAGCATGTGATAGCGAACAAGCATTAATATTGCATTGCTATTCACCATAGATTGCGGTCTGCATTGCTTCGCATAATGAGGCTATTTTTTCATGTGAAGGGCTAAACACGCCCTCCTGTCATATCGGATGCTGAAATTTGCACAGCCCGTCCACCCAACCTAATAATAGCATGTCTCATATTCAGTAAGATTTACGGCGGCTAAATCAACCCGTTTATTAGCGAAATTTGTTAAATCATCACTTAACTAGACAGATGCACTCGACAAGCTCCCACGAACCTGACCAGTATTTCAGGCGGATCATCATGCTTAGATGTACTCAGGAAGAATTGAAGTCTAGGTGTGCTTTATAAAACGGAGTGCGAATCGACTGCAGACCCACAAGCACAGTCCGCTGGCATGCTGCATGCGGCATGGTTCTCATTTCTCCATTTTTGCGGATTTTTCGCACTGAGGTCTAATTCAAATAAAGTAAAGTTTATGAAATGTTCCTTTGTCCAGTGCAATTCTACCCATAGTTGGCGTTGTCCTTGGTGTCTAATCGAGGTTTAAGCATGGACATAGTCGAATGCACTGGTGGGAGCAGCAAAATATCATTTTTACGAAATAACTACGGATGTTAAGGGAAATGACGGATCTTGTCACTGCTGCAAAAGCATTTTTAATTAGGTTCTGAGTTTGGGTGTGATCAAAATGAGGCCGATGAATTCGGAAATGCAGATAATAGCTGAAACAGCAGCTCATGCCCACTGTGAGCCTTGCAGGATTGCATAGACAAGTTTGACTCGCAGGCACCGCTTTGTCACTGGGATTGACTACTGAAATGATGTGAGCTTTTTCGGTAATCAAATCTGCTTCTTAAGGAGATTGACAATGAGGGTGAGTTAACATTGCGGACCCATCGATGGATGGAACTACCAACTTGTTGAATGAAATTTGTGTCTTGTTTGTCTATTCTCATTCCTGTGCATAGCTCTACTTTAGCCAAATTACAGCGCTGACATCTAATAGAGTTTTGTAAATGCGCTATTATGACAAGTCATGTGGCAGTAGGCCATTGATTCACAAGCACAAAGCAACACACCATTTCACAATCAACTACTCTGCACATGGAGGTGTTGCCTTGTAGTTCAAGGACACGCGCTTGGTAGGCTGGTATGATAGTGTCTATTCGTATAAACACCCCACAATTTGTACTTGTAACCCATTTTTCCGTTGGCGATGTCGTTTCACTTATACCTTATGTTGTTGGTGACTTCACGCTCAGCGAATAGCCACCTAGAACTGGGTGGTAAGTCCACTTCTACTACTTACTACTGACCAGAATTTGCGCACTTTGCACACCAGTTAATCGCTCCCATTTTTTAGCAAAGCAGCATGGACAGTTGAGTTCCACTTGTTTGCATTCACTTAGTTTTAACCCCTCATTTTTCACACATTGTATGCAGATCGCTGCATGCACACTAGATAGCAATGTAATTTTTTTGTAAATGATTAGCATCTCACACGAATTAGATGTACTGAATAAAGATTGGATGGTTGAGGCTACTATCCTACCTCTGCTGCACTCTTTTGGAATCATTGGTATGTTTCTTAGCATATACGTTTCATTATAAATCAAGCTCATGCGCCATAGGCGAGTATTCACAAACACAGGTCGAGTGTCGATCGATTAAGTCAAATGTTGCACTTCAAATGAAACTAACCAATATTTATGCCCATTAGCACTATTTTTTAATATGGAAGCGATAGAGTCTAAGATTCCTGCTTCAAAGTGATCCGTAAATCTCGCAACAATTCTGCTAAGCAGAACATACGTTTCTTGTTTTGCAAAAGGAGCAATAAAAGTAATAAAACCACTTTCAGATCACATTTGGTGGTGCTGCGTGGGGCATACACCATTACTTTACTTTGGAATGTGAACCAGACTAGACTGACTAAATTTCAACCTTTGAACCTTCTTTTACTCTAGAACAAATAAGTGAGATTTTTTGAAAGGAATGCGTATTCTTTATTGGCTGGAGGCCGAAACACGATACCATGCGTTTACAAACGTAACTACAAATGAAAGCTTCGCTTGCGCATTCTGTGGATTCATTAAAACACTCCCCACTGGTAGGCAGGTAAGTGTGATTATGGTGTTCATAAGGAGGGTTGCAAGTAGTGTTGTAGAAATGTTTCACTTTTCCATTTAATTTTAGGATGTCGCAAACAGGATTGTATTGGGTAGAAAAACAAGTGACGGACGCCTATTGCCTGATCGATTGGCAAAAGAAACATATCCGGGAAAGTTTTTTAAACGGAGCACTAGCCAAACTAGCGCATTAAAAAGAAGGCATTTTCTGCTGCTTATGCTCATCACTATATTGCACACCCTCGAGTCGAAGGTTAAAGTTTATGATGAGCAAGTGTAATTTTAAGCTGCTTGCTGCCATCGTCATAAATATCTTAGCACTAAACGTCCCACATTTTACTCCTCGTAGAGTCGGACTGCTTGCATGTTTTCCATTATGCATTAAATATTTTCTTACTTTGCAGGCGAGACAAAGGCATGAGATATCGCTCCCGGCACACTTCCGATGGAGTTTTGCAACGCCGAAGAGCATTACTTCAACTTGGGACATGAAAGCGTTGGATGGACACCACGCGAACCAGATTAGACTGACTGTGGTTTCTATTTCTCGACCTTACTTCTATAGGAGTAAGAATGAAATTTTTCAATGAAGATAATTACTCATGATGGGTTGATGGCCAACAAACGATACAAGGCGCTAATGGACATAGAGTCAGAGCGCAGCTCACCACTCAGTCCTATGTGGCTCTTCCCCAAGTGTGAAATCGCCAACAACATAAGGCGCAAGCCAAACGATATCGCCAACGAAGAAATGGGTCACAAGTGCGTATCATGGAGCATTTATAAGAATGGAAACAAGTGCATCAGCTTTTAGACGTGTGTCCCTGAACTGCACGACGACTTCTCCATGCACAGAGTATCTGACCGCAATATGGTGCATTGCTCTGTGGTCTGCTGTCAAATGCGTTATTACTAAAATACACAAAGGAGAGAGCTGAAACAAAGTGCAATACCTATTCACGCCTTTTATCTCAAGCTGAATTTGTGCCAACAGAGAGCGAGATTTTGTGGCTAGGCAGCTTTAAGATGCAAAGTCAGTTCAGAAATCCCGCTGTGAAGCCGAGCATTCCTGCGGTACTGATTGAGAAGTATGAGTACCTTGTTTAGCTTATTCTAAACAAATAAGAAGATCTCGTATTTATACGAAAAAAGTGACCTCTACGTCAGAGGAAACAAGGCGACAAGGCTTGAATTGAAGGATTTTAACAGGACTTGCTATCGTGGATGCGCACTTGATACAGTCCCATAGTTGTCGGCGGAGTAACTTTGGAAATGCGGAATTAAGAGCAGAAATGGTGGTTGATTGACAATATATGCAAATGCAAATCAAAGAAATAGGAATATTATTTGCCGATGGGTCCTCAAGTTTGACTCGCTCATATTGACGTTATTCTATAGAAGTGGACCATAAATAACAGGAAAGTACGCCTCATTTCACCTTAATTGTGGAATCACCATGCCATTTTGAAATGCAATGCAATGGACCTTGATGCTGTAGCATAAATTGCTCTCCACCAACAGACAGTCATATTATTTGGAAAGAGATATGGTTTTCTCATATGCCTTTTGTACTGTCTCGATGCATGGCACCGTATCATGTGCTATGGGCTGAAATCGGACAAGGCCACACTTCGACTATCCAAAAAGTGCCTAACCCTCATAACCCTACAAAGCGACATGCAATTTAATACTCAAGCATAAAAGCAGGCGCAGTCGTTTGCTACAGCAATCTAATCCAATTTTCATGGGATTTAAATGTGTGGGAGCGCTGTCAAGTCTGAAGAAACCAAGTTGCGATAGCTCATTTTCAGGTGGAAGATAGATTATTGCAAATAGGCTTAAAAACTCTCGACATAAGCGGAAAATCCATTCCGTCCTGCCAATAAAGCCCAGAGAGGAATATACTACATTCCTAAAAAACACAGTAAAGGTTAATGTCTCTAAGACGCCATATACAAGCAATACTGAATTTTACCATTTATTTGTATTATCAACTTCGCATGTGTCTGCTGGTGGTGGTTGTGGGTTTCAGAAATGCCACTGCTTTTGCCGCCAATAAGTGTGGAAGGGTATTGTTTACCTCGTAGATGACATGCGATAGCCCTGCGGCATTCATTTGCCTACTTGTCTCATCAACTTTGCGTTGGTCTGTAGATGGTGGGCTTAAGTGACATCAATGCCACAACTCGTGCGTGGCCAATCAGTGTGAAGGAATAACCCTTGTCACACAGATGGCATGCTATAGCCATGCAGAATTTCCAAATTACTTACATCCCTACCCTTACATTGATCTGTCGATGGTGAGTGTGTCAGTAATGCCTCTATTTGTGTGCTGCCAATTAGCTTGGAGTGATGAACTTGAACGCATGGGTCGCATCTGATGTCTATGCGTTCTAACCCCAAAATTCTTACCCACCTCTTTTACTTCGTTTTATATTGTCAAATTTCATTGAGATTGGATTCAAATATTTTTTTATTACTAGATTATTCTCTACGTCTTTGTTTTTGATGCATGATTATATACGAAGTTGGGCGTTGCGTCTGCTTTCGAAATCCACTACGTTTATTGACATGCCCGAATCCCAGCATTTCCTAATTCTAACCGAGTGTATAATGTAGGCTTTCAATGTGTTTTGCCTAAGTGCGCAAATTTTGGTGGTTAAATTAAGAAGCCAAGTAGCAAATCCTGTGAATCATTCCAATAGTCTAGCCAGCATCTCAGGAGAACAGCTCAGGTGTGATTTGTTAAGGCGGGCTTCAATTGGATCAGTGAATCACCACAAACACAGTCTGCTAACATGCTGTGCATGCCATTTTTTCTATGAATGCTTTATTACTGATTTTTCTATGCTAAGGATTTTTGAAATAGAGTGCTCCTTGTGAACGGTTGCAGTTCCGCATGCAGTCGCTTTTTTCTAAAGTTATAACATCATGTAGATCTCGTGTTGGCGATCTCACCTCAAGCTTTCACAACCATAAGCACTCAGATGCACGGAGAAGCAGTTTAGGACCAAATGTGGCGCAAATTCACACAATTCGATTTTGGGTCAGTTTTTGTGAGCACGTCAATTTATAAAACCGACATCACCTTCAAAGTTTCTCTTTATTGCTTGAAAAGTCATCAGCTCTAATCAAAGTATGCGATAGCATTCGTATCTTTCTTGTCGCTGATGGTAAAGCTTTCTTCCGATCTTCGAATCAGAAGTGCGTCCTTGAGAAAAGGACTACAAATTACGAACCTCTTTTTAGTCATCCTTGGAAACACAGGGGTTCCAAAAGGACTTGCAATCATGGATATGCAGTTGTTACTGCCCCATATTTGTTGACAGTGCGACGTGGCAAACGCAGAATCATGAGCGAATTTGGCGGTCGATCGACATGGCATATAAATACGAGTCAAAGGAGTGGGATTACTATCTGCAAATGGGTGCGCAGCGGTAACTCACCTAATTGCCGAATCACCATGCCATTATAAAATGCGCTACAAAGGACTTTGACACTGCGGCATAAATTACCCTCTATCAACAGACGCTAATAAATGTTAGGGAAGAGGTAAATGCTCTCATTCGCTTTTACTTCCTTAATCGTGCTTGGATGCATTGCGATGTCCAGCGAAACCACGCTTGATTAATCAAAAGGTGCCCAACAGGAAAAGCCGCACATACGGATAAAATTTAATGCACAAGCATGCAAAGTAAGCAAATTTTTAGCTGCAGAAATTTAGTAACAATTTAGCAAAGGTGAAGGATCGATTAACGATGCTACTATCATGAAAAAAATAAACTCTGTATGAGCGCATAATTTAGAACACACTAACAAATTTTCCCAAAAAGGGATGTAAAATAAACCACGAAAACCTACTGCGAACCCGCTTTTAAGTGGAATATAGCTTTTTCACTACAAATTTCAGCATTTACATGCAGAATAAACGTGGCGCGAGTCGGTCAGTGGTGGCGAGTTTGTCAAAAATGCCGCCACATTTGTGCCACAAACCAATGTGGAGTGACCAATTGGGCCGAACAGACGGCAATTAAGAGACATACATGATTCACACAATTACTTTAGCCTTCCAGGTTGCCCGGGATGTGAAGGTGGAAAAAGTGCAAACAAAGCCACAATTGTGTGCTAACAGGTGTTGAGAGACAATCCAGGCCGCATAGGTGGCATGTCATATAACTGCAGAATTTATCCGTTTATTTGCGGCTTGGAATATAGACGTGTCCCTGGAGTAAATGTAAGTGTCAGCAATGTTGAGACATCTATGGTACAAGTGAGAGAAGAGGAACAATCAGTAACGCGTTAATGGCATGTGAGAGAGCTACAGAATTTACGAACGTGGGCGTGGGTGTAAGTTTAAGCAATGCACGACTTGTGTACCCCCAATAAGTGTGAAGGGGTGTTCCAAAGTGCACAGATGGCAATTGACGGAGCTGCAGGATTCGTATATATCTGTCAGAAATCAGTGCGAAACGATAATCTAGAACAAATAAATGGCATGTTACAAACGTACATACAGTCCACCTTAAAAACACACCAGATGCTGGTAATGATTGTAAGCTACAGCAATGCCACAGCTTTTGTGCCAACCATTAGTTCGAAAGGAAAATCTGGACCCCAGAGATGACATTAAAGACACCTGCAGAATTGACTCATATACGTTCAATATCAATCTTACACCGGCCCGTCAGTTGTGGGTGTAGGTGTCAGAAATGCCACGCTTTATTTTCCAATAGTATGAAGGGATAATTTAGACCCAATTATTGGAATGCTAGATAAGAGCAGAATTCTCCTATTCACTCTTGACGTTGAATTCACATCAGCATGTGGGTGGTGGGTGTAAGTGTTAGCAATGCTAAAACCTGTGTTCCACCAATTATTAAGGATGGCTAATCTACACGTCATAGATAGCATTTCGGAAATCTGCAGAACTTACCCATGTACGTCCGACACCAATCTCATACCGGTCGTTCAGTGGCGGGTGTAAGCATCAGAAATGCCACAACTTGAATGCTAACAATTAGTGTGGAAGAGTAATCTTGACCCCATAGTTAGCATGTGACACCTGAACAACTAACCCACATGTTCTCGCCATAAATATCATACCGATCTGTCGGTGTTGGGTGTAAGATTTAGCAATGCAAATCTTGTGTGTCACAAATCAGTGTGGAGGGATATTTTTAGGCGCTTATCTGGCAATCGATAGAACTGCAGAACTTGCACATATTTGCCTCTTCCATTTCACACAGGTCGGCCGGTGGTGGGATTAAGCGTTAGTAATGCTACACTATGTGTTCCGTCAATAAGTGTGGAGAGATTATCTAAACTCCTTAGATAGCATGTGAGAAACCCTCGAAACTGACCCATATTCTCTGGACATAAATCTCAAACCGGTCTGTCGGTGGTGGGCTTAAGTGTTCGCAATGCTCAACTTGTGTGCCATTTATCAGCGTTGAGGTTTAATCGAATCCGCGTAGATGGCATTTGACAGAACTGCATAATTTACGCATATTTGCCTCTTCCATCTCCCACAGGATAGTCTGCAGTTTAGTCAGTATCCACTGCGCCAGAAATTGTGCCACCAATCGGTGGGGAGGGCTAATCCATAACGCCTTGTAGTTCTGTGGGGGACTTGCGGAATTTACTCACATTTTTGGGGCATTAAACTCACACCCGTCTGTCATTGGTAGGCGGTGATGATCTTGTGTGCCACCCATCGGTGTGTTGGGATTATCCAGACCCCATCGATAGCATGTGAGAGACCTTCAGAATTTACTTACATTCTTGCGTCTTTAACATCACACGGGTTTGTCAGTGGTGGGTCAAAGTGTTATCAATGCATCAACTTGTGCGCCTTCCAACCAATGTGGAGCGATAATCCAGGCCGTTTTAATAGCATGCGATTCGCCTTTAGAATTTCTGCACTTAATCCCTTGTTCAAAGTCGCACTTCCCTGCTGATTGTAGAAATGCGTGTCAGAATTGTAGCAAATTATGGGCAACCAAGCAGTCTGGTGAATATATAAGATCGCTTAGGTGGCATGTGACATGCCTTCATCTTTGCCCCAATTACTCGCATCTACTACCCCGCACCGGTCTGCCAGTGTTGGGTTGAAGTATCAGCAATGACACTTCTTTTGTGATGCGCTTGAATTTGTATTAACTCTTTGATCAGGCGGCTCCACTCTGCAGGCTTCTACTGGCACCATTATTTTCTCATGTTTATTATCCTTTTTAAATGTGCTCATTAAGACTTGGTAGACCATGTATGTTTCATTAAACTCGGCTTAACTTATTTGGTGACTCGTACTAAAGTCGGTTTGCTAACACAGTCTGTGCCATATTTCTAGTTAATGCTCTTTATCGGATTTTCCACGCATTCTTTGTAGACTTGCACTTCGCTTGTTGCAAGGCCGTGCATATTTGAGACGTTGTATTCATAGATCTCTTTTTGCTGATTTCACCTCCAACTTCCACGCTCATTAGCAATCGGATGCACTGAGAAGTATTCAGAGACTAAATACGGCACGAATTTCTGTGACTAAATCTATGGTCATTAATTGCGAGTGGATCAACCTACAAAATCAGCATCAGCTTATAAGTGCCTTTAGATGTTCAGAAAGTCATCATTGCTAAGTGAGGGATACGATGGAATTTGTGCCTTCTAGAAGAAAGATAGCAAAATTTTGAGAATGCATTTCTGGCACTCACTGTACTGCACTCCCGTTTTGACGATGGTTCAAACAATTTGCGGCATTTCTGATACTTACACGCACCACTGAACGACCGGTATGAGATTGATGTCGGAAGCACATAAGTAAATTCAGCAGATGTCCCAACCGCTATCTATGACGTCTAGATTAGCCGTCCTTAATGATTGGTTGCACACAAGTTGTAGCATTTTAAACACCTACACCCACCACTCACATAATGATGCGAATTTAACGTCGAGAGTGAGTAGGTGGATTCTGCACTTATCTGCCATCCCAATAATTGGGTCTAAATTATCCCTAACCACTGCTGGAAAATAAAGTGTGACATTTTTCCACTCACACCCACCATTGACGGGCCGGTATGCCATGCTAAACCATCCGCTCGAAAGCTTTGTAACCTTAAGCGCTACTCTTATTGCAAACTGAGCTTTGAATTGATGCTGGCAGTCCACACCATACTTTGACTTCACTGGCCCTGTTTGCTAAATCACTCTCTTATTTGGCTATATTATTACTGGTGACATGCCGATGTGCACTAATTAATCGACCTGATTTTATTAAAAAGGGAAGTCTTTAGCTTTGCCATCTAATACTTAAATCTTGGGCTTTAAGACTGACTGGGTGTACTTTTATTGCTAGCAAAACTTAAAACAACTAACCAGCTTTTGCTATACTTTGGGTTTCTTAGATAGGTTACCTGACGTTTGTTTTAACGGGCTTTGCTGCTTTACTTGGGGTTGTCCTGTTTCATCTCACTAAATTCTTAAGTAAAATGTGAGGTCGATTGCCCACTGACACAGCTGGACCGATAGCGTGAAGTGGTGAATTCTCTTTGCCTACCATGCACCAGAATCCTCCAAACATTAGCAATGTACTCATAATTTATGTGCCAGACGACAGTAGCAGTGCATACGGACGGCGAAGGCATTAAATCACTTTAAGCGCAGTGTGACAATAAGGCATATTTTGCACTAACATATCATTAAACGGACGCACTAGTGCAAATTTATGCCGTGACGGTCCTCTATTCCGCAGGATAAGTATTTGCATGTTTGAATGTGTGGTTTACATTGCCGATTTTTAAACGCTCATTAGCCATTCCTCTTGCTAGGGAAGAAAACGACATCTCTTTTCCTGGAAGCAAATTTTTCGATTTACAAAGTGTGGGTGTAAATTTGCACTCTAATTATGTGGCTGCACTGACACGCCTCTTAGTGTTAAATGCCTTTAGGTTGGAAATCACATGGCACGTTGTGGGGAGGTTTAATTAAAAGAAAAACAATGCAGTTCGCACTTTTGGAAAAACTCTTCCATTTCGTCTCTTGTTTACATAGCTTTCTATTCCCGATTTGAAGCCGGGTAGAATATATTTCGCCACAGCCTCGCCATTGTCTTCCAATGATTTTCGCACTTTAGCTCGTATTGCGTGAATAGGTGGCGTTTTTGCCTGAAAAATAAGTTGAGAATTATTTTTTAATCTTTCTATCGATCAAAACTTAAGGTTGATAAATTTGTCTCTTTTCAAATATGATGGTTGCTTAAGTCCTGAAGTCGAACAACAGGATGAGACATGACTTTTTGCTTTTAAGCGGTCTTAGGTAAGCTATTTCACGATGCACAATAATTGAGTCTCTCCTACGCTCTCTTGGTGAAATTAAACACAATTATCAAGTCATTTCCTTTGCCTTCTACGTCGTTGAAAGCAATCAAAATTTGTCCTAGACGTTTTACGCGACGCTCTGTCGCCACCACCCAATTTTCTCAGCCTAAAGGTACCTATGCCTCTGCCTTGGATCCGCATGTATCCATTTACTTAGGATCCGGCTTAAAGCCTCGTCTACATTTGGTGAGTTTGCACGATGGTAATAACTTTATATTCTGCTTCTTTTCGTCTATTTCAGCGTTTATCCTGTTAGCACATCTGCTTTGTTTGCGCCATTTCCTTCTACAGTCTGCTATCACTGACAAGCTAAGATCAAAGGTGATAGGATGAGTTCGTACCTGGTGGTCAGGCAAACTTAATGAGAGTAATCAGAATCCCTGAATTTCGCATCTTCTATGTGGAACAAACGTTGACTAAAGGCAACGCTGGTAGCCTCAGAGCTTATGTACTCGGGCATTAGTTCATCTACCTTAGCATTGTATTCAACTTCGACCTAAGCGAAGGCCAATAAAATGTAATCTTGACAGTGGAAAACAAAATCAGCCCTAAATGAGACCCACATTGGTCTTCGCCATTTAGCAGTGGGCTTTGACAAGACTTAGAAGAGGAATATGATAAGGGTGAGATAACTTGCGATGATTTTAACAGAAGAATAGGAAACAACTTTCGGAATCCGCTTCCAAAGCAACACCACATATGATTGTAATCCAATCGGAAGGGCTCGTTGCAGAGATGCTCCGATGCTTGCATGAAGATGACCATTTGCTTGAAACCGTGGTACAGGCTTGGACTACGCAGATGCACACCTAAATTCGGTTCTATGTTGAACAACCTTTCTTAGCTATGGTTTTGATACACTTTGTACATGAAAACTTTGTAAGTCTCTCTTTCATTCCCCACCCTCAGAAGTTTCCTCGCGTTTCCTTGCAAAGCGCATGCAACTGTGCATTTTTTGCAAATGTTTTTACAATAAGAAAATTGGTTCATTTCCAGCTGGGAGATCCAGACTTGCTCACTTGAGCTGGGTCCTCGAAAAACATCCCGCGGACTTAAGTAATTCAGTCCACACCTCCATCAGCTGCCTCTATTTTATTTACGTGTATCAGAAAACACCAGAGAGTCTGTCCTCGTATATGCGTTGCAACAGATAGTAGTGCCAATTGGGAATAAGGTGCTAATGGTAAAACTGTCTCATTTTCTGTTGTCGAAAATTGCCTCCTAGGCTAACCTGACACCACTCTTTCATTGCCCTACTGCGTAAGTTTGCCAGTTGAGTCATTGCCATCAGCCTGCCAATACTTCCAAGGACGTTCCAAGACTACAACCACCCAGATTATTTTTGCGTAAAATCATAGATACGCAGGTTTTCTAACGCGACCATTGTGCATAAATCCGTCCAACTAAGAAATATGGTCGATCACCAGAAATGTGTGTTTAATGAGCATCATTTTAGTTACAGAAGTCGTAGGGCCACTTACAAAGTAGGAAAATGCTTGCGTATAGTGGCCGAACTTTTAAATCGCTCTCGTACTCGGATTGCTTCGGGTCTGTTCATAACAGACTGTCAGACATTTTAGATCGTACTAGAACAGCTGCCAAGTGGAAGGGAGAAGACATTACTGTGCACGATAGGCGCATGGCATTGGTCAGGGACTCCTAATCGGCGGAACCAGTGCGAGACTGGATGCAGTCACAATATTTGACAGCATTGTACCTGCTTTAAATATGAATCACGTCTTCCAGCAAATGGTGTTGCAACCCTGCTCAGATATGATGCTATAGTTGAGGCGAATTCGTAAAATTCTTTACAAAACGGAGCGACGTGTGAAGCTTTATGCAGCGATGGGGAAATGAAGAGCTGATGCGATGCAAGGTCACGTGAGCTGTGAAGAAGTGCAATGACCCAAGCGCATCGTTGTTTTGCAGACGAAAAAACCTTGAGGACATTGCATGATCCGATGAATAAGCTGTTACTCTGACCTACTCAAGGTAAGACGCAAGCCATTGGAACGTGCGACCACTCTCTTTACCTGCGTTAGATCGCGATGACTTATCTCGGGTTTGGTGAAGTGAAGTCATGGCTGCATGAACGATAAAGTGTGCTTGCCGATGAAGAACGGACTAACTCGCTATTACTTCTTTATTTAAAGCGGATTGCAGGAGGTAGGATTGAGGATCTTCTCTGTGTCAACCACTTTGACAAACAATGGGATCGCATTACACATTCTGCGTGATTTCGAAACGCAAATGA
>JADWOT020000002.1:9511370-9537370 GCA_036345935.2 Taenia hydatigena | reverse complement strand
TGTTCTCAGAGATAGTACTTTGCTGTATAGAATGCCGTGCAGAACATTTGTCGCAGGAGGTGCTGATTGAGCACATCCATTTATAACACTCTTGTAGGTATTCCTTTCGGTTTGACGCCTATATTGCAGTGGCGACTCATAGTGCCTCCTTGGCTACTTATATTTTGTTGAGGTATGGCACTAATTGTTTGAAGGGGGTGGAATGAAGTGCAATTACCTCGACGAAATTCATAAGTTCTAAACAAGCTCTTACAAACTCGGTTTTTATGGACGGGCACAGATAAATTAGTTGAACATGACCCCAAACCGCGTCTAGTTTAGAGTTGTACTTTAAGCTAAACACCATGAGCTCCCCTTTGACTGTACAAAATTAATTTGATGCCATCAATGCCATAACCTGTGTGCCGGCAGTCAGTGTAGAAATATAATCTACACCCAAGATAGCATTTGAGACACCTGCAGAATTGATCCATATGCGATCGAAATCAATCTTGCACCAGCCCGCAAGTGGTGGGTGTAGGGGTCAGAAATGCCACATCTTATTTTCCAGTGACAGAGGTGTGAGTAGGTGTCAGCAATGTAAAAACTTGTGTGCCGAAAGTCTGTGTGGAGGGATAATCTAGATCCATCTATAGCATTCAATACATCTGCAGAATTGACTCATAGAACTGATATCAATCTCACACTGGCCCGTCAGTGGTGGGTGTAGGTGTCATAAATGCCCCACCTTATTTTCCAATAGTATGCAGGGATAACATAGACCCAATTATTGGAATGCTAGATAAGTGCAGAATTCTCCCATTCACTCTCGACGTTAAATTCACATCAGTATGTGGGTGGTGGGTGTAAGTGTTTGCAATGCCACAACTGGTGTGCCGCCGATCGTAAAGGACGGCTAATCTAGACGCCATGGATATCATTTGGGACATCAGCAGAATTTACCTATATACTTCCGACAGCAATCTCATGTCGAGAGTGTATGGATCAATTCCGTAGGTCCTTAATATTCTCTCTATGGGTTCTTGATTAGCCCTTCACACCTACTCACATCTCCGACACAACATTGTGCTTTTTCAAGTCGCAATAATGTGGGTAAATACTGCAGTTCTGCCACATGACTACATTGCATTCTAAGTTATCTCCCACACGGATTGGTGGCACATAAGATGTGGCATTGCTAGCATTTACACCTACCACCCACACACTGATGTTAACTTAACTTTGAGAGTGAATAAGCGAATTCCGCACTTATCTAGCATTCCAATAATCGGGTCTAAATTGTCCCCACATGTTACTGGAAAACAAGGTGTGGCATTTCTGAGCCCTACACCCACCACTTGCGGGCTGGTGCAAGACCGATTTCGATTGCATATGGATCAATTCTGCAGGTGTCTTTGATGTCGTCTTTGGGGTCTAGATTTGCCTTTCAAATTGATGGTTGGCACACAAGTTGTGGCTTTGCTCTAGCTTACTTTTTTATGCTCACCTTATTTTCTTGGGTTTAACGATTCTGCTAACTCGAAACTGAGTTCACGCTGTACTGCGAATTGAACATATGTCTTATGCCTCCAATTCCTACATTTTTCATGATGTCCTGCATTCCACGCAAAGGAGACGCAACATTGGGGCCCAAGTCCAGTTCCGCCAACAAATCGTTGTCAATGCATTTAAACCAAATGCGTACCTAATATCTACGACGAATTATGCTGGGGATACGCCAATACAGAAAAATTTGGACAGAGCTCTTTTTAACGCACTCACTCAGACGACATGAAATCACCCACGCCAATTGAGTCTCACAGCAGAATTGGCTTCATTACTTCTCACGTTAAATGAGAAAGGTTTTGCTCAGCAGGCCTATTCAGCATGTTAGCATGCACCGTGAGCAACGGAATCCTTTTTTTCTTAGTTTTAGCATTACTGTTACACTTCGCTCGAATTTTCCTCGATGCTTATTGTGCTTCAAATATGCTGAAATGATGCTATTATAAAATCAATTGACCGTATTTGGAATACAATCATCGTCTCTAGAGGGCAGGGAGAGGAGATCCATTTCGTATTAAGATCCTTGTTCTGCTTTGTAAAATCTGCCCATCATTTGGTTGGAGAAGGTTGTTACAATATAATTAAAGTGCCTTGCTGCTGTTGATGTGATGCAACGTTGTGGTGCTACGTCCACACATCACGACACATGTGTGGGGCCACCTCGCGATTTGGGTCTGATAGTATGCGCAGTTCGCTCTTTGTCAATTTCACCTATGCTGGACTCATCACAAACACAGTCCACTAACATGACATGGTCTTAAACACTGTTGTCACGGGTTCCCTGCACCAAGTTCCAATTTAAGTGAACTAGAATTTGTGAATTGTTGCTTCGATCAGTGCGGTTCTACTTGTCTTAGGCCCTCCCCATGGCATTCAAATAAGGTTTAACCATGAGAGTGGTTGCACACTTTGCTGGGCGGCAAAACATCATGTTGACAAAATAACCATATAATCACGAAAAATAACAGATTATGACATTTTCACCCCAGCATTTCGATTGGTGATTTAAGCTTGGCATACCTCCACGTTGTTATATTGATGCTGGTGCTCAAGATTACCTAGTTAACTGCCTTTCGCAAATGCACGCTCAAGCAGCTATTTCGCGCTGACTGTGTTTTGGCTTAAGATCGGTGCATAAATTTAAAAATACTTAGCAAAACCAAAGATCATTTAGTGCTGGCGAGCAAGATAAAAAGGAAGGCGCAGATATTAGACCAAGATTTCTGAACTGCTTGTGGTAATTACGCTAGCCTACCAGCATTATCTGGAAATTTTACATTTAAGCAGACTCAAAGCAGACACAGCTTCGTCCTTCATCCCCCTTCTCCATGATCACCACTTTTGATGGCAGAAGTTAATCGAGTTCATCTGGATATCAATAACTCAAACTAGCCTTGTGAACTGGCATGCAGACATGGCAGTCCATTTCCAATCTGGCTGTGCCCAGTCTTCCGTGGTCTTGAGTTGAGTCAGGAAGAGGTCAAGGAATTAGGATATTTCGAAGCAGATGGCCGAATAGCCTAGTTGCAAATGAAAGCCAAAGCGGTGGCTCATGTCTGCTATGGGTCTTCTAGGCTTGCATAGACAC
Source organism: Taenia hydatigena (assembly GCA_036345935.2). Lineage (NCBI taxonomy): Eukaryota > Metazoa > Platyhelminthes > Cestoda > Cyclophyllidea > Taeniidae > Taenia > Taenia hydatigena. The sequence goes on along the minus strand of JADWOT020000002.1, from coordinate 9,534,237 downwards.
GATTGCATCGCAGGCACCGATTCGTCACTATGATTTTCCTATAAATGTTGGGCCCACTATGATGCCGAGAGGCATCACCTAGCATACCTTAACTGCATCTCCATGTTCAAAATCCGTGTTTGAGGTAAAAATTAATTTTGACTGATACAGTTCTGCTAAAAAATAGTTCGTTTGCGAATTAAGCTGTGATACAAGTAAAATTCGTGATGTGCGCTCCAAGACTACGAAAGCAGACGGTTCAGAAACCCCTCAAATCAGGCACTGAGCGAGAATATGATCAAAATTCACCGAACTCTTGACTAATTGCAGTCAAACAAATGCTTGTGATCATCAGGTTTTTATCACAATAATTCACAGATTGGGAGGCATCGCTTCACCCTATCGCCTGCCCCATTTTAAAACTTGCTTTCGCAAGCAAGTGTTTTGACTCAGGCCTTTCGCCAAAATACCTGTAGACCCATTTTGCAGTCAACCGTATAGACTACACTGCAAATCAGTTTGATCCCATAATTACTAAATCTTTATGTTTGAATAATTATATGCTACCGCATGCCAGCAAAAGAAGGACAAACTGAGCCTCCTGCACTGTCTGCATCAGAGGCGCTTAATTAAGGTAACATTTTGACCATCAATTTGTTTTTTTCTCTCTATTTTGGAATTGTGACAGAATGGTGGGCACGTCGACGAAACTGCGAAGATTTAGATGGGTGACGATTACAGAGGAGATGAGCACAGCTATTCGGTGAGGAAGAAGGACTGGAGAAATGATATGTGACAGCCTCACCTCTTACACGACAACGATAGCAGTCATTCATTTAGATCGTATTTTATCCCTGGCTGGTGGGGCCAAAAATGGAAAATCAGAATGAGTAGCCTACGCCCAAGTGCATGTTATTCCAGTGTGCCTAAATCATGCACGCATATCGCCTCAACATCCTTAATGCTGTTCCACTCTCTCAGTCACTGCTTCCCCTGCTTGCCGACCAGAAATGGCGCGCAGTTAGAGCTCACGAAGAGGTAGATGTAGCTCAGAGTCTCAAAGTGGTCTGTTGGTGCATATCACGAAATCTACTCCACCACTACTGTGATGGATAAAGCGCCGTCCTTACATACCACATTATACGTTGTTTAAATGCCACAAAGACTGACAAACACCGAATAGAATTACTAGGAATGGGGCAGTGGCCCGCGGTGCATGACATGCGCAGAGTATGGTGGTGCGCTGCAGATGTGTCAAGGTTTGCGAAGGTGAAACCTGCAAACTGAAAGCAATAACCACTATTGGGTACACATCGTGAGGTGATGTCATGCATGTGTCATGATGTATGGGTGTGAGACTGTAATGCTTTTAGGATAAACAAAGTTTAAAGCAAGCCATTTTAAAAGACGCACGCTGCCTCATCCAGATCGACAAGCGATTGTGTAGGACTGCGCTAGGAGCAAGTTCGCGCGTGAATAAGTCAAATTACACCCACACGCCATCCTCTAGTCTTGAATCGTGGATGCCACGCAGCATAATACCTCATTTTCAGAGCACGCTAAATGGTCTAGAATATGCGTAGAATGCCTGTTAATCTAGAACGAAACTGCTTCAAAATTTTTGTGGAAATTATTTACCTATATTGAAATTCCACTCCAACTTAGCAAGAAACAAGATGCGTGAATAACTGGTAAAAATTGCCTCCCATCTAAAGGCGTACAGTGAGATGTGGATTAAGTCGCAGCTAATTTATTGCAAAGCGCGTCATATGACAATCATTTTCGCCTAACTCTTTTACGAAAAAGCGTATGAGCAATAGTCAATATTCTCAAATTAAATTCAATACCTAATAGAAGATGAGTCTTGGAGAGCTTCTCGGTGCATTCGACTCAAAAATTGTTGACTTGAATGCTGATATACCGTAATCACGCAGACTGTACTTGCCTTTACCACGTCGATAAACGGACTGCAGGGACAGTGGAAGAGCATAACCTCATTTTTTGAATCAGTTTGACGATACTGCATTTCGTTTAGGAAAAAGAGATGAAGTTGCTCGCAACTACAGGCTCTGCTATGCATTTAAACAATAGCTGCTGAAACGTCGTTGAGGCTTAAACCCATCGCACTTCATTTTCGGCAAATCGATCCATGCACGAATCTCGCCTGCTGTACAGGGTGCTTACATTTTTCGCAGATCGTGGGTGGAATTAAATACAGCCCTACCTGATATTAATAATATTAGCAACAATATCTGCTAGAAACCTACTTGTTTCTTCTTTTGCCAACAGCGCATCATTGCACACCTGTGAGTGCACGATCCACGCCTCGCTTCAACTATCGTAGTGAGGTTGATGCTACACCACTATTCAGCTAATCAATGAATAAAACATGTGTAGCAAACTTCATCATTTAAAAGCTGTGTTATGCCTTCCACGACAGTCACGAATCCTTATATTTTTAACTTTGTGGTTAAGCATTCATAACTTAGGATTGCACTCCCGTCTGCGTGTCAGTAGGTCTGTCACGAGTACTAGCATAGATATCGGAAAGCCTAGATGCTGATTAAAGGCCCACAACCTGTGAGGGGCTCAGCTTGACCTCTTTTCCAGCATGTGATAGCGAACAAGCATTAATATTGCATTGCTATTCACCATAGATTGCGGTCTGCATTGCTTCGCATAATGAGGCTATTTTTTCATGTGAAGGGCTAAACACGCCCTCCTGTCATATCGGATGCTGAAATTTGCACAGCCCGTCCACCCAACCTAATAATAGCATGTCTCATATTCAGTAAGATTTACGGCGGCTAAATCAACCCGTTTATTAGCGAAATTTGTTAAATCATCACTTAACTAGACAGATGCACTCGACAAGCTCCCACGAACCTGACCAGTATTTCAGGCGGATCATCATGCTTAGATGTACTCAGGAAGAATTGAAGTCTAGGTGTGCTTTATAAAACGGAGTGCGAATCGACTGCAGACCCACAAGCACAGTCCGCTGGCATGCTGCATGCGGCATGGTTCTCATTTCTCCATTTTTGCGGATTTTTCGCACTGAGGTCTAATTCAAATAAAGTAAAGTTTATGAAATGTTCCTTTGTCCAGTGCAATTCTACCCATAGTTGGCGTTGTCCTTGGTGTCTAATCGAGGTTTAAGCATGGACATAGTCGAATGCACTGGTGGGAGCAGCAAAACATCATTTTTACGAAATAACTACGGATGTTAAGGGAAATGACGGATCTTGTCACTGCTGCAAAAGCATTTTTAATTAGGTTCTGAGTTTGACACACCTCTGCATTGCTTAACTGATGATGGTGCTCAAGAGTGCTTGGTTGACTGCGTCTCTCAGAAGCACACATATGTGGCTGTCCCGCGTTGATTGTCTGAATGGCTGCAATCCTTCGAAGATTCTCATTTTACCAGTTTACGACGTAAGTGTTCTCTTTCCATTCACGCTAGGTGTTTATATTAAAAATATTTTGCGAATTATATGTTAATGCAGAGCTAGCGGAAAAGGTTGGGAAGAACGTATGGATCACTGACTAAAATTTTGCACTGCTCGTGGTAATTACGCTGGCCTATCAGCATCATCTGGATAATCCACACGTAAGTGGCAGCAAAGTTGATGCATTCGCGTCCACTTTCTTCTTTCTACATCTGTTGGCCATTCAGACCCCAAGCTAGCCTTGTGAACTGGCGTACCCACACAACTGTCTGTTACCAGTCGGACTGTCTAGTTCTCCGCGGCCTTGGGTGTGATCAAAATGAGGCCGTTGAATTCGGAAATGCAGATAATAGCTGAAACAGCAGCTCATGCCCACTGTGAGCCTTGCAGGATTGCATAGACAAGTTTGACTCGCAGGCACCGCTTTGTCACTGGGATTGACTACTGAAATGATGTGAGCTTTTTCGGTAATCAAATCTGCTTCTTAAGGAGATTGACAATGAGGGTGAGTTAACATTGCGGACCCATCGATGGATAGAACTACCACCTTGTTGAATGAAATTTGTGTCTTGTTTGTCTATTCTCATTCCTGTGCATAGCTCTACTTTAGCCAAATTACAGCGCTGACATCTAATAGAGTTTTGTAAATGCGCTATTATGACAAGTCATGTGGCAGTAGGCCATTGATTCACAAGCACAAAGCAACACACCATTTCACAATCAACTACTCTGCACATGGAGGTGTTGCCTTGTAGTTCAAGGACACGCGCTTGGTAGGCTGGTATGATAGTGTCTATTCGTATAAACACCCCACAATTTGTACTTGTAACCCATTTCTCCGTTGGCGATGTCGTTTCACTTATACCTTATGTTGTTGGTGACTTCACGCTCAGCGAATAGCCACCTAGAACTGGGTAGTAAGTCCACTTCTACTACTTACTACTGACCAGAATTTGCGCACTTTGCACACCAGTTAATCGCTCCCATTTTTTAGCAAAGCGGCATGGACAGTTGAGTTCCACTTGTTTGCATTCACTTAGTTTTAACCCCTCATTTTTCACACATTGCATGCAGATCGCTGCATGCACACTAGATAGCAATGTAATTTGTTTGTAAATGACTAGCATCTCACACGAATTAGATGTACTGAATAAAGATTGGATGGTTGAGGCTACTATCCTACCTCTGCTGCACTCTTTTGGAATCATTGGTATGTTTCTTTACATATATGTTTCATTATAAATCAAGCTCATGCGTCATAGGCGAGTATTCACAAACACAGGTCGAGTGTCGATCGATTAAGTCAAATGTTGCACTTCAAATGAAACTAACCAATATTTATGCCCATTAGCACTATTTTTTAATATGGAAGCGATAGAGTCTAAGATTCCTGCTTCAAAGTGATCCGTAAATCTCGCAACAATTCTGCTAAGCAGAACATACGTTTCTTGTTTTGCAAAAGGAGCAATAAAAGTAATAAAACCACTTTCAGATCACATTTGGTGGTGCTGCGTGGGGCATACACCATTACTTTACTTTGGAATGTGAACCAGACTAGACTGACTAAATTTCAACCTTTGAACCTTCTTTTACTCTAGAACAAATAAGTGAGATTTTTTGAAAGGAATGCGTATTCTTTATTGGCTGGAGGCCGAAACACGATACCATGCGTTTACAAACGTAACTACAAATGAAAGCTTCGCTTGCGCATTCTGTGGATTCATTAAAACACTGCCCACTGGTAGGCAGGTAAGTGTGATTATGGTGTTCATAAGGAGGGTTGCAAGTAGTGTTGTAGAAATGTTTCACTTTTCCATTTAATTTTAGGATGTCGCAAACAGGATTGTATTGGGTAGAAAAACAAGTGACGGACGCCTATTGCCTGATCATTGGCAAAAGAAACATATCCGGGAAAGTTTTTTAAACGGAGCACTAGCCAAACTAGCGCATTAAAAAGAAGGCATTTTCTGCTGCTTATGCTCATCACTATATTGCACACCCTCGAGTCGAAGGTTAAAGTTTATGATGAGCAAGTGTAATTCAAGCTGCTTGCTGCCATCGTCATAAATATCTTAGCACTAAACGTCCCACATTTTACTCCTCGTAGAGTCGGACTGCTTGCATGTTTTCCATTATGCATTAAATATTTTCTTACTTTGCAGGCGAGACAAAGGCATGAGATACCGCTCGCGGCACACTTCCGATGGAGTTTTGCAACGCCGAAGAGCATTACTTCAACTTGGGACATGAAAGCGTTGGATGGACACCACGCGAACCAGATTAGACTGACTGTGGTTTCTATTTCTCGACCTTACTTCTATAGGAGTAAGAATGAAATTTTTCAGTGAAGATGATTACTCATGATGGGTTGATGGCCAACAAACGATACAAGGTGCTAATGGACATAGAGGCAGAGCGCAGCTCACCACTCAGTCCTATGTGGCTCTTCCCCAAGTGTGAAATCGCCAACAACATAAGGCGCAAGCCAAACGATATCGCCAACGAAGAAATGGGTCACAAGTGCGTATCATGGAGCATTTATAAGAATGGAAACAAGTGCATCAGCTTTTAGACGTGTGTCCTTGAGCTACACGACGACTTCTCCATGCACAGAGTATCTGACCGCAATATGGTGCATTGCTCTGTGGTCTGCTGTCAAATGCGTTATTACTAAAATACACAAAGGAGAGAGCTGAAACAAAGTGCAATACCTATTCACGCCTTTTATCTCAAGCTGAATTTGTGCCAACAGAGAGCGAGATTTTGTGGCTAGGCAGCTTTAAGATGCAAAGTCAGTTCAGAAATCCCGCTGTGAAGCCGAGCATTCCTGCGGTACTGATTGAGAAGTATGAGTACCTTGTTTAGCTTATTCTAAACAAATAAGAAGATCTCGTATTTATACGAAAAAAGTGACCTCTACGTCAGAGGAAACAAGGCGACAAGGCTTGAATTGAAGGATTTTAACAGGACTTGCTATCGTGGATGCGCACTTGATACAGTCCCATAGTTGTCGGCGGAGTAACTTTGGAAATGCGGAATTAAGAGCAGAAATGGTGGTTGATTGACAATATATGCAAATGCAAATCAAAGAAATGGGAATATTATTTGCCGATGGGTCCTCAAGTTTGACTCGCTCATATTGACGTTATTCTATAGAAGTGGACCATAAATAACAGGAAAGTACGCCTCATTTCACCTTAATTGTGGAATCACCATGCCATTTTGAAATGCAATGCAATGGACCTTGTTGCTGTAGCATAAATTGCTCTCCACCAACAGGCAGTCATATTATTTGGAAAGAGATATGGTTTTCTCATATGCCTTTTGTACTGTCTCGATGCATGGCACCGTATCATGTGCTATGGGCTGAAATCGGGCAAGGCCACACTTCGACTATCCAAAAAGTGCCTAACCCTCATAACCCTACAAAGCGACATGCAATTTAATACTCAAGCATAAAAGCAGGCGCAGTCGTTTGCTACAGCAATCTAATCCAATTTTCATGGGATTTAAATGTGTGGGAGCGCTGTCAAGTCTGAAGAAACCAAGTTGCGATAGCTCATTTTCAGGTGGAAGATAGATTATTGCAAATAGGCTTAAAAACTCTCGACATAAGCGGAAAATCCATTCCGTCCTGCCAATAAAGCCCAGAGAGGAATATACTACATTCCTAAAAAAACACAGTAAAGGTTAATGTCTCTAAGACGCCATATACAAGCAATACTGAATTTTACCATTTATTTGTATTATCAACTTCGCATGTGTCTGCTGGTGGTGGTTGTGGGTTTCAGAAATGCCACTGCTTTTGCCGCCAATAAGTGTGGAAGGGTATTGTTTACCTCGTAGATGACATGCGATAGCCCTGCGGCATTCATTTGCCTACTTGTCTCATCAACTTTGCGTTGGTCTGTAGATGGTGGGCTTAAGTGACATCAATACCACAACTCGTGCGTGGCCAATCAGTGTGAAGGAATAACCCTTGTCACACAGATGGCATGCTATAGCCATGCAGAATTTCCAAATTACTTACATCCCTACCCTCACATTGATCTGTCGATGGTGAGTGTGTCAGTAATGCCTCTATTTGTGTGCTGCCAATTAGCTTGGAGTGATGAACTTGAACGCATGGGTCGCATCTGATGTCTATGCGTTCTAACCCCAAAATTCTTACCCACCTCTTTTTACTTCGTTTTATATTGTCAAATTTCATTGAGATTGGATTCAAATATTTTTTATTACTAGATTATTCTCTACGTCTTTGTTTTTGATGCATAATTATATACGAAGTTGGGCGTTACGTCTGCTTTCGAAATCCACTACGTTCATTGACATGCCCGAATCCCAGCGTTTCCTAATTCTAACCGAGTGTATAATTTAGGCTTTCAATGTGTTTTGCCTAAGTGCGCAAATTTTGGTGGTTAAATTAAGAAGCCAAGTAGCAAATCCTGTGAATCATTCCAATAGTCTAGCCAGCATCTCAGGAGAACAGCTCAGGTGTGATTTGTTAAGGCGGGCTTCAATTGGATCAGTGAATCACCACAAACACAGTCTGTTAACATGCTGTGCATGCCATTTTTTCTATCAATGCTTTATTACTGATTTTTCTATGCTAAGGATTTTTAAAATAGAGTGCTCCTTGTGAACGGTTGCAGTTCCGCATGCAGTCGCTTTTTTCTAAAGTTATAACATCATGTAGATCTCGTGTTGGCGATCTCACCTCAAGCTTTCACAACCATAAGCACTCAGATGCACGGAGAAGCAGTTTAGGACCAAATGTGGCGTAAATTCACACAATTCGATTTTGGGTCAGTTTTTGTGAGCACGTCAATTTATAAAACCGACATCACCTTCAAAGTTTCTCTTTATTGCTTGAAAAGTCATCAGCTCTAATCAAAGTATGCGATAGCATTCGTATCTTTCTTTTCGCTGATGGTAAAGCTTTCTTCCGATCTTCGAATCAGAAGTGCGTCCTTGAAAAAAGGACTACAAATTACGAACCTCTTTTTAGTCATCCTTGGAAACACAGGGGTTCCAAAAGGACTTGCAATCATGGATATGCAGTTGTTACTGCCCCATATTTGTTGACAGTGCGACGTGGCAAACGCAGAATCATGAGCGAATTTGGCGGTCGATCGACATGGCATATGAATACGAGTCAAAGAAGTGGGATTACTATCTGCAAATGGGTGCGCAGCGTTAACTCACCTAATTGCCGAATCACCATGCCATTATAAAATGCGCTACAAAGGACTTTGACACTGCGGCATAAATTACCCTCTATCAACAGACGCTAATAAATGTTAGGGAAGAGGTAAATGCTCTCATTCGCTTTTACTTCCTTAATCGTGCTTGGATGCATAGCGATGTCCAGCGAAACCACACTTGATTAATCAAAAGGTGCCCAACAGGAAAAGCCGCACGTACGGATAAAATTTAATGCACAAGCATGCAAAGTAAGCAAATTTTTAGCTGCAGAAATTTAGTAACAATTTAGCAAAGGTGAAGGATCGATTAACGATGCTACTATCATGAAAAAAATAAACTCTGTATGAGCGCATAATTTAGAACACACTAACAAATTTTCCTAAAAAGGGATGTAAAATAAACCACGAAAACCTACTGCGAACCCGCTTTTAAGTGGAATATAGCTTTTCACTACCAAATTTCAGCATTTACATGCAGAATAAACGTGGCGCGAGTCGGTCAGTGGTGGCGAATTTGTCAAAAATGCCGCCACATTTGTGCCACAAACCAATGTGGAGTGACCAATTGGGCCGAACAGACGGCAATTAAGAGACATACATGATTCACACAATTACTTTAGCCTTCCAGGTTGCCCGGGATGTGAAGGTGGAAAAAGTGCAAACAAAGCCACAAATTGTGCGCTAACAGGTGTTGAGAGACAATCCAGGCCGCATAGGTGGCATGTCATATAACTGCAGAATTTATCCGCTTATTTGCGGCTTGGAATATAGACGTGTCCCTGGAGTAAATGTAAGTGTCAGCAATGTTGAGACATCTATGGTACAAGTCAGAGAAGAGGAACAATCAGTAACGCGTTAATGGCATGTGAGAGAGCTACAGAATTTACGAACGTGGGCGTGGGTGTAAGTTTAAGCAATGTACGACTTGTGTACCCCCAATAAGTGTGAAGGGGTGTTCCAAAGTGCACAGATGGCAATTGACGGAGCTGCAGGATTCGTATATATCTGTCAAAAATCAGTGCGAAACGATAATCTAGAACAAATAAATGGCATGTTACAAACGTACGTACAGTCCACCTTAAAAACACACCAGATGCTGGTAATGATTGTAAGCTACAGCAATGCCACAGCTTTTGTGCCAACCATTAGTTCGAAAGGAAAATCTGGATCCCAGAGATGACATTAAAGACACCTGCAGAATTGACTCATATACGTTCAATATCAATCTTACACCGGCCCGTCAGTTGTGGGTGTAGGTGTCAGAAATGCCACGCTTTATTTTCCAATAGTATGTAGGGATAATTTAGACCCAATTATTGGAATGCTAGATAAGAGCAGAATTCTCCTATTCACTCTTGACGTTGAATTCACATCAGCATGTGGGTGGTGGGTGTAAGTGTTAGCAATGCTAAAACCTGTGTTCCACCAATTATTAAGGATGGCTAATCTACACGTCATAGATAGCATTTGGGAAATCTGCAGAACTTACCCATGTACTTCCGACACCAATCTCATACCGGTCGTTCAGTGGCGGGTGTAAGCATCAGAAATGCCACAACTTGAATGCTAACAATTAGTGTGGAAGAGTAATCTTGACCCCATAGTTAGCATGTGACACCTGAACAACTAACCCACATGTTCTCGCCATAAATATTATACCGATCTGTCGGTGTTGGGTGTAAGATTTAGCAATGCAAATCTTGTGTGTCACAAATCAGTGTGGAGGGATATTTTTAGGCGCTTATCTGGCAATCGACAGAACTGCAGAAATTGCACATATTTGCCTCTTCCATTTCACACAGGTCGGCCGGTGGTGGGATTAAGCGTTAGTAATGCTACACTATGTGTTCCGTCAATAAGTGTGGAGAGATTATCTAAACTCCTTAGATAGCATGTGAGAAACCCTCGAAACTGACCCATATCCTCTGGACATAAATCTCAAACCGGTCTGTCGGTGGTGGGCTTAAGTGTTCGCAATGCTCAACTTGTGTGCCATTTATCAGCGTTGAGGTTTAATCGAATCCGCGTAGATGGCATTTGACAGAACTGCATAATTTACGCATATTTGCCTCTTCCATCTCCCACAGGACAGTCTGCAGTTTAGTCAGTATCCACTGCGCCAGAAATTGTGCCACCAATCGGTGGGGAGGGCTAATCCATAACGCCTTGTAGTTCTGTGGGGGACTTGCGGAATTTACTCACATTTTTGGGGCATTAAACTCACACCCGTCTGTCATTGGTAGGCGGTGATGATCTTGTGTGCCACCCATCGGTGTGTTGGGATTATCCAGACCCCATCGATAGCATGTGAGAGACCTTCAGAATTTACTTACATTCTTGCGTCTTTAACATCACACGGGTTTGTCAGTGGTGGGTCAAAGTGTTATCAATGCATCAACTTGTGCGCCTTCCAACCAATGTGGAGTGATAATCCAGGCCGTTTTAATAGCATGCGATTCGCCTTTAGAATTTCTGCACTTAATCCCTTGTTCAAAGTCGCACTTCCCTGCTGATTGTAGAAATGCGTGTCAGAATTGCAGCAACTTATGGGCAACCAAGCAGTCTGGTGAATACATAAGATTGCTTAGGTGGCATGTGACATGCCTTCATCTTTGCCCTAATTACTCGCATCTACTACCCCGCACCGGTCTGCCAGTGTTGGGTTGAAGTAACAGCAATGACACTTCTTTTGTGATACGCTTGAATTTGTATTAACTCTTTGATTAGGCGGCTCCACTCTGCAGGCTTCTACTGGCACCATTATTTTCTCATGTTTATTATCCTTTTTAAATGTGCTCAGTAAGACTTGGTAGACCATGTATGTTTCATTAAACTCGGCTTAACTTATTTGGTGACTCGTACTAAGGTCGGTTTGCTAACACAGTCTGTGCCATATTTCTAGTTAATGCTCTTTATCGGATTTTCCACGCATTCTTTGTAGACTTGCACTTCGCTTGTTGCAAGGCCGTGCATATTTAAGACGTTGTATTCATAGATCTCTTTTTGCTGATTTCACCTCCAACTTCCACGCTCATTAGCAATCGGATGCACTGAGAAGCATTCAGAGACTAAATACGGCACGAATTTCTGTGACTAAATCTATGGTCATTAATTGCGAGTGGATCAACCTACAAAATCAGCATCAGCTTATAAGTGCCTTTAGATATTCAGAAAGTCATCATTGCTAAGTGAGGGATACGATGGAATTTGCGCCTTCTAGAAGAAAGATAGCAAAATTTTGAGAATGCATTTCTGGCACTCACTGTACTGCACTCCCGTTTTGACGATGGTTCAAACAATTTGCGGCATTTCTGATACTTACACGCACCACTGAACGACCGGTATGAGATTGATGTCGGAAGCACATAAGTAAATTCAGCAGATGTCCCAACTGCTATCTATGACATCTAGATTAGCCGTCCTTAATGATTGGTTGCACACAAGTTGTAGCATTTTAAACACCTACACCCACCACTCACATAATGATGTGAATTTAATGTCGAGAGTGAGTAGGTGGATTCTGCACTTATCTGCCATCCCAATAATTGGGTCTAAATTATCCCTACCCACTACTGGAAAATAAAGTGTGACATTTTTCCACTTACACCCACCATTGACGGGCCGGTATGCCATGCTAAACCATCCGCTCGAAAGCTTTGTAACCTTAAGCGCTACTCTTATTGCAAACTGAGCTTTAAATTGATGCTGGCAGTCCACACCACACTTTGACTTCACTGGCCCTGTTTGCTAAATCACTCTCTTATTTGGCTATATTATTACTGGTGACATGCCGGTGAGCACTAATTAATCGATCTGATTTTATTAAAAAGGGAAGTCTTTAGCTTTGCCATCTAATACTTAAATCTTGGGCTTTGAGACTGACTGAGTGTACTTGTATTGCTAGCAAAACTTAAAACAACTAACCAGCTTTTGCTATACTTTGGGTTTCTTAGATAGGTTACCTGACGTTTGTTTTAACGGGCTTTGCTGCTTTACTTGGGGTTGTCCTGTTTCATCTCACTAAATTCTTAAGTAAAATGTGAGGTCGATTGCCCACTGACACAGCTGGACCAATAGCGTGAAGTGGTGAAGTCTCTTTGCCTACCATGCACCAGAATCCTCCAAACATTAGCAATGTACTCATAATTTATGTGCCAGACGACAGTAGCAGTGCATACGGACGGCGAAGGCATTAAATCACTTTAAGCGCAGTGTGACAATAAGGCATATTTTGCACCAACATATCATTAAACGGACGCACTAGTGCAAATTTATGCCGTGACGGTCCTCTATTCCGCAGGATAAGTATTTGCATGTTTGAATGTGTGGTTTACATTGCCGATTTTTAAACGCTCATTAGCCATTCCTCTTGCTAGGGAAGAAAACGACATCTCTTTTCCTGGAAGCAAATTTTTCGATTTACAAAGTGTGGGTGTAAATTTGCACTCTAATTATGTGACTGCACTGACACGCCTCTTAGTGTTAAATGCCTTTGGGTTGGAAATCACATGGCACGTTGTGGGGAGGTTTAATTAAAAGAAAAACAATGCAGTTCGCACTTTTGGAAAAACTCTTCCATTTCGTCTCTTGTTTACATAGCTTTCTATTCCCGATTTGGAGCCGGGTAGAATATATTTCGCCACAGCCTCGCCATTGTCTTCCAATGATTTTCGCACTTTAGCTCGTATTGCGTGAATAGGTGGCGTTTTTGCCTGAAAAATAAGTTGAGAATTATTTTTTAATCTTTCGATCGATCAAAACTTAAGGTTGGTAAATTTGTCTCTTTTCAAATATGATGGTTGCTTAAGTCCTGAAGTCGAACAACAGGATGAGACATGACTTTTTGCTTTTAAGCGGTCTTAGGTAAGCTATTTCACGATGCACAATAATTGAGTCTCTCCTACGCTCTCTTGGTGAAATTAAACACAATTATCAAGTCATTTCCTTTGCCTTCTACGTCGTTGAAAGCAATCACAATTTGTCCTAGACGTTTTACGCGACGCTCTGTCGCCACCACCCAATTTTCTCAGCCTAAAGGTACCTATGCCTCTGCCTTGGATCCGCATGTATCCATTTACTTAGGATCCGGCTTAAAGCCTCGTCTACATTTGGTGAGTTTGCACGATGGTAATAACTTTATATTCTGCTTCTTTTCGTCTATTTCAGCGTTTACCCTGTTAGCACATCTGCTTTGTTTGCGCCATTTCCTTCTACAGTCTGCTATCACTGACAAGCTAAGATCAAAGGTGATAGGATGAGTTCGTACCTGGTGGTCAGGCAAACTTAATGAGAGTAATCAGAATCCCTGAATTTCGCATCTTCTATGTGGAACAAACGTTGACTAAAGGCAACGCTGGTAGCCTCAGAGCTTATGTACTCGGGCATTAGTTCATCTACCTTAGCATTGTATTCAACTTCGACCTAAGCGAAGGCCAATAAAATATAATCTTGACAGTGGAAAACAAAATCAGCCCTAAATGAGACCCACATTGGTCTTCGCCATTTAGCAGTGGGCTTTGACAAGACTTAGAAGAGGAATATGATAAGGGTGAGATAATTTGCGATGATTTTAACGGAAGAATAGGAAACAACTTTCGGATTCCGCTTCCAAAGCAACACCACATATGATTGTGATCCAATCGGAAGGGCTCGTTGCAGAGATGCTCCGATGCTTGCATGAAGATGACCATTTGCTTGAAACCGTGGTACAGGCTTGGACTACGCAGATGCACACCTAAATTCGGTTCTATGTTGAACAACCTTTCTTAGCTATGATTTTGATACACTTTGTACATGAAGACTTTGTAAGTCTCTCTTTCATTCCCCACCCTCAGAAGTTTCCTCGCGTTTCCATGCAAAGCGCATGCAACTGTGCATTTTTCGCAAATGTTTTTACAATAAGAAAGTTGGTTCATTTCCAGCTTGGAGAGCCAGACTTGCTCACTTGAGCTGGGTCCTCGAAAAACATCCCGCGGACTTAAGTAATTCAGTCCACACCTCCATCAGCTGCCTCTATTTTATTTACGTGTATCAGAAAACACCAGAGAGTCTGTCCTCGTATATGCGTTGCAACAGATAGTAGTGCCAATTGGGAATAAGGTGCTAATGGTAAAACTGTCTCATTTTCTGTTGTCGAAAATTGCCTCCTAGGCTAAACTGACACCACTCTTTCATTGCCCTACTGCGTAAGTTTGCCAGTTGAGTAATTGCCATTAGCCTGCCAATACTTCCAAGGACGTTCCAAGACTACAACCACCCAGATTATTTTTGCGTAAAATCATAGATACGCAGGTTTTCTAACGCGACCATTGTGCATAAATCCGTCCAACTAAGAAATATGGTCGATCACTAGAAATGTGTGTTTAATGAGCATCATTTTAGTTACAGAAGTCGTAGGGCCACTTACAAAGTAGGAAAATGCTTGCGTATAGTGGCCGAACTTTTAAATCGCTCTCGTACTCGGGTTGCTTCGGGTCTGTTCATAACAGACTGTCAGACATTTTAGATCGTACTAGAACAGCTGCCAAGTGGAAGGAGGAAGACATTACTGTGCACGATAGGCGCATGGCATTGGTAAGGGACTCCTAATCGGCGGAACCAGTGCGAGACTGGATGCAGTCACAATATTTGACAGCATTGTACCTGCTTTAAATATGAATCACGTCTTCCAGCAAATGGTGTTGCAACCCTGCTCAGATATGATGCTATAGTTGAGGCGAATTCGTAAAATTCTTTACAAAACGGAGCGACGTGTGAAGCTTTATGCAGCGATGGGGAAATGAAGAGCTGATGCGATGCAAGGTCACGTGAGCTGTGAAGAAGTGCAATGACCCAAGCGCATCGTTGTTTTGCAGACGAAAAAACCTTGAGGACATTGCATGATCCGATGAATAAGCTGTTACTCTGACCTACTCAAGGTAAGACGCAAGCCATTGGAACGTGCGACCACTCTCTTTACTTGCGTTAGATCGCGATGACTTATCTCGGGTTTGGTGAAGTGAAGTCATGGCTGCATGAACGATAAAGTGTGCTTGCCGATGAAGAACGGACTAACTCGCTACTACTTCTTTATTTAAAGCGGATTGCAGGAGGTAGAATTGAGGATCTTCTCTGTGTCAACCACTTTGACAAACAATGGGATCGCATTACACATCCTGCGTGATTTCGAAACGCAAATGATGGTACGTCGCCTTCATTTCGATCGCTTCAACTGACCTGTTATGATCTCTTTTGTAGCACACAGGTGGGACAGTGAGTCGATGCGTTGCAAACTTGGAAAGGAGATAGACTAGACGTCAACCCTCAACTGCGTCGTAAAATTTAGGTACCATCTGAATTTCACACTAATTGTGCGGTGAAGTGACTGCTAGAAGGGAAGACAGTTTGAAAGCTCACGGTTCAAGATCATCAAGAACGAGTCACTACAGGAGGGACCAACGCGATTTTGTTGTTGAGGGTAATGGTCTTGGGTCCTGGAGGTTTGTTTGCTGCATTCCGCGATTAATGCAAAAAAAACATGGTTGGAATAGTGATGTAGGTCCATCTAACGTGAAGGGACTGGCAGAAGGAGTTAAGAAGGCTCATTCATTTAGTGACCTCACGCACGCTGGTCGTCCTTCAACGGGTTCCTTAGGATAAAGCTTCGAATCAGTTCATGAGGCTGTTGCTAAGATCCCAAGAACATCAATTCGGCACTGCGATCAAGAAGTAGATATTCGACGGTGCCCTTTTCAGTTCATTAAAACGAAAGATTTTCTACATCATTGATATCAGAAGTGAATTTAGTGAAGAACTGAAGCTCGTTAACCACATACATTGTACGAAGTTGGTTGAATGGATTATGGAAGAACAATAATTAAATCCTGGTTTGGCAAGCACCATCAACTTTGGCGACGAGACTCAGTATCATCATGATGGCTTCGTCGATTGGCACGATTGTCAAGTTGAAGATCGAAACATACATGAGGGATAGTTAAGAAGTATCTGTGTCCAAAAGTGCCACTGTTAGGTGCGAGTTGTGAGTTAAAGGCATCAAATGGCCATCCTTAAAGAATGCTGCCAGTGTTGCATCAGGGCAAGTGTTTCTACTCGGGTATCGTAAGATGATTTCGTGGGAAATGTTCGTGAGTCAGCAGCCTCAATATTCCTTCAACCCTTCTTTTCGCAGAGCTTGCAGCTGGTCGCCAAGGGCTATCGAAGTAGAAAGTGGCCTGAATAAGGTGCTTGGTCCGTGACGGTAACGCATTACCCAATTTGATCTCATGTCCCCTTAATTTTATCCTACTTCCATTCGTATATACCTTCCACAAAACTCACTAGTGTGAGTAGGCTCTGCGGTGCTTAAAAAGTGCACAAGAGGGTGAAGCCCGTGTCTCTTCTAATTCAGTAGATCGGAGGGCGACGGTGATAAAGTGGGACCAATTAGGACCTTTTAACAACGCCTGCCCTCCCATTTATTCCAAGACATGGGATGCTAAAGGAAATTACTTTTCTAAGCAACCGTAAAGGTACCTCTTAGAACAAAGCTTTTCGTGATTTTTGCTTGCATGAATGCACAGTGTGTAGTCAGCATTTTCTGTAAAGGAAATTGTTGGACCTATAGGCACACGCCGTTCAAACTAACTCTCAATGTAGGTTTCTCCGCGGTAGCGCGATGGTGAGACCTGATTTATCTCTCCTTGAAATTTCCTTCTGCATTCTTAATCTGCGTATCCTGCTCTTTGTTTTGTAGTGCCTATATTAAAATAATTTCGGCTACCGCTGTTCCTAGCATAACTTTCTTGGCTCCAACCAAGGTGCGCGTGTTTACAACTTATTTATTTTTCTAATTTTTCGTTCTCTTTCTCTACGCTTCTTTGAAATTCTTGCTAAATTTGTCACCAGGGCCTTATTCTATAAGACTTTTAGCATATTCTGCAAGTTAATCACTATTGCTGCCTCCTTTTTTATAAACCAATCGACAGGCTGGATGCATTGTTTCTGCTCCTTGCAAGGTAATAAAAAGGCTTGACTATATTTAACTATGACTGTTTTGAATGGAGGAAGGCTAGGCACCGCAAACCATATTGCTGTAAAATGTATTTAATATGTATGATTTACTAGCTTAGCAGCAGGTAATGATATTTGCGAAGAAATCTGCACCACGGGCCTTAATAGCTCATATGACATTATTCAGTTTGGCAATGTTCGAGACCTTGTTTGCTTACTTTTGCAGTGTGGAAGAATCACTTTTGGCCTAGTCAGCATTGCCCTAAACTCCTGCGTACAATTCCTGCAAATAGCATCGGTTCCATGTTTGCCGATTGACCAGTCTGCGGCGTTGCTCATGCAAATTTGGTCATAATTTGAAACCCGAAGTAGGAACACGATTCAGGTATGGCTGAACTCTGCCAGCCTCGTAGGCGCAATGATCATTTTATTCCCTTGTTGCGAAATTATGCTAATTTAGAGACCGCTTTTAGGATTTTGGAATCCTCGAGGTTAGACATGGTATGGAATGTCTCAAGAGCAATTAAGGGTTGTAAAGGGCCTTTATGACTAGCGAGGCATTATCACGTACCATTTAAGTGCACTTACTGTTGTATGCCTGCGAGTGATATTTTGACCGGATAACGAAGTAAAGATGCCTGACGGCCTACAGTCTGGACGAGATCGTCTATCATATAACAAGGTCTTAAGGAAATTAAGCAGGATCGCCAGTCGCACTAAACGCAACCAGTGACTGGAGCGTATTGATGCACAATTCATTACTATGTTTCTCTAAGATTGCGTTCACAGTGTGTAACGTGCTTTCCGGCATTTAGCCAGCAAACGCGTCACTTGCTGGATTCATCAAGCAAAATGTTCAAATTTATTTAGCGAATCGCTGAAGCGATTAATCCGACATAGATGAAAAATTTGACTAGGAATTTGGATGGTGTTGTCTACATCAGGTGAAATAAGGCGCGGACATTCGAATCTCCATGTGTAGCAAAATAACAAAAGGGAGATCCCATAGCATGTTCGGTGTAGTTTCCAAAAGTATCAAGGACAAGTTTTCGCATATTTTCGCAACGAGGGGATCAATGTGCGCAAGTGTCGAGAGCATTTACCACAACTTCCTTGAACCAATATTGATCAAGAGAGCGATTCTGAAGTGAATGATGAAATTAGGCCAAACACAAAGCTGAACGTAAGGCGCAGTTTACCAAACGTCATTTATTCTGGATGAGAATAATGAAAGTGCCAGCGAAGAAATGGAATTTGTCTTCGAATGCTGTCGTTACGTATGCAGTCTTCCACCCTTACTAATGAACCGTGTACTCATTAGGCATAGTAATGAAGGCATTAAGAATGAATAGACTGATGTGGAAGAGGGCGCATACCTTACTGCATTGATAATAGGCACCACTTTACTCACTTCTTATGCCCGTGTGTGACGACGACGAATTAGAATAAAATACAATTAGCATTTCCCACGAGTTTTGACTCCCCATCCATCTCTAAAATCATGATTTTGGATTGAGGTTGCCGCCAAGAAGAAGGTTATTTTCTTCTCTCATTTCATGGCATTTTCACGGTCTATACGGCGGCGAGGCCTGCCTGCTTGACACGTGAAGACACGTTCGAATAAGCGTAGTGCCTATTTAAGTGATGGCCTTGAATAAGGGTCTGCGTGCACATCTTGTACTATATGCAGACACGTTTGTGTAGTTTGTGTCAATGTGCCAAACGAGCAGTGAGCCCTATAAATCTTGCAAAATTAAGTCGAGCAGGTCATCTGTTTATGATAAAAAGCATATGGAGACCGGTTCTAATATCACACGTACTGAACAAACAACCCACGAGTTATCAGCCCTTTAAGCATCTTTGACCATTTTTTGCAGATAGCTGGTACCGCTGCAAAATACTTCAGCCGATTCCTCACATGAAAAGAACATTCAACATAACAAGTAATCTCAGGAGAATGTGCACAAATTTGCGCGAGATATGTCGACTTGAATCAAACCGAGTGTCTCTTACAATCCTTTTATTAACTCGCGATCCAATCAAACATGTACTGACTACCGTAGGAGCTGACGCTTGTTATCGGGGATCCTAAGAATACTCTTGAATGAATACGCACTCTATGATAAGGAAAGCTGCTCAATCCATCAACAGTTTTCATTCACTTGTGCTACTTTTATCATAACTGCCTGCGAAATTCCCACCTTCAACTGTTATGAAGCACTATTGCATGGCTTTATACTGGGTTACATACTTATTTTAAGGGATGGAGGCAACAGCATATTGCAAATTTTATTAAAGCTGCCATAGTTGCCGCAATACCCTTGTTTGTCTCTTCTTCCCTACAAAAATTCCTGGCACAAGTGAGCTTATTGCTTTGCAACACCTTTATTTTCCCAGATCAAAAGGGATCAATGTAGTCTTGATGAAGACAGGAAGAGTGCCTTCCCTCACATTTGAGGAAGCACAACTTCTTGTCAACCAGGGAGTTTGACGAAGCGCCACATAAAATAATATAAGGATCATAATCTACACTTATATTCTGAGTGCAATTTAGCTGAATAAGTCGCTAGATTCGCCGCAGCAGTGAATAGTGGCGAGAACTCTTGACGGACAAAACACGCCGCAACGCATGGGCATAATGAACACTATTGAAGCACGTTAAGAGCTTAAGGACTACTAATGAGACTCAGAGACCTAGTCGTTTGACAAACGCACGGCAGAGGAAGTCTAGGTGATCTGTTGCCAAAGGCACACAGCATTCAGCCTAAATGGTGTTGCGATGATGACATCCACATCATTTGAAGATGCTTTACGACTTTAGGGGTGACTTTTAAAGCAGCAACCCATAACGGCAACAATAATTTCTGCTTAGCGATTGAATAGTTGTTAGCGAATCATGCTGCGCCGTATATTTTAGGCTAAAATCAATGGTTTACAAACCTGACATCAAAGGAATGCACGTTTCGTTGAAGTAGGGTTCATCAGCGAGAAGAATTCACTGAGCCCAAATCTGAACATGGAGACGTCGTCAGATTTGCTCAAGACAGACGAAAGCTAGAAATGCACTTCACTTCTTTTATGATTGCCGACAAAAGTGCCCTTACCAAATCACTTTCTTCGTTCAAGAAGCTTGGGGGTAAAAGAGGGCAAGGCAAACAAGACGACCGCTGTATTTGCGGCAGTGTGCATCAGCCTATCCTTTATCAGCGACGGCGCAGATTTTAAAGCCTAACTTGGGCCATATGATTTGTGCGCTATTTCTGTTTCTAGTGCAATAAAGGTTCCATAACGTAAACGCTCTGTAGGTAAGTCCATTAGCTTGAGCACAAATCGTAGGAATCATTCCGAACACAAAGTCATAACAGCATGACATACATTATATCGAGTCCTCTTTGTGGAGCAGAATGAGTAGACGCTGGCCAGGGACTTCGTTTCTCTTCATGAAAAAGTGGTTAAGGCTCTGTGAATAAGCGAAAACTCTCATTTGAGTCCTTTGTGGCTGTCCCGCAGACAGGGCCTCAAAACGGATAATCGTCCACGGAGGGCGTGCAGATCCACCGCGCAGTGTGGTCGAGGAGCGTTGACAGAATTGCATTGAGACCTAGTCAAGTTCGCGACCATGAGACATTAAGAGCTACATACGGGATCGCATCTCTTTAAACTATACTTCAAAATGAAATGACAGCTCCTTTCCTTGGATTTCGTTTGATTCTGTTTCGTTCTGCTCGATGTAAAATAGACCGTTCATTGAGTAGCGCTTTTGACTTTACAGCTGTTAACTCGAAGCCCATTATTCTGTCCCTCCCTACCCTCAGTCGTGTGGCAGAAGTTGCTTTACATCTGAAGAAATTAGGCTCAGTGAGAAATGGAACTCAGCAGCAGAATAAGTGCTGTTCATGCAGATTCGTATAGCCAAAGGAGATAGAAAGGGGTATATTTGTGTCTAGAATTGCCTTAAGACAGGATGTGTAGTGCCGATGATTTGCACAGCGCCAAAGCCATCGCCACTTTTGCAGGAGGTGTCTTTTTATTCTACCAAGTTTCTGAGGCCAGCACAACCGTCTCACTGCTAAAGAAAGATGCAGCTGAAATCTGCAAATAAAAGCTGAGCATCTAATCAAGTTGGTTCAAGGCTAAATTATAAAGTCAAGCTTATTGGAGTACATAAAAGTGGCGATGGCCAATAGCTGTGCGGACTGTAGGGAGTTGAATGCAATAACAAACAAAGATACCAGCACTCGTTCCGCACCTACAGTTTGCTGGCTTTTTTTGATGGGACAAATTTGTTATTTACGTCAAATCGAATTCAGAATTCTGGCAAGTAAAAGTGGCAGATATGACGGTGGACCGCAGACCTCATGTTATCAAACAGGCTATTAGAAATTCAGTCAACATTCCTAATGATCTGTATCGCAGCGGCACTCATTAATTGACTGGTTCCGAAACCAGTGCATAATCCGTCCGCATAATATTCGTACCTTCAGTAGAGATACATGAGAGCCTAGCACTTTCTCTTTCCTCGCCCATTGCATCCTCTGGTCTCTGAGTTTCCTAAAATATCAAAATTTGTTTCTAGTTTGCAATCAATTTGTGATTGTGATTTCGTAGTTCCTACACACCCAACAGTAACGCAAATGACAGCTTTGCGATAGCATTCCACTATATTAATATGCCGTATAAAATTCATGGAATTTCAAAGCATTGCAGCAAAGGCAGTTAAGAATAATGGGCAGTATCTGACACCAAAGAAGGAAGCATTATAGTTAGGAGTATTTTTATACAAATGATGGAATTGAACAATCGCTTAGCCATGCGCAATGAAAAAACTGGACACCAAATCAGAGATGCCACGCGCCATGGAACTAGCAGCAATAGATGTGGCGGCATTTCCATCAGCTGGCTGAACTTGTTCACTGGCCTCGTACCGAAGCAAGTATTGCACAATATCAGAGTGACCATGTCTACGGGCATCCATTAGCGGTGTTTGGTTGCTCATGTTCTTCACATCGGTGGTGCTATCCGACTCACACAACAGAGTGACAGCAGCCAAATTGCCTTTCCTCGCCGCCCAGTGAAGAGGAGTGTTGCCACGGTGATCGCACAGGTAAGTGTAAGCGCCATTTTCGAGAAGGAGCTGCATCATTTCTATGTAGCCCATTGCTGTGGCTTCTATGAGTGGAGTCGTCGTAGGATCTTCTGTGTATACATTGGGATCAGCCTAGTAAATTTGCGCAACTTTGGATTAGA
>JADWOT020000002.1:9443697-9511270 GCA_036345935.2 Taenia hydatigena | reverse complement strand
CCTTGCAGGATTGCATAGACAAGTTTGACTCGCAGGCACCGCTTTGTCACTGGGATTGACTACTGAAATGATGTGAGCTTTTTCGGTAATCAAATCTGCTTCTTAAGGAGATTGACAATGAGGGTGAGTTAACATTGCGGACCCATCGATGGATAGAACTACCACCTTGTTGAATGAAATTTGTGTCTTGTTTGTCTATTCTCATTCCTGTGCATAGCTCTACTTTAGCCAAATTACAGCGCTGACATCTAATAAAGTTTTGTAAATGCGCTATTATGACAAGTCATGTGGCAGTAGGCCATTGATTCACAAGCACAAAGCAACACACCATTTCACAATCAACTACTCTGCACATGGAGGTGTTGCCTTGTAGTTCAAGGACACGCGCTTGGTAGGCTGGTATGATAGTGTCTATTCGTGTAAACACCCCACAATTTGTACTTGTAACCCATTTCTCCGTTGGCGATGCCGTTTCACTTATACGTTATGTTGTTGGTGACTTCACGCTCAGCGAATAGCCACCTAGAACTGGGTGGTAAGTCCACTTCTACCACTTACTACTGACCAGAATTTGCGCACTTTGCACACCAGTTAATCGCTCCCATTTTTTAGCAAAGCGGCATGGACAGTTGAGTTCCACTTGTTTGCATTCACTTAGTTTTAACCCCTCATTTTTCACACATTGCATGCAGATCGCTGCATGCACACTAGATAGCAATGTAATTTGTTTGTAAATGATTAGCATCTCACACGAATTAGACGTACTGAATAAAGATTGGATGGTTGAGGCTACTATCCTACCTCTGCTGCACTCTTTTGGAATCATTGGTATGTTTCTTAGCATATACGTTTCATTATAAATCAAGCTCATGCGCCATAGGCGAGTATTCACAAACACAGGTCGAGTGTCGATCGATTAAGCCAAATGTTGCACTTCAAATGAAACTAACCAATATTTATGCCCATTAGCACTATTTTTTAATATGGAAGCGATAGAGTCTAAGATTCCTGCCTCAAAGTGATCCGTAAATCTCGCAACAATTCTGCTAAGCAGAACATACGTTTCTTGTTTTGCAAAAGGAGCAATAAAAGTAATAAAACCACTTTCAGATCACATTTGGTGGTGCTGCGTGGGGCATACACCATTACTTTACTTTGGAATGTGAACCAGACTAGACTGACTAAATTTCAACCTTTGAACCTTCTTTTACTCTAGAACAAATAAGTGAGATTTTTTGAAAGGAATGCGTATTCTTTATTGGCTGGAGGCCGAAACACGATACCATGCGTTTACAAACGTAACTACAAATGAAAGCTTCGCTTGCGCATTCTGTGGATTCATTAAAACACTCCCCACTGGTAGGCAGGTAAGTGTGATTATGGTGTTCATAAGGAGGGTTGCAAGTAGTGTTGTAGAAATGTTTCACTTTTCCATTTAATTTTAGGATGTCGCAAACAGGATTGTATTGGGTAGAAAAACAAGTGACGGACGCCTATTGCCTGATCGATTGGCAAAAGAAACATATCCGGGAAAGTTTTTTAAACGGAGCACTAGCCAAACTAGCGCATTAAAAAGAAGGCATTTTCTGCTGCTTATGCTCATCACTATATTGCACACCCTCGAGTCGAAGGTTAAAGTTTATGATGAGCAAGTGTAATTTTAAGCTGCTTGCTGCCATCGTCATAAATATCTTAGCACTAAACGTCCCACATTTTACTCCTCGTAGAGTCGGACTGCTTGCATGTTTTCCATTATGCATTAAATATTATCTTACTTTGCAGGCGAGACAAAGGCATGAGATACCGCTCCCGGCACACTTCCGATGGAGTTTTGCAACGCCGAAGAGCATTACTTCAACTTGGGACATGAAAGCGTTGGATGGACACCACGCGAACCAGATTAGACTGACTGTGGTTTCTATTTCTCGACCTTACTTCTATAGGAGTAAGAATGAAATTTTTCAGTGAAGATGATTACTCATGATGGGTTGATGGCCAACAAACGATACAAGGTGCTAATGGACATAGAGGCAGAGCGCAGCTCACCACTCAGTCCTATGTGGCTCTTCCCCAAGTGTGAAATCGCCAGCAACATAAGGCGCAAGCCAAACGATATCGCCAACGAAGAAATGGGTCACAAGTGCGTATCATGGAGCATTTATAAGAATGGAAACAAGTGCATCAGCTTTTAGACGTGTGTCCTTGAGCTGCACGACGACTTCTCCATGCACAGAGTATCTGACCGCAATATGGTGCATTGCTCTGTGGTCTGCTGTCAAATGCGTTATTACTAAAATACACAAAGGAGAGAGCTGAAACAAAGTGCAATACCTATTCACGCCTTTTATCTCAAGCTGAATTTGTGCCAACAGAGAGCGAGATTTTGTGGCTAGGCAGCTTTAAGATGCAAAGTCAGTTCAGAAATCCCGCTGTGAAGCCGAGCATTCCTGCGGTACTGATTGAGAAGTATGAGTACCTTGTTTAGCTTATTCTAAACAAATAAGAAGATCTCGTATTTATACGAAAAAAGTGACCTCTACGTCAGAGGAAACAAGGCGACAAGGCTTGAATTGAAGGATTTTAACAGGACTTGCTATCGTGGATGCGCACTTGATACAGTCCCATAGTTGTCGGCGGAGTAACTTTGGAAATGCGGAATTAAGAGCAGAAATGGTGGTTGATTGACAATATATGCAAATGCAAATCAAAGAAATAGGAATATTATTTGCCGATGGGTCCTCAAGTTTGACTCGCTCATATTGACGTTATTCTATAGAAGTGGACCATAAATAACAGGAAAGTACGCCTCATTTCACCTTAATTGTGGAATCACCATGCCATTTTGAAATGCAATGCAATGGACCTTGATGCTGTAGCATAAATTGCTCTCCACCAACAGACAGTCATATTATTTGGAAAGAGATATGGTTTTCTCATATGCCTTTTGTACTGTCTCGATGCATGGCACCGTATCATGTGCTATGGGCTGAAATTGGACAAGGCCACACTTCGACTATCCGAAAAGTGCCTAACCCTCATAACCCTACAAAGCGACATGCAATTTAATACTCAAGCATAAAAGCAGGCGCAGTCGTTTGCTACAGCAATCTAATCCAATTTTCATGGGATTTAAATGTGTGGGAGCGCTGTCAAGTCTGAAGAAACCAAGTTGCGATAGCTCATTTTCAGGTGGAAGATAGATTATTGCAAATAGGCTTAAAAACTCTCGACACAAGCGGAAAATCCATTCCGTCCTGCCAATAAAGCCCAGAGAGGAATATACTACATTCCTAAAAAAACACAGTAAAGGTTAATGTCTCTAAGACGCCATATACAAGCAATACTGAATTTTGCCATTTATTTGTATTATCAACTTCGCATGTGTCTGCTGGTGGTGGTTGTGGGTTTCAGAAATGCGACTGCTTTTGCCGCCAATAAGTGTGGAAGGGTATTGTTTACCTCGTAGATGACATGCGATAGCCCTGCGGCATTCATTTGCCTACTTGTCTCATCAACTTTGCGTTGGTCTGTAGATGGTGGGCTTAAGTGACATCAATGCCACAACTCGTGCGTGGCCAATCAGTGTGAAGGAATAACCCTTGTCACACAGATGGCATGCTATAGCCATGCAGAATTTCCAAATTACTTACATCCCTACCCTCACATTGATCTGTCGATGGTGAGTGTGTCAGTAATGCCTCTATTTGTGTGCTGCCAATTAGCTTGGAGTGATGAACTTGAACGCATGGGTCGCATCTGATGTCTATGCGTTCTAACCCCAAAATTCTTACCCACCTCTTTTTACTTCGTTTTATATTGTCAAATTTCATTGAGATTGGATTCAAATATTTTGTTATTACTAGATTATTCTCTACGTCTTTGTTTTTGATGCATGATTATATACGAAGTTGGGCGTTACGTCTGCTTTCGAAATCCACTACGTTCATTGACATGCCCGAATCCCAGCATTTCCTAATTCTAACCGAGTGTATAATGTAGGCTTTCAATGTGTTTTGCCTAAGTGCGCAAATTTTGGTGGTTAAATTAAGAAGCCAAGTAGCAAATCCTGTGAATCATTCCAATAGTCTAGCCAGCATCTCAGGAGAACAGCTCAGGTGTAATTTGTTAAGGCGGGCTTCAATTGGATCAGTGAATCACCACAAACACAGTCTGCTAACATGCTGTGCATGCCATTTTTTCTATCAATGCTTTATTACTGATTTTTCTATGCTAAGGATTTTTAAAATAGAGTGCTCCTTGTGAACGGTTGCAGTTCCGCATGCAGTTACTTTTTTCTAAAGTTATAACATCATGTAGATCTCGTGTTGGCGATCTCACCTCAAGCTTTCACAACCATAAGCACTCAGATGCACGGAGAAGCAGTTTAGGACCAAATGTGGCGCAAATTCACACAATTCGATTTTGGGTCAGTTTTTGTGAGCACGTCAATTTATAAAACCGACATCACCTTCAAAGTTTCCCTTTATTGCTTGAAAAGTCATCAGCTCTAATCAAAGTATGCGATAGCATTCGTATCTTTCTTGTCGCTGATGGTAAAGCTTTCTTCCGATCTTCGAATCAGAAGTGCGTCCTTGAGAAAAGGACTACAAATTACGAACCTCTTTTTAGTCATCCTTGGAAACACAGGGGTTCCAAAAGGACTTGCAATCATGGATATGCAGTTGTTACTGCCCCATATTTGTTGACAGTGCGACGTGGCAAACGCAGAATCATGAGCGAATTTGGCGGTCGATCGACATGGCATATAAATACGAGTCAAAGAAGTGGGATTACTATCTGCAAATGGGTGCGCAGCGTTAACTCACCTAATTGCCGAATCACCATGCCATTATAAAATGCGCTACAAAGGACTTTGACACTGCGGCATAAATTACCCTCTATCAACAGCCGCTAATAAATGTTAGGGAAGAGGTAAATGCTCTCATTCGCTTTTACTTCCTTAATCGTGCTTGGATGCATAGCGATGTCCAGCGAAACCACGCTTGATTAATCAAAAGGTGCCCAACAGGAAAAGCCGCACGTACGGATAAAATTTAATGCACAAGCATGCAAAGTAAGCAAATTTTTAGCTGCAGAAATTTAGTAACAATTTAGCAAAGGTGAAGGATCGATTAACGATGCTGCTATCATGAAAAAAATAAACTCTGTATGAGCGCACAATTTAGAACACACTAAAAAATTTTCCTAAAAAGGGATGTAAAATAAACCACGAAAACCTACTGCGAACCCGCTTTTAAGTGGAATATAGCTTTTTCACTACCAAATTTCAGCATTTACATGCAGAATAAACGTGGCGCGAGTCGGTCAGTGGTGGCGAATTTGTCAAAAATGCCGCCACATTTGTGCCACAAACCAATGTGGAGTGACCAATTGGGCCGAACAGACGGCAATTATGAGACATACATGATTCACACAATTACTTTAGCCTTCCAGGTTGCCCGGGATGTGAAGGTGGAAAAAGTGCAAACAAAGCCACAAATTGTGTGCTAACAGGTGTTGAGAGACAATCCAGGCCGCATAGGTGGCATGTCATATAACTGCAGAATTTATCCGTTTATTTGCGGCTTGGAATATAGACGTGTCCCTGGAGTAAATGTAAGTGTCAGCAATGTTGAGACATCTATGGTACAAGTCAGAGAAGAGGAACAATCAGTAACGCGTTAATGGCATGTGAGAGAGCTACAGAATTTACGAACGTGGGCGTGAGTGTAAGTTTAAGCAATGTACGACTTGTGTACCCCCAATAAGTGTGAAGGGGTGTTCCAAAGTGCACAGATGGCAATTGACGGAGCTGCAGGATTCGTATATATCTGTCAGAAATCAGTGCGAAACGATAATCTAGAACAAATAAATGGCATGTTACAAACGTACATACAGTCCACCTTAAAAACACACCAGATGCTGGTAATGATTGTAAGCTACAGCAATGCCACAGCTTTTGTGCCAACCATTAGTTCGAAAGGAAAATCTGGACCCCAGAGATGACATTAAAGACACCTGCAGAATTGACTCATATACGTTCAATATCAATCTTACACCGGCCCGTCAGTTGTGGGTGTAGGTGTCAGAAATGCCACGCTTTATTTTCCAATAGTATGTAGGGATAATTTAGACCCAATTATTGGAATGCTAGATAAGAGCAGAATTCTCCTATTCACTCTTGACGTTGAATTCACATCAGCATGTGGGTGGTGGGTGTAAGTGTTAGCAATGCTAAAACCTGTGTTCCACCAATTATTAAGGATGGCTAATCTACACGTCATAGATAGCATTTGGGAAATCTGCAGAACTTACCCATGTACTTCCGACACCAATCTCATACCGGTCGTTCAGTGGCGGGTGTAAGCATCAGAAATGCCACAACTTGAATGCTAACAATTAGTGTGGAAGAGTAATCTTGACCCCATAGTTAGCATGTGACACCTGAACAACTAACCCACATGTTCTCGCCATAAATATCATACCGATCTGTCGGTGTTGGGTGTAAGATTTAGCAATGCAAATCTTGTGTGTCACAAATCAGTGTGGAGGGATATTTTTAGGCGCTTATCTGGCAATCGATAGAACTGCAGAACTTGCACATATTTGCCTCTTCCATTTCACATAGGTCGGCCGGTGGTGGGATTAAGCGTTAGTAATGCTACACTGTGTGTTCCGTCAATAAGTGTGGCGAGATTATCTAAACTCCTTAGATAGCATGTGAGAAACCCTCGAAACTGACCCATATTCTCTGGACATAAATCTCAAACCGGTCTGTCGGTGGTGGGCTTAAGTGTTCGCAATGCTCAACTTGTGTGCCATTTATCAGCGTTGAGGTTTAATCGAATCCGCGTAGATGGCATTTGACAGAACTGCATAATTTACGCATATTTGCCTCTTCCATCTCCCACAGGACAGTCTGCAGTTTAGTCAGTATCCACTGCGCCAGAAATTGTGCCACCAATCGGTGGGGAGGGCTAATCCATAACGCCTTGTAGTTCTGTGGGGGACCTGCGGAATTTACTCACATTTCTGGGGCATTAAACTCACACCCGTCTGTCATTGGTAGGCGGTGATGATCTTGTGTGCCACCCATCGGTGTGTTGGGATTATCCAGACCCCATCGATAGCATGTGAGAGACCTTCAGAATTTACTTACATTCTTGCGTCTTTAACATCACACGGGTTTGTCAGTGGTGGGTCAAAGTGTTATCAATGCATCAACTTGTGCGCCTTCCAACCAATGTGGAGTGATAATCCAGGCCGTTTTAATAGCATGCGATTCGCCTTTAGAATTTCTGCACTTAATTTCTTGTTCAAGGTCGCACTTCCCTGCTGATTGTAGAAATGCGTGTCAGAATTGCAGCAACTTATGGGCAACCAAGCAGTCTGGTGAATATATAAGATCGCTTAGGTGGCATGTGACATGCCTTCATCTTTGCCCTAATTACTCGCATCTACTACCCCGCACCGGTCTGCCAGTGTTGGGTTGAAGTATCAGCAATGACACTTCTTTTGTGATACGCTTGAATTTGTATTAACTCTTTGATCAGGCGGCTCCACTCTGCAGGCTTCTACTGGCACCATTATTTTCTCATGTTTATTATCCTTTTTAAATGTGCTCATTAAGACTTGGTAGACCATGTATGTTTCATTAAACTCGGCTTAACTTATTTGGTGACTCGTACTAAGGTCGGTTTGCTAACACAGTCTGTGCCATATTTCTAGTTAATGCTCTTTATCGGATTTTCCACGCATTCTTTGTAGACTTGCACTTCGCTTGCTGCAAGGCCGTGCATATTTGAGACGTTGTATTCATAGATCTCTTTTTGCTGATTTCACCTCCAACTTCCACGCTCATTAGCAATCGGATGCACTGAGAAGCATTCAGAGACTAAATACGGCGCGAATTTCTGTGACTAAATCTATGGTCATTAATTGCGAGTGGATCAACCTACAAAATCAGCATCAGCTTATAAGTGCCTTTAGATGTTTAGAAAGTCATCATTGCTAAGTGAGGGATACGATGGAATTTGTGCCTTCTAGAAGAAAGATAGCAAAATTTTGAGAATGCACTTCTGGCACTCATTGTACTGCACTCCCGTTTTGACGATGGTTCAAACAATTTGCGGCATTTCTGATACTTACACGCACCACTGAACGACCGGTATGAGATTGATGTCGGAAGCACATAAGTAAATTCAGCAGATGTCCCAACTGCTATCTATGACGTCTAGATTAGCCGTCCTTAATGATTGGTTGCACACAAGTTGTAGCATTTTAAACACCTACACCCACCACTCACATAATGATGTGAATTTAATGTCGAGAGTGAGTAGGTGGATTCTGCACTTATCTGCCATCCCAATAATTGGGTCTAAATTATCCCTACCCACTACTGGAAAATAAAGTGTGACATTTTTCCACTTACACCCACCATTGACGGGCCGGTATGCCATGCTAAACCATCCGCTCGAAAGCTTTGTAACCTTAAGCGCTACTCTTATTGCAAACTGAGCTTTGAATTGATGCTGGCAGTCCACACCACACTTTGACTTCACTGGCCCTGTTTGCTAAATCACTCTCTTATTTGGCTATATTATTACTGGTGACATGCCGATGTGCACTAATTAATCGACCTGATTTTATTAAAAAGGGAAGTCTTTAGCTTTGCCATCTAATACTCAAATTTTGGGCTTTAAGACTGACTGGGTGTACTTTTATTGCTAGCAAAACTTAAAACAACTAACCAGCTTTTGCTATACTTTGGGTTTCTTAGATAGGTTACCTGACGTTTGTTTTAACGGGCTTTGCTGCTTTACTTAAGGTTGTCCTGTTTCATCTCACTAAATTCTTAAGTAAAATGTGAGGTCGATTGCCCACTGACACAGCTGGACCAATAGCGTGAAGTGGTGAATTCTCTTTGCCTACCATGCACCAGAATCCTCCAAACATTAGCAATGTACTCATAATTTATGCGCCAGACGACAGTAGCAGTGCATACGGACGGCGAAGGCATTAAATCACTTTAAGCGCAGTGTGACAATAAGGCATATTTTGCACTAACATATCATTAAACGGACGCACTAGTGCAAATTTATGCCGTGACGGTCCTCTATTTCGCAGGATAAGTATTTGCATGTTTGAATATGTGGTTTACATTGCCGATTTTTAAACGCTCATTAGCCATTCCTCTTGCTAGGGAAGAAAACGACATCTCTTTTCCTGGAAGCAAATTTTTCGATTTACAAAGTGTGGGTGTAAATTTGCACTCTAATTATGTGACTGCACTGACACGCCTCTTAGTGTTAAATGCCTTTAGGTTGGAAATCACATGGCACGTTGTGGGGAGGTTTAATTAAAAGAAAAACAATGCAGTTCGCACTTTTGGAAAAACTCTTCCATTTCGTCTCTTGTTTACATAGCTTTCTATTCCCGATTTGGAGCCGGGTAGAATATATTTCGCCACAGCCTCGCCATTGTCTTCCAATGAATTTCGCACTTTAGCTCGTATTGCGTGAATAGGTGGCGTTTTTGCCTGAAAAATAAGTTGAGAATTATTTTTAATCTTTCGATCGATCAAAACTTAAGGTTGATAAATTTGTCTCTTTTCAAATATGATGGTTGCTTAAGTCCTGAAGTCGAACAACAGGATGAGACATGACTTTTTGCTTTTAAGCGGTCTTAGGTAAGCTATTTCACGATGCACAATAATTGAGTCTCTCCTACGCTCTCTTGGTGAAATTAAACACAATTATCAAGTCATTTCCTTTGCCTTCTACGTCGTTGAAAGCAATCACAATTTGTCCTAGACGTTTTACGCGACGCACTGTCGCCACCACCCAATTTTCTCAGCCTAAAGGTACCTATGCCTCTGCCTTGGATCCGCATGTATCCATTTGCTTAGGATCCGGCTTAAAGCCTCGTCTACATTTGGTGAGTTTGCACGATGGTAATAACTTTATATTCTGCTTCTTTTCGTCTATTTCAGCGTTCACCCTGTTAGCACATCTGCTTTGTTTGCGCCATTTCCTTCTACAGTCTGCTATCACTGACAAGCTAAGATCAAAGGTGATAGGATGAGTTCGTACCTGGTGGTCAGGCAAACTTAATGAGAGTAATCAGAATCCCTGAATTTCGCATCTTCTATGTGGAACAAACGTTGACTAAAGGCAACGCTGGTAGCCTCAGAGCTTATGTACTCGGGCATTAGTTCATCTACCTTAGCATTGTATTCAACTTCGACCTAAGCGAAGGCCAATAAAATATAATCTTGACAGTGGAAAACAAAATCAGCCCTGAGACCCACCCTGGTCTTCGCCATTTAGCAGTGGGCTTTGACAAGACTTAGAAGAGGAATATGATAAGGGTGAGATAATTTGCGATGATTTTAACAGAAGAATAGGAAACAACTTTCGGATTCCGCTTCCAAAGCAACACCACATATGATTGTGATCCAATCGGAAGGGCTCGTTGCAGAGATGCTCCGATGCTTGCATGAAGATGACCATTTGCTTGAAACCGTGGTACAGGCTTGGACTACGCAGGTGCACACCTAAATTCGGTTCTATATTGAACAACCTTTCTTAGCTATGATTTTGATACACTTTGTACATGAAAACTTTGTAAGTCTCTCTTTCATTTCCCACCCTCAGAAGTTTCCTAGCGTTTCCATGCAAAGCGCATGCAACTGTGCATTTTTCGCAAATGTTTTTACAATAAGAAAGTTGGTTCATTTCCAGCTTGGAGAGCCAGACTTGCTCACTTGGGCTGGGTCCTCGAAAAACATCCCGCGGACTTAAGTAATTCAGTCCACACCTCCATCAGCTGCCTCTATTTTATTTACGTGTATCAGAAAACACCAGAGAGTCTGTCCTCGTATATGCGTTGCAACAGATAGTAGTGCCAATTGGGAATAAGGTGCTAATGGTAAAACTGTCTCATTTTCTGTTGTCGAAAATTGCCTCCTAGGCTAACCTGACACCACTCTTTCATTGCCCTACTGCGTAAGTTTGCCAGTTGAGTCATTGCCATTAGCCTGCCAATACTTCCAAGGACGTTCCAAGACTACAACCACCCAGATTATTTTTGCGTAAAATCATAGATACGCAGGTTTTCTAACGCGACCATTGTGCATAAATCCGTCCAACTAAGAAATATGGTCGATCACTAGAAATGTGTGTTTAATGAGCATCATTTTAGTTACAGAAGTCGTAGGGCCACTTACAAAGTAGGAAAATGCTTGCGTATAGTGGCCGAACTTTTAAATCGCTCTCGTACTCGGATTGCTTCGGTTCTGTTCATAACAGACTGTCAGACATTTTAGATCGTACTAGAACAGCTGCCAAGTGGAAGGGAGAAGACATTACTGTGCACGATAGGCGCATGGCATTGGTCAGGGACTCCTAATCGGCGGAACCAGTGCGAGACTGGATGCAGTCACAATATTTGACAGTATTGTACCTGCTTTAAATATGAATCACGTCTTCCAGCAAATGGTGTTGCAACCCTGCTCAGATATGATGCTATAGTTGAGGCGAATTCGTAAAATTCTTTACAAAACGGAGCGACGTGTGAAGCTTTATGCAGCGATGGGGAAATGAAGAGCTGATGCGATGCAAGGTCACGTGAGCTGTGAAGAAGTGCAATGACCCAAGCGCATCGTTGTTTTGCAGACGAAAAAACCTTGAGGACATTGCATGATCCGATGAATAGGCTGTTACTCTGACCTACTCAAGGTAAGACGCAAGCCATTGGAACGTGCAACCACTCTCTTTACTTGCGTTAGATCGCGATGACTTATCTCGGGTTTGGTGAAGTGAAGTCATGGCTGCATGAACGATAAAGTGTGCTTGCCGATGAAGAACGGACTAACTCGCTACTACTTCTTTATTTAAAGCGGATTGCAGGAGGTAGGATTGAGGATCTTCTCTGTGTCAACCACTTTGACAAACAATGGGATCGCATTACACATCCTGCGTGATTTCGAAACGCAAATGATGGTACGTCGCCTTCATTTCGATCGCTTCAACTGACCTGTTATGATCTCTTTTGTAGCACACAGGTGGGACAGTGAGTCGATGCGTTGCAAACTTGGAAAGGAGATAGACTAGACGTCAACCCTCAACTGCGTCGTAAAATTTAGGTACCATCTGAATTTCACACTAATTGTGCGGTGAAGTGACTGCTAGAAGGGAAGACAGTTTGAAAGCTCACGGTTCAAGATCATCAAGAACGAGTCACTACAGGAGGGACCAACGCGATTTTGTTGTTGAGGGTAATGGTCTTGGGTCCTGGAGGTTTGTTTGCTGCATTCCGCAATTAATGCAAAAAAAACATGGTTGGAATAGTGATGTAGGTCCATCTAACGTGAAGGGACTGGCAGAAGGAGTTAAGAAGGCTCATTCATTTAGTGACCTCACGCACGCTGGTCGTCCTTCAACGGGTCCCTAAGGATAAAGCTTCGAATCAGTTCATGAGGCTGTTGCTAAGATCCCAAGAACATCGATTCGGCACTGCGATCAAGAAGTAGACATTCGACGGTGCCCTTTTCAGTTCATTAAAACGAAAGATTTTCTACATCATTGATATCAGAAGTGAATTTAGTGAAGAACTGAAGCCCGTTAACCACATGCATTGTACGAAGTTGGTTGAATGGATTATGGAAGAACAATAATTAAATCCTGGTTTGGCAAGCACCATCAACTTTGGCGACGAGACTCAGTATCATCATGATGGCTTCGTAGACTAACACAATTGTCAAGTTGAAGATCGAAACATACATGAGGGATAGTTAAGAAGTATCTGTGTCCAAAAGTGCCACTGTTAGGTGCGAGTTGTGAGTTAAAGGCATCAAATGGCCATCCTTAAAGAATGCTGCCAGTGTTGCATCAGGGCAAGTGTTTCTACTCGGGTATCGTAAGATGATTTCGTGGGAAATGTTCGTGAGTCAGCAGCCTCAATATTCCTTCAACCCTTCTTTTCGCAGAGCTTGCAGCTGGTCGCCAAGGGCTATCGAAGTAGAAAGTGGCCTGAATAAGGTGCTTGGTCCGTGACGGTAACGCATTACCCAATTTGATCTCATGTCCCCTTAATTTTATCCTACTTCCATTCGTATATACCTTCCACAAAACTCACTAGCGTGAGTAGGCTCTGCGGTGCTTAAAAAGTGCACAAGAGGGTGAAGCCCGTGTCTCTTCTAATTCAGTAGATCGGAGGGCGACGGTGATAAAGTGGGACCAATTAGGACCTTTTAACAACGCCTGCCCTCCCATTTATTCCGAGACATGGGATGCTAAAGGAAATTACTTTTCTAAGCAACCGTAAAGGTACCTCTTAGAACAAAGCTTTTCGTGATTTTGCTTGCATGAATGCACAGTGTGTAGTCAGCATTTTCTGTAAAGGAAATTGTTGGACCTATAGGCACACGCCGTTCAAACTAACTCTCAATGTAGGTTTCTCCGCGGTAGCGCGATGGTGAGACCTGATTTATCTCTCCTTGAAATTTCCTTCTGCATTCTTAATCTGCGTATCCTGCTCTTTGTTTTGTAGTGCCTATATTAAAATAATTTTGGCTACCGCTGTTCCTAGCATAACTTTCTTGGCTCCAACCAAGGTGCGCGTGTTTACAACTTATTTATTTTTCTAATTTTTCGTTCTCTTTCTCTACGCTTCTTTGAAATTCTTGCTAAATTTGTCACCAGGGCCTTATTCTATAAGACTTTTAGCATATTCTGCAAGTTAATCACTATTGCTGCCCCCTTTTTTATAAACCAATCGACAGGCTGGATGCATTGTTTCTGCTCCTTGCAAAGTAATAAAAAGGCTTGACTATATTTAACTATGACTGTTTTGAATGGAGGAAGGCTAGGCACCGCAAACCATATTGCTGTAAAATAATGTATTTAATATGTATGATTTACTAGCTTAGCAGCAGGTAATGATATTTGCGAAGAAATCTGCACCACGGGCCTTAATAGCTCATATGACATTATTCAGTTTGGCAATGTTCGAGACCTTGTTTGCTTACTTTTGCAGTGTGGAAGAATCACTTTTGGCCTAGTCAGCATTGCCCTAAACTCCTGCGTACAATTCCTGCAAATAGCATCGGTTCCATGTTTGCCGATTGACCAGTCTGCGGCGTTGCTCATGCAAATTTGGTCATAATTTGAAACCCGAAGTAGGAACACGATTCAGGTATGGCTGAACTCTGCCAGCCTCGTAGGCGCAATGATCATTTTATTCCCTTTTTTGCGAAATTATGCTAATTTGGAGACCGCTTTTAGGATTTTGGAATCCTCGATGTTAGACATGGTATGGAATGTCTCAAGAGCAATTAAGGGTTGTAAAGGGCCTTTATGACTAGCGAGGCATTATCACGTACCATTTAAGTGCACTTACTGTTGTATGCCTGCGAGTGATATTTTGACCGGATAACGAAGTAAAGATGCCTGACGGCCTACAGTCTGGACGAGATCGTCTATCATGTAACAAGGTCTTAAGGAAATTAAGCAGGATCGCCAGTCGCACTAAACGCAACCAGTGACTGGAGCGTATTGATGCACAATTCATTACTATGTTTCTCTAAGATTGCGTTCACAGTGTGTAACGTGCTTTCCGGCATTTAGCCAGCAAACGCGTCACTTGCTGTATTCATCAAGCAAAATGTTCAAATTTATTTGGCGAATCGCTGAAGCGATTCATCCGACATAGATGAAAAATTTGACTAGGAATTTGGATGGTGTTGTCTACGTCAAGTGAAACAAGGCGCGGACATTCGAGTCTCCATGTGTGGCAAAATAACAAAAGGGAGACCCCATAGCATGTTCGGTGTAGTTTCCAAAAGTATCAAAGACAAGTTTTCGCATATTTTCGCAACGAGGGGATCAATGTGCGCAAGTGTCGAGAGCATTTACCACAACTTCATTGAACCAATATTGATCAAGAGAGCGATTCTGAAGTGAATGATGAAATTAGGCCAAACACAAAACTGAACGTAAGGCGCAGTTTACCAAACGTCATTTATTCTGGATGAGAATAATGAAAGTGCCAGCGAAGAGATGGAATTTGTCTTCAATTGTTATCGTTACATATGCAGTCTTCCACCCCTACTAATGAACCGTGTACTCATTAGGCATAGTAATGAAGGCATTAAGAATGAATAGACTGATGTGGAAGAGGGCGCATACCTTACTGCATTGATAATAGGCACCACTTTACTCACTTCTTATGCCCGTGTGTGACGACGACGAATTAGAATAAAATACAATTAGCATTTCCCATGAATTTTGACTCCCCATCCATCTTTAAAATCATGATTTTGGATTGAGGTTGCCGCCAAGAAGAAGGTTATTTTCTTCTCTCATTTCATGGCATTTTCACGGTCTATACGGCGGCGAGGCCTGCCTGCTTGACACGTGAAGACACGTTCGAATAAGCGTAGTGCCTATTTAAGTGATGGCCTTGAATAAGGGTCTGCGTGCACATCTTGTACTATATGCAGACACGTTTGTGTAGTTTGTGTCAATGTGCCAAACGAGCAGTGAGCCCTATAAATCTTGCAAAATTAAGTCGAGCAGGTCATCTGTTTATGATAAAAAGCATATGGAGACCGGTTCTAATATCACACGTACTGAACAAACAACCCACGAGTTATCAGCCCTTTAAGCATCTTTGACCATTTTTTGCAGATAGCTGGTACCGCTGCAAAATACTTCAGCCGATTCCTCACATGAAAAGAACATTCAACATAACAAGTAATCTCAGGAGAATGTGCACAAATTTGCGCGAGATATGTCGACTTGAATCAAACCGAGTGTCTCTTACAATCCTTTTATTAACTCGCGATCCAATCAAACATGTACTGACTACCGTAGGAGCTGACGCTTGTTATCGGGGATCCTAAGAATACTCTTGAATGAATACGCACTCTATGATAAGGAAAGCTGCTCAATCCATCAACAGTTTTCATTCACTTGTGCTACATTTATCATAACTGCCTGCGAAATTCCCACCTTCAACTGTTATGAAGCACTATTGCATGGCTTTATACTGGATTACATACTTATTTTAAGGGATGGAGGCAACAGCATATTGCAAATTTTATTAAAGCTGCCATAGTTGCCGCACTACCCTTGTTTGTCTCTTCTTCCCTACAAAAATTCCTGACACAAGTGAGCTGACTGCTTTGCAGCACCTTTATTTTCCCATATCAAAAGGGATCAATGTAGTCTTGATGAAGACAGGAAGAGTGCCTTCCCTCACCTTTGAGAAAACCTAACTTCTTGTCAGCCAAGGAGTCTGGCGAAGCGCCACATAAAATAATATAAGTATCATAATCTACACTTATATTCTGAGCGCAATTTAGCTGAATAAGTCGCTAGATTCGCCGCAGCAGTGAATAGTGGCGAGAACTCTTGACGGACAAAACACGCCGCAACGCATGGGCATAATGAACACTATTGAAGCACGTTAAGAGCTTAAGGACTACTAATGAGACTCAGAGACTTAGTCGTTTGACAAACGCACGGCAGAGGAAGTCTAGGTGATCTGTTGCCAAAGGCACACAGCATTCAGCCTAAATGGTGTTGCGATGATGACATCCACATCATTTGAAGATGCTTTACGACTTTAGGGGTGACTTTTAAAGCAGCAACCCATAACGGCAACAATAATTTCTGCTTAGCGATTGAATAGTTGTTAGCGAATCATGCTGCGCCGTATATTTTAGACTAAAATCAATGGTTTACAAACCTGACATCAAAGGAATGCACGTTTCGTTGAAGTAGGGTTCATCAGCGAGAAGAATTCACTGAGCCCAAATCTGAACATGGAGACGTCGTCAGATTTGCTCAAGACAGACGAAAGCTAGAAATGCACTTCACTTCTTTTATGATTGCCCACAAAAGTGCCCTTACCAAATCACTTTGTTCGTTCAAGAAGCTTGGGGGTAAAAGAGGGCAAGGCAAACAAGACGACCGCTGTATTTGCGGCAGTGTGCATCAGCCTATCCTTTATCAGCGACGGCGCAGATTTTAAAGCCAAACTTGGGCCATATGATTTGTGCGCTATTTCTGTTTCTAGTGCAATAAAGGTTCCATAACGTAAACGCTCTGTAGGTAAGTCCATTAGCTTGAGCACAAATCGTAGGAATCATTCCGAACACAAAGTCATAACAGCATGACATACATTATATCGAGTCCTCTTTGTGGAGCAGAATGAGTAGACGCTGGCCAGGGACTTCGTTTCTCTTCATGAAAAAGTGGTTAAAGCTCACTGTGAATAAGCGAAAACTCTCATTTGAGTCCTTTGTGGCTCTCCCGCAGACAGGGCCTCAAAACGGATAATCGTCCACGGAGGACGTGCAGATCCACCGCGCAGTGTGGTCGAGGAGCGTTGACAGAATTGCATTGAGACCTAGTCAAGTTCGCGACCATGAGACATTAAGAGCTACATACGGGATCGCATCTCTTTAAACTATACTTCAAAATGAAATGACAGCTCCTTTCCTTGGATTTCGTTTGATTCTGTTTCGTTCTGCTCGATGTAAAATAGACCGTTCATTGAGTAGCGCATTTGACTTTACAGCTGCTAACTCGAAGCCCATTATTCTGTCCCTCCATACCCTCAGTCATGTGGCAGAAGTTGCTTTACATCTGAAGAAATTAGGCTCAGTGAGAAATGGAACTCAGCAGCAGAATAAGTGCTGTTCATGCAGATTCGTATAGCCAAAGGAGATGGAAAGGGGTGTATTTGTGTCTAGAATTGCCTTAAGACAGGATGTGTAGTGCCGATGATTTGCACAGCGCCAAAGCCATCGCCACTTTTGCAGGAGGTGTCTTTTTATTCTACCAAGTTTCTGAGGCCAGCACAACCGTCTCACTGCTGAAGAATGATGCAGCTGAAATCTGCAAATAAAAGCTGAGCATCTAATCAAGTTGGTTCAAGGCTAAATTATAAAGTCAAGTTTATTGGAGTACATAAATGTGGCGATGGCCAATAGCTGTGCGGACTGTAGGGAGTTAAATGCAGTAACAAACAAAGATACCAACTCTCGTTCCGCACCTACAGTTTGCTGACTTTCTTTGATGGGACAAATTTGTTATTTACGTCAAATCGAATTCAGAATTCTGGCAGGTAAAAGTGGCAGATATGACGGTGGACCGCAGACCTCATGTTATCAAACAGGCTATTAGAAATTCAGTCAACATTCCTAATGATCTGTATCGCAGCGGCACTCATTAATTGACTGGTTCCGAAACCAGTGCATAATCCGTCCGCATAATGTTTTTACCTCCAGTAGAGATACATGAGAGCCTAGCACTTTCTCTTTCCTCGCCCATTGCATCCTCTGGTCTCTGAGTTTCCTAAAATATCAAAATTTGTTTCTAGTTTGCAATCAATTTGTGATTGTGATTTTGTAGTTCCTACACACCCAACAGTAACGCAAATGACAGCTTTGCGATAGCATTCCACTATATTAATATGCCGTATAAAATTCATGGAATTTCAAAGCATTGCAGCAAAGGCAGTTAAGAATAATGGGCAGTATCTGACACCAAAGAAGGAAGCATTATAGTTAGGAGTATTTTTATACAAATGATGGAATTGAACAATCGCTTAGCCATGCGCAATGAAAAAACTGGACACCAAATCAGAGATGCCACGCGCCATGGAACTAGCAGCAATAGATGTGGCGGCATTTCCATCAGCTGGCTGAACTTGTTCACTGGCCTCGTACCGAAGCAAGTATTGCACAGTATCAGAGTGACCATGTCTACGGGCATCCATTAGCGGTATTTGATTGCTCATGTTCTTCACATCGGTGGTGCTATCCGACTCACACAACAGAGTGACAGCAGCTAAATTGCCTTTCCTCGCCGCCCAGTGAAGAGGAGTGTTGCCACGGTGATCGCACAGGTAAGTGTAAGCGCCATTTTCGAGAAGGAGCTGCATCATTTCTATGTAGCCCATTGCTGTGGCTTCTATGAGTGGAGTCGTCGTAGGATCTTCTGTGTGAACATTGGGATCAGCCTAGTAAATTTGCGCAACTTTGGATTAGATGCATAAAATTATCTGTCGATACGGGGTAGCAATGTTATCTTACAAACAGTGACAAAATTTGGACTTGTGGTTGCTAGAGCTGTTACCTTGCAACTAAAGTAGAGATGAAACAGGCGCTATGCTTAGCTAGCTGCGTGAATATTATGCGCGGCTTTATGAGGATGAATAACGTGTTGCCAGCTCGTTGCTTTATACTAAAGAAACAATAGTGGGTCCAAAACAACGCACGCCTTTTTCCAGTAGTTGTTTAGCAACCTGGAGCATATTGGAGTCTACTGCTTGAGACAGGGTGATTGAAGTAGAATCACTGCCTGAAGGACCAGCAATTTTTCGCCTTTTCTATAAGAGAAAGAAGTGAATGGACATCTCGGTCGGGCGGCTTGAACAAGGTTGGCAATCAGGAAGATTGATGTGGCCACTTTTCGTTTAAATAGTGATGTACCGAAATGAGTTTGCGCTATTAGGCGTTTGGAATCAATGATACATTGTATAATAAAAAATTGTCGCCGCTGAAGCAATGCTGTAACAAATATCGAAGTAATCCAGGCACAGGAAGGAGAACTTACGTGTACTTCAGAGTCGCACATACTTGCTGAATTGTTCTCATAGACGAAATGATTGAAGGTTTAATCGCTTAAAATTCGTTGCTAAGTGGTCACACAAATACTAAAATTGAACAAACTAGTATAAAACCTATCAGTTTGTAACTGATAATGTTTGTGCGAAAGGCGATTTTGTAATTACAGCAACGGATCTTATTGGAGTGTCCAGGATCTCGATCTACCTACCGTTTCTGAACATCCATGAACGGCCATGCTGCGATTGTTCCCAATCCATTTTGCCACCCGTATGGGCGCGAGTAAGTCGATTTTCGCCATGCTTGAAGGAACAGTTGATTTCTCAACTCTAGAAGCTGGTCAAGATAAACATATGACTTGCAAAACCAGATTTTTCTCTTCCAGACTGTATCTAACCCAAACTCACACTCTATATCTAGCGAATGCCTGTGCATTCATGCAGCTAGACGTGCACGTGATCAGTTACTTCTAGACTTGCATCGGTGTGCTGCCTGGCCTAGTGACAACCAATTTTTGGGACGAGAAGGGAATAAGGACTTCCGGCGTGTCAAAATGAAGTATTAAGCATCCCCAGTGTTCTTATGTTTTCATAAAATGCTCCTGTAAATATGGTTTTACATTATCTCCTGTGGTTAAGGCTAGTTTAGTGCTGACGGAAGCACCAACCTTGCTGCAAAATTTCCTCCGTTATCATGCGCAAAACATATTCGTGTTTCCTACACTACGATTAGTCGTCTGCGCGTTGACTTTGTATACAGGTTACTGCAAATAACCTCGTGACAGTGAGTTTACAATGCAGTC
The DNA here is from genome assembly GCA_036345935.2 of Taenia hydatigena. Taxonomy (NCBI): domain Eukaryota; kingdom Metazoa; phylum Platyhelminthes; class Cestoda; order Cyclophyllidea; family Taeniidae; genus Taenia; species Taenia hydatigena. Next base: position 9,490,829 of record JADWOT020000002.1, on the reverse strand, counting down.
GTCTTTACCTGTTTGCATTAACGCATCTACAAGCGACTCCATTGGGAATCACCAACCACCGAGTTAAAAATGCAGTAGTACACAAGCTTTAATCATGCAGAGCAATAGTGTTCCGGATGCCGCATAACTACCTAAATACTATTTGTCGGAACTACAGAAATGCAGTGGGAATCGTTTATCTCATTCCCGATTATAGAAGGCCGTAAGGTTACTGTGCCTCTCTGCAACATTGTTCTATTAATACAAATGAATTATTTTGGATATCAAAATCGGAAACGGCATCTAAGTTATTCGCTTCAAAGCGGTGCGTCTGTGCCATCTAAACGCCACTCCTGGAATCCAACCTTAGCCTGCCAACCCTCTGTGCCATTTGGTACCCAATCATCTGAATATCAACATGTGATACCGATTATATATGCTGAAAATACTACACAACGCAATTTTTATGCTTGTATAACAATAATTTGGACCAATTTTATATCTCTTGTTTCCTTTTATTTCTTTTCTCATTTTTATAATAGAAGGTTAGTTGGATTTGCTTTCGAGAGGGAAACAAGCCATTTACCCTCATAGCTGGCTAGTCCTGTTTTTATTGTAGTGCCTCCCTTGATCGAGTGTCCATTTCTGTCACTTGGGTGGTCTAGCCTCCAGGCCATGCCAGCAGCCTCAACCCCTTTTGTTAGCTGAATGTATATTCTGTCCTAGTTTGATGCCTTATTTTGCCTTCAAGAAAGTACCAGGACGCCAAATTTTAATCGCATAACGTTTCATATCGTATGCTACGGAAAACTTTGTGCAAATTAAGCTACTAGTGATGGTTAGTCCTGCAAAATGTGTTTATTTGCGCATCTTTAATTTTAGTTTATCATCCCATCTCGAGAAGGCTGAGGTCAGAGGGGCTTATTTGCTTTTGTTAGTGCAGCACACAAATACATACAAAGCATGAGCAGTCTCCTGGGTCAAACGAATGCGTGTCACAAGAGTACAAATCCAGGTCACGCAACATTAACTGTTCAACGTGATATCGCGAAATGCTGTTTAATATACGTTTGCTCTAGATTATCATATTGGATGGCTAGTCAGTATTATACACTTCTAGAACTCGTAAAGTTTTGAGAACTTGTAAATTTGAGGCATTTTATCACTAGATACAAATTGCCTAAACCACATTTGGGGGTCCGATATTACTGCAACATTCATCACCACGTAAGGATTAGTCAGTATTTTAAAGATCAAGAAGACGTTGGCCTATCCGTTGCGTGTGCGCCTGGAAAGCAGCAGCAATTAGTAAGTCGAGGTTGGACTTCTATTCAGCGGCAGAAGCCCCCGACTCGGACGAAGAGTGGAGTGGTTTTGTCTTAAATGCCACCCCGTTCTCCCTGTTGGCTTCTTAATAGAGTTCAAGACACTTGACTCCATCAAGGTTCAAACGTGTGTTGCAATCGAAGCTCCATGGTGGTTTGGCGACGCGTGCTAAACAGCTTTCAATGCACTCGTCTGTGCGCACCCACTCAGGCACAGCGGTGAGACTGCGTACACCAAAGCCCATGTCAATGTCCAGGCTCCAGGTGTCTTATTATCTTAGTTGCCATGATAACGTGGATGTCAGTGTAATTCGTCTTATTGGAGGGTAGCGTGTTGCGAGTCAATTCGTATGAGTTGGCAGGGCTTATAAAAGCGTATTGATGAATTCAAAGTTCAAGTGATCGATGTCATTGACATGGAGGCGCGCTATAGCACCGGTAATCTCACAGCTATTAAATTATACGTCCATTTAAAGAGGATGCCAAGGTAGGAGACATAGACACGCAACTCGAAATCGCTTTTGATGAGCAGCACAAGATCGAGGGCATCGTAAATTCTTAAGCTTTGCAACAGGTTGCGCAAAAACGGTGATTTCGTCCCCGCTCTAGCCTGTCGCTAAAGAGTGCAGTACTCTTGGACAGCACGCTGAACAGCGAAGATGTTTTGCAAATAACTGGGCTTTAGTCATTCTTGAAGCCTTGTTACCTCCCTGGATGTGGACTACCCCATAGTTCGTGAGGTAGCACCCGCCGAAAATGAACGCAATCACATGAAACTTCTCAGACTCCATCATTCGGTTTACTCGAGGCTCACCCTTGTGTCTGCTGATTGAACTGAAAAGCTGCATATGCTAATCGAATTGGAGTTTGCCCTTTATTTGTTTGTCACACATGCATTTCGTGTCAACGAGGACGCGTTAAGATCGATGATTCCAGAGGTTAAGTGTCAAATCTCCGTAGGTCAGCAGGAGTGGTTTTCTGCATGAGTTTTTTTTGTTTGTTTGAGGCACGCGTTTCCGATCATGTCAGATTTGTGACATTTGCGTGACACACTTTGGCACATACTGTTCAAATGGATGATAGGTTTGGAGGTCTACTGCAGGCAGCAGTCACCAATTCCAATTCTACGGGACTTTTACCGGTGAAGCTGGATTGAAATTAGTCTGCAATTTTGGATGCACAGGAAGTTTGCTACTTCAATATGTACTAAACAGCGGCTTACAAATAGAGGTGCTGATCACCTTTTTACGATATAGTGCCTAATGACTGTTATCCCTAGGGAAACACAAATACAATGTTGATATTTAAGACCTTTTAGAATGCAGTGAGTGACAGAGAAGAGTGTTAGTCTCTCTGACATGCTTGTAGGGCAATCCATTTAGTGTACACGAGCCCAGCGATCTCTCCTCTCATCTCCTTTCCAACACAAAGGTGTTGCTTGTTTGACAGGCAACGAGAATAACTCTCTGATAACTAGTCATTTTCACTCTCATACCTCAACGCACCTCAAAAATGCTGGTGTGTCACTGTCCATGCAAAAGAACTTCACTACTGTCGGGCCCCTTACAAACTATTTCTAATCAGCTAAAATGCATGTCTTTCACGCGTCTCTACGCTTGACTTACGATTCAACAATACAGCGGCGAAAAGGCGAGTACCTGTCCTGCAGTAACTGCATTCCTTTAACAATGTATGCATCGAAATAATTTTCAATGACAGACAGTGAGAGCACATGTACTGTTACACTTGTCATCATGTCAAAGCTCAACCTTCGTGAGAAGATCATGTTGCGCAGAACACGGGCATGAAAGTTGTGAGGGCAATGCAGATGCCACGTCCATATGCAGCTATGTGATTCACTTTTTCTCACAGGACATTATTATCCAGGCTAATAATCTAGGCAGCGAACGAACGCCGGACAAAGAAGATAGGGACTCACCCACAAGGCTTCGCTCTTCCGGCCTAACTTCCACCTCAAGATGAATAATGTGTGGATTATTGATATGGGCTCCTCAATGAAAGACACGTTTCTTCTTCTTAAATAAATTCAAAGTACATAATTACAACAGTTGATCCTATGATTCAAGTCCGATACCTCACAGCAAGTATGCCTATTCCCAGCATACGGATCGCAGAAGAATATAGAAGGCTGCTTTCTTGACTGCAAGGACGTCAAGACTATTGGCAGGATGAAGACACGGCGTGCGTGGCAAATAGGCAACGAACTAGGTCGACTTCACCTGCGTTGAAAATGCGAAGTTGGAATGGATTTACGTGCCTACTCTCCACACATGCGATGGCACAAGAGGCAGTAGTAATGCAAATTGGATGGACTGAATGGGTGCAACAAGTGTGAAATTGAAGTTTGGCATTGAAGAGATCATTAACAACCGGATAAAAGAAAAACAGCAAAGTCTCATCTGCACTCAATCTGCTGTGCGATGGGATCGTCGACGAAGAACACAACACAAAAACTAATAGGTAACTCTCCGACTTAAGTCCGACATTACGCTGCAAGCGTTTAGATCAGAGAAGAATGTAGAAGGTTCCTTTGTTGACTGCTAATGAGCCAAGATTATCGGTAGGATGAAGACGTGGGTATGCTATGGCAGCTTTTTCCGCCGTTTACTGCACGAAACTGATCAGGCAACACTAAATCGGATAAGATAATGCCTTATTTTACAAACGAATGAGGGCAAAACTTCTGCTTAGTAGGGAACACAAAAATTCGGTGTTGTGGTGGAAGTGGTGACAATCAAATTGCTGATTGCAAAAAGCACATCAGTTCCCTTCCTGATGTGTAAATGTCGGAGTGCGAAAGGTAAAACCGGTACATCCGTCCATTTTTAACTCATGATTGAAGGAAACCCGGGGATCAAGGCACCGTTTTCACTCAAAATTCAAAAGTCCCATGTATCTAAACCACGCACATCTCTTACCAACTGCATCAAGCTTGTCAGAATCTAACTTAAAACAATTTTTAAGAATGGATTGTTTTAAAATTTTGATTGATGTCAACTTTGCCTCCAAATCAGGAAAGACAATTTGAAAGAGATGAGTTTTTACTGCATGAGCAAATTTTTTAACTATCTCGTTTGAAGCATTACCATAACCAAGCGAAATTGCTCTACCAATGGAACGCACAAGGCAATTTGTAATCTGAATTCTGCTTCTCCTACTTCCTTTGCTAAATTTTGCCCCGACCTTAAGGAAGTCGACTTAATCCACGAAGTTCAACCCCTTTTAACTATCTAGACATGCACAACTATCAACCACATCCACTCCATTTTGAGACATGAAGTCGCTTCTACTTTCACACGTCTTTTGAATAAAGAATCAAACAGGATGGGATCGTACCAATGCGCAAGAGTAGTCTGCGGTTATCCCAACCCATGCACGGTATCCAGACAAGTTGGAAAACAGCCACTTCACTCGTCGCAAGTAAACAGTCAGGGCGCCTCACAGTCAGGCGTACACCAGCGGTAGCATAGAGCAGACAAAAGCCTCTAGGCAAGGCAAAGAAATTATCTGCCGGGATCTGATAAACTTTGTATCAGGCGCTCCTGTCGAGTTCTTTTTCTCCTCTTCTTCGTGCAAATGATCAACTGTCTGATCTGCATTGTGACAGATGCCTCTGTTGGCTATTGGCATTAGAGCACCCATCTTTCCTCAGCATCGAGCCCACAGAGTCCGGCATATTCCAGATGATAAGGAAACGGCTAAGACAAAAGCCGGAGACCCAAACAAAAAGGGCATATATGGAGTAGACGGAGAGAAATAGAACCGTAAAACGTGTCTGGCTGGCAGTTGTGATCGCACAACTTAGCTTGGGGATGTGACCTAAGCACTTGATTTAATCGGTTGTCTCACTATTTGAAAGTCAGCTGTCTGGTTACTACTGGTACGCTGCACGTGCAAAGAATGCGGACAGAGAAGCAAATGCTGTCTTCACAGCCGAAGCACTCACTCAGTGTCTGGTTGCATCACAACTTTGCCCATCTGCGTGTTGATGGTGATGGTGACAGCGCGCACCATCACCACTAATTATAACCCATTAATAGTAGCCCTTCTCCCCATCCATATGAACATTTATTCATTTTATTCACGTCCTCGCAATTTTTTTAACCAAAAAAAACGTTGTTTATCGAATCAAACAATTCTTTACGTAAGCGACTGCACTTTTTATGGTGATGATGTTTCACCTCACGATTTCCTCATTTCGTTTCACCGTTACGCATATGTGACACGCATATAATGCCAGTTTGCCACTTTCCTTACTACTTTCCTTCTTTTGTTTTAAACATGCAATTATGCATATACACATGTTCTAATGTCTTCAATCCACCATTTATTCGACATCATTTCAATACGTCCTCGTCACTAATGCCAGCTCCAAATTTTCTAACTTTGTCATTTAATTTATGAAATGCTTGCAATTTACTTGTCTTCTGTCTGGCATTCGCCAGCCACCCAACTAACTCAGAAGCATCATTGCTTTCTTTACTTTTAAGATGCTTTGTTGTTGTCTATTTACCTTCTTGGCATTGCTTGCAATAACTTGGGTGCCTATGTTGCAGCCAGGTTCGTCTCAGCATATTACGTGACACGCAGTCCACCCTTTCCAAGGGCACTCAAGCCGACTTCCTTCTCCTTTTTGCCAATTCTACAAAGGTCTACGCTTTTAATTTTAACTTGCTTACGCATTATGCCACGCACTATAGTCACTGAGCAGTAATGCAGCATTTAAATAATTAACTACTTCCCGTCAACATGCACGAAAGCAGTTGACGCCAGAGTGATGAAGATGACTCGCAATGGCGAATGCCCACTCACCTAGGCCGAATGTGCAACCGATTATGCATGAACGCAAACTCAAGGGAGCACATGCCTTTGCAGTAAATTTCCTCCTCATTCATAACTCTCCTACTTTTCCCCACCCAGCACACACCTTGCCTTCCTCATTAATCATAATATTAATAAAGGCAATAAACGGAGCATGTATACGCTAACAGCAGGGTTTCCATTAACTTAGCCATGTTTCTATCTTGCCATCGCATATGCACACACTTTAATGGTATTGTTAAAAAGAAAACTTCTTATCCGTTTGCTGCAATTGCCTCACGTTTTCGTGGGAATATGAACTCCCACTATTCGTCAATTTGGCGCCAACTTGATTCGACGAGGAGTAGTGACAATAGCAAAACCACTCCCAAAAGCCATCACTGTGCCTATACAATCGGGGGAGAGTACTCATGCTTGGGCACAGTTGTGTGAGGCCAAGTTTTCAAGACGATGCTACGGTCTTGCAATGGAGAAGCACAATTTCGCTAGAGCAACAGGCTATTACGCCAACAATGCGGCGCCGAAGAGAATATTTTCAGATGAAGTTATAAATAAATGCATGTGTGCACGCTTCTTCCAAATTAACGTTCCAGATTCATTAAAGATGGCGAAATTAAATGGAACTTGTCCCACTCTGACAGTCTGATCTTATGAAGTGCTAGAGTTACCATCCCTATGCCCTTTCTCACTCCTCCACAGAATCGTGTTCACATTTCTGTTGCAACCAACTCGAAAGCCATAAGACGATCTAATCCAGTGATGTTTGTACGAGGAACGATGCCCACTGCAACAGCTAATGAGCGGGCATTCAAGGAGGTCACTGCACGCAAGCACAAAGTACTACTTGCTCAGTGGTGGTAGACGTGCAAGTTAAGTGCTACTCACTTATTTGTTATTGAGGGATTTCAGTTTTACACACAGCTAGACAAAATTGCAATCTGCGCTGCCTCTAATTGGCTAAAAATGTTGGAGCTCCTTAGTGCTGCATTCAAAAAGAAGGATCAGGTTTCCGTAGTAGAGTCTCGTACCTATTCTTATAGCGTCACCATCCATTGTGCATATCTTGACTCAAATCGACTCATTATTGCTCAACTTCATACACAAGCATCTCGCAATTCGCATGCATCCTCGACTGAACATCGGTAGGTTTGCTATAAGCCTTCCAGCTAAAGTAGACATGAATAAATGCTTGCAATAACGCCTTCACAAATCATCTGTCACGAATCAGTGTGGGTGACTTAGCATAACCCCTTTTCTAGCATGTGATACCGCTGTTACTTTGAACCAGATCGTTCAAGCATGGAAATACTCACGCTGATATTGCAGCGAGTCATATGCCTCCACATCTTATTGAGAGATCGCTTCTTCATTCCTCTTATGCAAGCGTTTGAAACGTGGGTGTTATTTTCTCTACCAACTTGTGTAGCGGTTTCTAATTTTTGTTGCGGCAAAATCATTTAAATGATCTATGAGGGGGGGAGGGGGATTAACGGGCAAATTATTAATATTAAGCATTTAAAAATAGTTCCACGGGCCGTTTCAAGATTTTTGACTAATCTACAGAACGAATGTGAGAAAAGCATCTGCTGTGCTTTTGGCATTGATTAATATTTGCAATTCTTCTAAAGCGTGAGTTTCGCTGGATTAATTTGTAGATAAATGAAAACAGTAACTGCATCATCACTGGCCAATTTGTTTGCTCGCAAGTATACAGTGGGGGGTCTCGTTTGATCTCTTATTCACAGCCCTTAAATTGAGCAGAACGATTTGCCTAGGGTGGTGCATCAATTTTTTTTGCCTTTGATCAGTCACTACACAGGAGTATTTGAATTCTTGTTCCGTGTGGCACAGTGAGACACTGCAGCAAAGTACCCAAGAAACAAATAGAAGAAAACGGCGCTAATTAAGTCGGCGCATGATGGAGGATATCGCATTCCATTATTTCTGCACGGTCTTTTTATCATTGTCTTGTTTGTCTTGTACCAGCTGTTTAAGTTTCACCAAGTTAGGTAAGCTTCCTATGCGCTGGCTTTTGCACTCGTAGGTAGAGAGGGAAGAGATGATGGCGCACTGTCTTTACGGATTCGCGACAAAAAGAGTGTGTAGCGACGTATCACAATGTGACCACCTATAGCATATGCCAGCAAATCGAACGTCTGCAAAGTAGGGAAAAGCTTGGTTAGACGCAGTGAAGGAGCGGCATCCGTAGTTACGTTACTCCTTCATCCACAACGACCTCTCAAACAAGAAAGGGATTCCCTCAAATGTACGAAGATTTCGGGACATTCTTAAACGATAGCAAACTTTGAATTAGCATGACAACTAACTTATTATTTCACTACGCGACCCCCTCTTGGTGCTTACTAGTTCTCACATCTGATAGCCTTCATTACGCAATTGTATGTGGGTCTAGAACGGAACGCCTGATGGGCTGTTGCGAAAGCATAGAGCTCTTACAAATGCGTCAGGTGCTGTGGTTTCGAGGTATTTCTAGGTTGAGGATGGCTCTTCCATCCTACCTTGTTTTGTTGGCTACCTGCGCTTTGACCATAGGACGCAGAAGACAGTGGTAAGATGCCTTCCAACGTTATACTCTGACCAACCTGTAAAAAGATGTATTTGGCAAGCGTTGGTGCTTCTGACGTGTGTTTTGATCAACGTAATACAAAGAGATGATGCAGGCGTCTACGCATTATCATCTATCGAAATGGGATTGGAAAGAGTTACTGGGGCTGAGAATGCAATTACTGAGAGGAAGTCTTCCTGCATTGTTTTTAATTAAATGATATTTCTGCCACCTTTACCACATCCGATCATTTCGAAATTAAATGCACTCATGCTTGAGATTGCAGCCACCAATAACGTTTATAGCTACCTAAGCCATCCTAGCAAATTTGAGCCTTGTGTTTGGAAAAACTACATTTTGAAAGTGATCTAAGCTGCATGTCGGTTTGTGTCATAAGCTATCTTGTTGAAATAGATACAAATTGATGGTAGCGTTAATGCAGACACAAGTTGCCTGGCACGATGCGGAGAGTGTGGGTGGCTTAATTTGGCCTACTTTTTGGAATGTGATGTTGATGCGTTAGTAGTCACAAGCACTAGCTTATTGGTGGGTGGTGCTTTGGTTTTTCTCAGGCAAAACCAACCTATAAGGAAGCATGATGGCAAATGTGAGCATTGAAGGTAGAATAGCCCACACACATCAGCGCCTGGTAGCTTTACCGTGTAAATGGAGAAGCCGCCCTGCAGGTCAAGATCAACATACCTGATAGGCCGATATGAGCGCAGGCCATTCCTATAAATATGTCATGAGTTGTGAACGCGGGTACATTTAGGGCAGAGGTGGTGTTATTTCTGTCTTGTCGTGTTGGCTGCCTCCTCTTTGACTAAAGAACCCACGCAATATCGTGGCAAGATGCCACTTGACAATTGTCTTTGATTAGAACATACGAAGATGCATGTGACAATTATTAACGTCGATTGCGTTTATAAGTCTTCTGCTTTATTTTATGCTGCAGTATAGAGATTTTAATTATTTTGCATTCTCCAAATTCTAATTCCAAACTTTTTTACATTTTGAATAATCGCGTTAACCTGCGCTAATGCCTGCTTGTATTCGCTAGGAAGCTTCGTGCACATAACACCTTCGAAAGTGGGTAGATAAATAGTAGGTATAAAATACGCAATAAACGATTAAAAATTGCTGTTTCTAGTCATTTGCTATGACGTCGCCGTCAAATTAAGCTGAAACTTCTGGGAGTAGTCAGTGACTTTTATTTCCTGCTCTTATTTCTACTTTGCATTTTGTCATTTTCAAGGTACCCATTAGGTACAAACATTCAGTACTGTAATTTGCGATAGCTAGCACATTGCCAAGTTGGGCCCAGGCTACACAGATTCTCGTAATTCTACGAAAAAATAAGTGAGAAATCAACACGAGTTGAAGAATTTGGTTCCGTAGTCGACGGGACATAGATTTGAAAGACCATGCATATGAACTTAATGCGCTATTAGGGTCAGCCCATTCACTTTGTGGTTCCTCGTCTCTTCACTGCAGTTGTTGACTTCAGTGGCAAATGAACCCACCACTGACACTGAGAGCACCTTTTAAGTTTTGATGCCCATGACGTCCACGAATCTGCGCAGTGACTCCACCTGGCCAGAACAGGTGCATGGCTGGCGCATTTGTAACCCGCACAGTACATAGCGTGCTGTGACGCCTACCAAAATTGGGACCTCTATCCATTTTTGTCTACTTCTGGCCAAAAGGCGTTGATACAAAGGAGTGGCAATGAAATCTCAACATCAAATGCTTCCTATATTTCAACCCCAAATGCTCTCTACAAATCTGCACGTGTGGTCTAGTATTTGGGTTTTAGTTTGCCTGGGACATGCATTTTTAATCATGCCAGTTTCGGGATGAGTGCAACATCTCTGCTTACTATCTCCCAGCTTAACACTAACGCGCACTCTTCAAATGAACAACTGATATAGAATCTGGCGGGAGGCAACAATCACGAGGTCGAATTGCATGAGACTTTACTAATAAAAGTTGACGTAAATAACGCGGTCTTATCGAACACAAGAAGGTTATTTCCAAATGAACCTTGCGCAAATACGTGCGAATAGAAGTGTTATACTCCTTTTAGAATGATAATATACAGTAACACCCCCTTATTGAGCTTCACTTCTTTAAAGCATATGCATTTTGACGGTCTTTTGGTCACTACCGTTTCTGTCAGGATGCTAGTGGTGACATTCTGCATCGTCATGGTTGATTAAAACGCCTACAATTGCCTCTCTTTTAGAATTGATAGTAACGAAAGCAAACGAGGTAGAAGGGATCCCAATTTCTCAATACTTCAATTGGAGTGACTTAGGCGCTCAGACGTATCGCCTAAGTTGGGACACCCACAGCCTGGCTAAACTCGACATCAGCCGAATCGTTCTAAGTGCAATAGCAGATGATTTGTCCGGTGATCCATATCTGCTAACCGCTGATTGCTCCCAAGAACAGTCACTCTTGGTGGTCTGCAGCCAAACCAACCGTACAAGGTTCGTCTCGAAGCATTCAAAGATCAGCTCAGCGTTTGGCTTTACTACGGTATAATAGCAACACTACCCACAGGTAAGCCATTGTCTGTGATTATGATCCCAGTATTCCTACATGCCTGACGGTGGGTCGAGTTTACTGTCCTATACTGCCTGCATTGTAGTAGGCAAATGTAGCCGCATCGATGCGACCATCCGCTTTTGTCTACTTCAGCAAGAAGACTTATGAGAGGCAGATTGTTGTCCAACGTGGCGACATACACTTAGCCTTATCTGTGTTACGATGACTAACTTTCCGCGCGGGTGATGCGAGAATCATAGCAAAAGTACAAAGTGGTACACTCGCATTTCAATGTTTGAAAAGAAAACACTACTGCGGAAGGCTATCCTTTATATCTCTTCCCTGAAACTAATTACAGTTTAATCCAGACATGCGAAATTTAATAGCTCTATCACACCAGCAATCGTTGCAAAATGTAACAAAATTGTCTTTGTAAAAGTGCAATTATTTGATGAATTTTGAAATGGATTTTCAAATGGTAAAATGTACGTAGGGAGGACGGTAGATAATTTGGGTTCTGCTCGACAAATTCTCGAGAGTGCCGAAAGTCAGACCTATAACCACCAAAATCACTTTCATGTAAAGACTATCGCGTGTAATTCCGAGTGTCCTGAATAGAATGCTACCTGTCAAATCACAATCCAACGCGCTGCCTCTCACCGCATAACAATAAAGTGGGTCGACAAAGAAGGCGACATCGAATGTGTCATGTCTTTAAGTAAAAAAACAGTGCTTCGCATGGGCATAGGTGCCATCAGAAAACATTTGCAACAAGTGTGATCACGGGACATGTGCTATTTAACAGCATCAATAAATCATTGATATTCTCTCCAAATTTTAAGAAGTTTTGTTGGAAATCGCATCAAAGGATTATGTATTGTTAAATCGGTTTTGTGGGAGACAATGGAGCATATTATGCACATGCACCCATAAAAAACACCTGGACTTAAAAGGTGACTTAACTGCAGTCGCGCCAGTTTTCGGATGCTCTACTTTCTGGACCAAGGAATGAACACAATTGGGGTAACACGGTTTATTGCATTCCCTTGACTAGATGGTAACCATGATGTAGCCGGAGCATATTCAACTAACAATGTTTTTGCCTCCACTAGAAGTGGTGATGACTGATGCCAACGAAACAGAAGTGACCCTGCTTTTGCGTCACTTTAACTGGAGCCACGTGGGTCCTCAGACCTATCAATTCAGTTGGGAAAACCAGGCCCTGGCCAACCTTCACGCAGACCAAATCAGACTGTATGCAAAGGCGGTTGACCCTTCCAGCCATTCCATTTATAAAATTAAAGGTTTCTCATTTGGAGCAATCACTCTCAGCATTCCGGATCCTAACAAATCATACATTATACTTTTTGAGGGATTTAAGGAAAATACCAGGGTTTTGTACTGCGTCAAAACTGTTCAAACACTACCCGCTGGTAAGCTGGTGCCTAAGGCACCTCTCCTTAACTCTTTCCCTGCATTGTCTTTGGGGACACATACCCAGCTGTCTACCCCATAGCGGTTGTTAATGGTTCTTCCTACCAACCTTGGGAAAAGCATTCGTTGTGCGTCGAATGAATTTCTCAATGGAGTGTTTGTTAACTAGACAGGGAAGATGGCGCAGGAGGTGTAGAAAGTGGTGGGGAAGAAGAGGGCGCTCCAACCACTAGCGTATCTGATCTCAATTTCACAGACACTGGAATCCTCTTTGCTTCCACGGCGGTAGTGCCTGCCTACACTTTTGCGTGGGTTAGTGATTATCCCAAAATGATATGTCGAGGACGATACCCTCCGCCTACTGAGTGAATTTCTTTTCATTATAGGTCTCCATAGTGCTGGCGTTGCGTCAGTTATCATTTATCTAACAACTGCAATCTATTCTCTCATGGTGGAAAACATTCGCAACACAATTATACAAATTTGTCTCTGCTCCGTTCACTTAGACTTCTTTTTATTCGAATCTTCTGACTCATGCAAATGTGCGTGTATCCTTTCATCATCTTATAATGATTGTACTCAGTGAGGCAAGTTGAATTGACTGCAAGGTAGCAGCAGACGAGAGAAGGCAGATCAATCAAAAGTTAGGAATTTGTCAGTGCTTAGATGTTGTGCAGAATATGAGTCCCCTTCTTTAACAAATATCGGTGAGAAATAGCATGCCTACTCACAATGTTCCACAATGTGTGCAATCAGTGAGTGAACAAACAAATGAACCTGCACACATCTTAACACAAGGCTGCCCATGCGAATTATGAGGAGGAGTTGGGGATGCAACGAATGCCATTATCTGTTGAATGCTTCTTTAATTATGCTGGGTAGAGTCAAAGGTTAGAAAAAGTCTTGCTGCAGGCGGCTGCAAAATTCTTCAGACAAAACAAAGGCCCGCAATTAAGTGAAACAGAAAGAAAACACCGTCTCCAGTGCCTTCACAGCTCCTTGCACATTTACGGGAATGATTCTTCATAGGTCGGCCCATACATTAATTCGTTCTTGATCAACAGGTCTACTTCTGGATGCATGCATAGCTCGTATGATGTGCTGGTTTGCGACTATAGGAATAGACATATCGAGACATGTTGTAAAACCGATGCTGAGGTGCGAGACCCCGAATGTTTACCCGGATACGTGCGCATATCGTCAAAATTATCCACAGCTAAGTCGCAAGATGAGAAAACAAATTTTGAATGATGTTTGGATTGACTGCCGAATCGCGTGATTCGAAGGGACAAGTAATTCCTAATTATCAGCTACAATGATGAGTGATTATAATGGTTAGCAACGATCTTTTTGAATAATCATAATTGTGCAACGGCATATTGCGTATAAATTTTGGAAATACTATCTGTTACTTTTGCTTGCCTTTGCATGGATCGCATGCCTACCTCTTGGTTTCTGCAAAAGAATCGCATTGTGCCCAGGCCATTGTACTCTCGCCGACAAAGCGCGTTGCATTTTGAATGTATGTATATCTATGTATCCATGTATAGGACTGAGACTTTTTCGATGACGATGGAAATTATAGTAATTGGACAGAATGCGTATCGAGTGGGGTCACTGGCATGGCTTAGAGATCAGCCCACCAGGCGAGGGTACAGTGACCAAGGCACAAATCGGCCATATGCCAAAGTACTGGTTGAACAATCAACTTGTTACATTTACTCTGTCCCAGCTCTTGCGCCCTGGGTCGACACTTCATCTAAAGACGACGTAGGTTATATGCGAAAGACTTTATTGCTGCATAATCTTTGCCACCATGTCTTGGGTCTGTTTGTATTGCGACTGTTAAAGTTGCAGGTGACACGACTTAGTTCATTGATGGAGGAGATCACACCTAAATCCCCTTCATGTCCAACAAGCACGATTTGCTCTACCATAACAGGCATGAATGCAGCAGTGACGACGCAATTTTAAACGGGCTGAAAAGCGTGCCAGCAAAGGTCTCACTAAAACGTACATGTACGGAAAACTTTTTTACCTGAAGAAGGCGCAGAGTAATACCGCAATTCGATTTTAGCTTAAGTGTTCGTAGGTAATCTACCAGACCGTCATTGACACCAGCTACGGCCAAAGGTTGACAACGTGGTCCCTTTTGACAATTGCAACCTACCTGACCGAAACCCAACCGTCATCGTGAGCCTCAGCGTCCACCATGTCAACAGACAATGCGCTAAGCCCGTCACCTTGAAAATGCCAAACAGAATAGCGCATTTTCATTAAAAAGCGTCTAATCTTCAAGAAAAATTTGGGCAAAAGCAAGTTTGCTGGCAAGATTTTCATTCATAATCTTAGAACTGGTTAGTCCTTCGCACAACCGTAAGTAATTCGCAGTCAAAGGAACATATTTAGGGTTCAAACAAAAATCGACAATCAAATGTAAAAAATCAAAATTCCTATTCAATTCACTAAACTTTGCTAAGAATATATTTTTAGATTTTGTTTTTCCATCTGACGCATCCATCCACCGGTATCTCCAGCCGAAATACAGATTTTAACGAAAACAGCAGGAAATTCACCATACGTGCATGCCAAAAACAACAGCAAATTACATTGAAAATACGCAATAAATCTACCTGAATTGAAAATTTCCAAACTATGGGCGAACGCAATTAATTTTAAGCCTGCAAAACACTCGTTTGATTTGCCTTTCATGCAGCGCGTAGCAAATGATGCCAATGTGATAATCTTAGTTAAAATTTTGCGCTTATGCACGCAGATATGCCTTGCAAATAAATACGCGCGTGCGGATTCCATGACGAGCCAACATCTGACAATGAGCTAAAATTTGTACAATTGCATATTTAAAAATGCCTATTTGCAGACAATAAATTTATCTAAATTTATTTAAGCGTAATTTACCTGTAACTTTCAAATTTACTGCCGCATGACTTATTTAAAAAGGCAGCGTCTTATGTTAGATCGGATTGGCTTTTAGGATCATGGCTTAGCTGCACGATTAACTAGCCCGTTTGCTCATTTCCTGGTGCCGTGGCGGATTCTCTAACTGTTGAATTTATGGTATTATTGCCAAGCATATGGAATTAATTCATCAAATATAATGACTTCATACCACTTTGGGTGACGATAAAGTTGGATCACAAATTTGTCTTTATGGTGTACTACAAGTAGCTTCCGATTTCATGAATAAACACGCAAGATGAAATGTCTATTCATTGTTCGAAGCCATGGGTGAGTCAGTCCTTTGTATTCGCTCTATTCTTTTTTATCATACAAATGCTTTTTAATGTAGCGCCTATTATGAGGGCGAAAATTTTTTAACCTAGCTCTCTTACGTAACGTTCTGAAGTGTGTGCAGAACTGCCAAATCCAACCAGTTCACTTGATGACGTTGGACTACCTTGAGATTTTCATTTTCAGCCATACTTGGTGCCTATGTCGGTTATCTGGCGGTCAATCTGTGGATATTGTCTGGACTTGTGGGATCTCCGTGAGGGCTGAAAAGTTACATCTAGAAGGTTAGGCGCCCTCTGCCTAATTTGGATCCCCACAATTAACATTCATCATGGCGATTCGATGGTTCTTCTGGCAGAATAGGCGTGCACAGCCACAGTTTGGATGCCAAAACCGCTTGTCTGCTTTCCAGATTTGCGCCTGGGATGTTTAATTGGACTACGGAGTTATCGTACTGTCGATGTGAGTACTTCTTCATTTTCTCGAGATCGACAATCTTTCTTATTAAAGTTGTCATGCCAAGAAACCGCTTCTCATAAGTATTTCATCGCCGCACAGTCTGTATGCCTTGCTAGTGTGTTATGGTAACTGGATTTGTACCTGCCCACCCAGAACAGTAAGGTTGATGCAGAGTTAATGTGCTTCTGGCTTTTTGAGCGGGAAGTGCCATTTTTTAAAGATTGCAATGGGTGGAATGTAGTGGTGGATGCTCTTGTTAGACAGACTGTGGGTTCGAGTGCATTTAGCAGTGGTTCTGTAGCTGCTGTTTCGGATGTTGCTTTTCGCTTTCTTTGATATGGTATCCCTACAGTTCAGGTCCTGGCCGCTAAAATCATTCTTCCATTTGACCACATTGTCGCCAGTGACCCGCCAAGGCTACAAAACAGATTGTCTTAGATTTGTCCAGCGGAACGTAATGAGTCCTGTCCTGCGACATTTGAAACTTATGTTGCACAATCATTTGGTCGACACTGCCTTGTTGGTCTAATTTTGGGAGACGTCTATTTCGTTGTTGCGAAGTGCAGCATCCCGCCCACTGCGCCGTTAGAGGATGGCCTATTGCGGTTCTGGATTTCTGGCTGGCTGTCATTTTGTCTCATCTCACGAGTTTCGTCCTCAGTATTTAATAGTTGGATGCTTCAGATGCAGCACGAATGGAAAGTTAGTGCAGAGACATTCAGGGAGATGCCTTCATTTCTACCTGTTAAAAGGCCTTCCACGAGCTACACTTAGTGCACTTCTTCACCATCGATGCCAAATGCGGGAACGTTATAGTGATACGAATTGGTGCCTTTTGGCAGTAAGCAACCATTTTTTCGAGCCCATCCTTTAAATACTCTCTCATTTTTTGCCATTGAAATCGTTCTGTGCAGATATTTTAGCCAGACCGGATCGTTTCATCGTCTTTAATTTGGTTTTCAAGTAGAAACGCAATTGTCTGAGTTAATGTGGGATGGTACGATTGTTAGTGCAGTCCCTTATTAAGTTAGCTATCCGACGCGAAGTTAGCTTCTCCTGACTCTGTAATGTCCGCTGAATTCACAACTTTGCCTTCTAGAGGGTTTCTCGGAGTGCCATTCGAAGACATTTACTTAAATGTTCGTTCTCTTCTTTTGCGTCTCCCATTCTAACAACAATCATGGTCTTCAGCCGTGGGATGGTAACACCTTGTTAATTCTGCCTCAAAATTAACAAAGCGTAGACGTTCTCATTGCAGACGTGCTACTTCCTTTTTGGGTGATTTTCGTCCACGAATGGAGGCGGACTTGCCTTCAAGCGCACCAGAACCACTAGGAAGTTAATGTCCGACCAGCAAGTAACTTTTGGCATGGACCCCAAAACCGTAGTGATAACATAGTGCATGCAACTTTGTGATAGAGTACTATTTGTAGGATTTTCGGATGAGCGAAAATGTGGTTGCATTCAGTCCTTCTCCACTGCTCAGTGATGCATTTTTCGGAAAGAGATGTGATCTAAATCTGCCGAGAAGTAAGGAAAGACCTCCACAAGGAAATCGAAATTGACTGCCGAGATTTGTTATCTGTGAGACATTAGAACTTCTTGCTAGCAATAAACAGAGCGATCGGAGCTGACATTGCCGCATAACTCTGTCAAAGTGAGGCATTTTGCATCACAGGCCTGCCTCATGGAGAAGTGACGCATGTTCAGCTATCTCACAGCGTAATTCTGCCGCTGTTGTTTGTTCCTCTGGAACACAAGCCCACGTATTTTGCAGACTTATTTGAAAGCAGATGTTGGTGCTCACTAAGGCCTGTTTTATAAAGGAATAAGGGCTATATCCGCGGCAAGATTCATTGCTCGTAATGATCATAGCGAAATAAATTTCGTACTTTTCATCAAAACTAACTAGTGCTCCTGGTTTATTCATTTTGCGGGTGAACTATCGTTCTTTTTATTTACATAAGTGGCAGACTCGCTAAATTGGTCGAACTGTTCTTTACAAATAGACGACTTCAGTAGCATCTCTCTCTACTTATTTGGAAAAAGTATGTTGCCATCCTTACAATGAGTGACTCACGTAACTAAAAAGAGGTTTCCGCTTACTTTGGCATAACTTCTGAGTTAATTGACTTGCTTCTTAGAAGATTCATTTAGGGAGGCAGTCATAGTCACAACCCATTACCCTTTTCAACGAGACTGGCTTCCAGATCTTTGTGTTATAATGCGTTTTCGATTCCAAAGCCAAAAATCAATTTTGCGCACATTACCCCATGCCAGTCTCACTTTATCTTCCAAATTTTGATATGTTCCACACGTGATAGTAAGACGCTAAAAAGCTAGTGATCCGCTCCTTGAGGGAGTGCAGAGGGTGGGCACGAGGTAACGCCCTCCTCCCTGCCTCTTTCTCCCTCCATGCTCTTCCTTTCCTATATATCACCCTGTTTTCGTACGGTCTGGTCTTTAGCATTCTGTGCTAAACATGTGGTTTCAGGTTCTGCCTGTTGTCGCGTTCCATGGGTTTAAAGAGCCTTCGCATTGCATGCTCACTAGCTCCGATCTTCTTTTTAAGAGGCATAGTGTCAGGTGGCCTCGAGTAGGCAGGGCATGGCTATGACTCCTGCTCAGCATGCATCAAGGGCACGATTGGACCCAAATTCGTCGTGCTCAAAGGTGGTAATGAGATTACCTGTCGGTGGAAGATAAAAGCTGATTTTATTTAAAGTTGGGAGCCAAAATTTTTCACTCGCATTGAGCAGGTTTAAGCGTAGCGTAGGAGCAGTAACGAATCCGAGTTGTAGTGCCATGCCGGCGGACTAATGCATTTCTGTGCTTTATACTTCATGGGTGTGGGCGACCGAGTGAATATTACAACACTCTGCAAACTAAAGCCAACCAATGGGTTTAAGTTTGCTTGAATATGCATTTGAATGTCCATCTATTGATTTCTCATATAAATCTTAACAAAATTATTTATAGGCAAAATATGGCGGCGTCTGGAGCTCTAAGGAAGGGGAGCAGCAAGAGATGGGGACATGATACTCGATTGGCGTGTTATTGGAGTGCGCGATCGCGCCTATTAACTGTTGCATTGCTCCCTTTTCAATGCCTTTTATTTTTCCGCTTTTTTCCTTCTGCATTTTGTTGTATGACGCTTACGAAATTTCAAATAAATGACACTTTGCGTCTCGTGTATTAGAGGTTGATTGCCTAGAGTGGGTCTGGCGATTTTTGTCGTGATGTGCATTAACCATTGCAGGACTCATCTCACTTGCGGATCGTAAGCATTGCCTGTTGTTTCCAATGTATGGGGTGCAGTGGGTTTGTGAGGTAAACAATGAAAGGGTTAGCGTATGTTGTCCGTGTGGGTCATTGTACTTGGATCCAGTACATGCAGACATTTCCACTATTACTTTAAGTGTTGACTTGATTCAATGACATTAAATGAGGGGTTTAGTAATGGCAGGTAAGCTTACTACAACCGTGTTTCATTTGTAGTCTAATTAAGCATCCATCGTTGTTTGCTTGTTTTCGAAGCCGTATTTATGCTAGACTCCGTGCTTATGCAAAATGATATGATGTTTATTTTCATATTGTTTATTCGTACCCGCTATGCAATGCGTTGATATTGCGATGAAGTGATAATGCTTGAGAAGCGGTACATAGTCGATTTTCGCCTATCTGTTTTCGACAGAGGGATAATGCTCCTTATCTGGTTATGGTGATACCGTCTAGATGCATTGAAAGAAAAAGGCATCATGGATTGTGCTTCATGTTCGCATTTCAGTCACCTATTATGGCACGAAATACGGAGAGGTGTAGCAATGTAGGCCATGCTACAAAATTTAAAACTTGATATTAGACCACCATCGTATTTCAAAGTTTATAAAAATGGCATTCCACCTGTAGCCATAGATCCTATGTTTGGAAGTAAAATAATCCCTGCCAAAATTCGTTATTTATGACGCTTTTTATTGAAATAACCTTATTTCCCATGAGATAGCAGGATTAAATGCCTATGAAATTTTAAGATACGACGCGTGGATTTCAATTTAACCATCCATTTCACCTCTCTTAGGCGTAAACCGTTGCTTCACGTTTTCTTTAATCCAATTAGCCCAAATTTTCTCGAAACTAACTCATGAGAGAACAGAATTATACGTTTATCCACGACTGCATGATGGGTGTGAAAGCCGTTGCAAACTGTGGCTGACAAAGGAAGATTTGAAAGACACTGAAGTGCATCACTGTTGCACGGACCCCTCCACTGCGTTGTGAACTGGCAAGTTCGAAAATTCCGCCGTCGGGAGCAACTGTTTTTGTGGTTTAGCAAAAAAGCCCGGGATTAAAACCGCTAAAATTATGCAAGCGGCTCTGGCTCTGTAGGTGTTGATGATCAAAGATTGGAATGGTAATGCGTCTCATGTACAAGAGTTTTGGTCATGTTCATGTGTAACTCGCTAGTTGGGTCTGTAAAGCAGAGAGAAGCGCAAATGCAGGGCATCGCTCATGACTTTGAGCTGATGTACGCAGCAGTTACCACTGTTATCGACCTGAACTGCGTTATCTTCAGTGCTTAAAGTTCCCAAAGGAGGTTTTCAAAAGCGAAAAGCAACTGAAATTGGGTAGAGCGATTTCTCATTCCCTCTTCCTGGATGCCTCGAAGTCTAGAAGGCCTTAATCCTTGGAAGATACCTTTGGTGTTACTTTAATCCAGCATAGCATCTACTGTACAGCGCTTTGTCTTATTGAGTTGTTCTGTGCGACCTGAACAAATCATGAAGTCTACCACGTATACGAGCCTGTAAATACGTGTAAAGTACATGCGAGAAGAGTCCGAGGAACGTAAGCGTATGCTGAGAGCCACCAGTGTAATAGTTGAATTATGATTCAATGGCACTGATTCGCCGTGACTTGTGCCTGATGTAGAGGAAACGAAAGATTGCACGTGCTGTGGATTTGCTCATGGTTTTGAATGAAGCTTCTTCTTCCTTCCTTCATTTGGACAGAGGCACTAGGAGCCGATCGATGAGTTACAGCATGTTGGTCCCGCTGTTGTCGTCACAGCATATCCTATGCATCCCTATTCATGCGTGTCATAATGCAACATAGACTTGCGGTGCAAAAGGGTTCACAAGAATGTTGTTATGATTTGGGACATCAATCATCATTTGATCAGCTTGCGAGAAAATCGGCGCTTTCCCATCCGCATCCAGTTGAACTATCGCAATTGTGTTTTATTTTATTCAAACTCCAATGCTCAAAAAAGTGCCGATCGATTGAAGTCTATGCTCCTTTTGAACAGGACTAGCTTACAAATTCTCACTTTATTATGCATTTTGTTTCTCGAACACCACTTCCGTGTCTTTCGCACCCTTGTCTCCCAAATTTTGATGTGTTCTGCATGTGATGGTTTAATGCCCGAAGGGGTCATTGACTTGCTCTTGGGGAAGCAGGGATAATAGAACTGAGAAAGGCGAACATGAGGTAGTATCTTCCTCCCTCTTCCTTCCTCCATTCTCTCCTATCCCCTTCATTCTTCCCCTCCTATCTCGCATCCTATTTTCCTACGATCTCATCACAACTCATGAGTCATAACCCACTGCTATCTGAGCAAGCGGCGACGCAACAGAGAAGTCCAGTTCCAAGCAATTCTCGGCAATTTTTCGAAACTTTTCAGATGACGCAATACTTAAATCAGAAACGTCATTATCCACTCTAGCTTTCGACCGCCATGGTGGAAGATAATGTCCTTAGTCTCTTATTCCTCGGTCCTAAGATTGTCAGGAAATTTAATGCGAACGTGTTTGGTGATAGCCGCTGAAACCGGGAATTCTGGAGGGTAGTTGGTTTGCCTAAGATGCTGCCATCGGGGAGTCCCGATTGCGTCTCAGCTACTGGCCTAAAGATCTTTGGGCTCTTCTCACCCGAAAGCCGCTTTTAAACAATGCAAGGAGTTGCAGCAGTGCGCCGAGATTCTCCTAATAGGATGGGAAGGCTAATACTAGTGCAATGCGTTTATCGCATGCGTGACTCTCGGTTTCCGTTAAAAGCCACTTGGCTGACCACCTTGCCTCTGCCAGATGGACTGACTTCTGGACTGTGCTTGCAACCCCAACCCTCTCTCTCTGCAGAACATGCTATAGCTAGAGCACTGTAATAGGTTAATTGTTTGACTATCACTTTTGCATGTGACCACTTTGTGTCTGGTGAGCTGGTCTCTAGGGCCGAACCAGTACCTTCAACACCTAACGCGTGATAGGGATATGCACTGTGTCCAAGTGCTATATTTTCCGCTGTTCTAAAAAGGTTTCGGGCTTCTATATATGTATCCGTGCATATAGAGAGAAATGCACGTATGACATGCAGAATGGGGTGGGGCTGCTCGCATGGTCTAGAGACCAGCCTTTCCTGTGTTAGCACAATGGTGCGGACACCAAGAGTTAGGCAAGCACCTCATGCATTACAGCGCATTATGCACATTGTTGGAAAGTAGCATTTTATTATTGCGCAAATACGTGAAAAACCATTGCTACAGCCACAATATTGGCATTTATTATTTACAAAATTTGTCAATAAAATATCGCTTTATGATTACAGTTGCATGGTTTGGTAATTTTGCATCCTATTGTTGCTGAACATTAATAGCATTCATTGTTGTAGTTGATGGTTGAAAACACTCATCTCTTCACATCGCGTTGTTGAACAGCCAATGCAAGCATTGTTCAGAGTCTGCTTCCCCATCTAGCAGTTCAGCTGCGGATAAATTTACCGGTCTACACACAGATCCGAGTCAGATCTCAGGTTCTCACAGCTCTACTTCGGCGGATCGACAGATCTAGTTTCGTTTATTCCTGTAGTCACAAACCAACGCATCATGCGAGTTTCGTACACATCCAGAAGTGGATCAGTGGCTTGAGAACTAGGCAATGCATGAGCTGATATATTGAGGATCTTCCCTATGGAAATGCTGAGATGTAACTGCACTGAAGACGGTGATTCCGCTGTCTTTTATTCTGTCGTCGACCTCTATTTTGGTTAAAACCTTCTGCGACCGCCTTGGTAAGATGCCTTCTACAACTTGACTCCAACCAGCATGCAAGACACAATCAGCAGACGGTGGTATGTGCAGCATTACTAATTCTTTTCATTATTCTCATGCAGAGCCTTACGGCATGATGTCTGTAGCTTTGTTCCTCTACATTCACTCTCATTTTAGACATTATGAAGAGTTGTGAGTGGTCACGCACATGTGCATGAACCAGCAGACTTGAGTAAAAAGTGGTAAAAGTGGGACCAAATTGGAAAAAATGTATATATTTGTGTTGTATTTATTTTTCACCACAAGATATTATATTGTAGTTGTCAAATGAGTTTCAATCGATGGCACGTGATGTATTCCTCAGTAAGCGGAGGTTATCGTTCGAGACATTCCGAATGGGTGATTTATTTAGCAATGCTCGCTAACTTACTCACAAGTTTAGGCGAGCACCAAGGTCACGCAAGCAAAGAGGAATTCAGAGTATACGAAAGCCGAACCAGATCCGCTGGTAGTGGGACTGCTTTCCTCCCCTCCTCCGCTTTCCTCATCCTGTAGCCTCCCTCCGCCTTCTTCTCTTCCTTCTTCTCCTGTGACTTCTTCCTTTCCTCCACTTCCTTCATCGCCTGAGCCCTCACCGTTTTCCATGCTTTCTTTGTCTTCCGTGCGTTCTTCCTCTGCCGAAAAACATTCTCTTAAGAGAATTACACTGCACACAAAAGATGGTGGACCTAAATTGCATAGAAGCGAGTAGTAGCAACGGGCATAGGGCCTTCAGCTTAGCGTGTGCTTTGAAAATACCATTCAGAAAAGTTGCTTGAGAGAAGTGCCTTAAGCACCAACTTACCAGTGGAGAGTGTTTTAATTGTTTCGACGTAATACAAAACTCTGTCATCTCCCTTAAGTCCTTCAAAAAGTATAGCGTATGGTTTGCCAGGATCCGCTATCCTGAGAGTAGTTGATCCAAATGAAAAATCTCCAGTTCGAAGAGTAAGGAGACGAGTGAATTCAACTGATATTGCATACAGATTGAATCGGTCTGCATGGACACCGGCCAGACCTCGTGTGTCCCAACTGAACTGGTAGGTCTGATGACCCACGTGGCTCCAATTGAAATGATGCGAATTGGGAACCCCCCTGTTTCTTCAGCTTTTGTCATCGTTACTTCTAAAAAAAGGCTTTGTTAATCAAAATTGCGCCAGCCGTTTTTCAATTGGTCACGGAAATGTGGAAACTCGCAGTTTCCATAGTGCCCGTTTCTTATTTAAAGAACCCTGCATGTCTGTGATTTGATATCCCCTAAATTCCGCAAACGCATTGCTTGCAGTCATGTAGGAGGCGGATAAACTACGACCATCGCAAGAGCTACCAATTTTGCTGCTGCGAAACCAACTTTTCAATGCACCATCATAACTCTGATGTAGTCGTCAGCGAAATAACACTGAATTTGAAGGGAAACTGGTAGAGCTAGTAGTTATTTGAAAAAAGCATGTTCGATGTCAACTTCTTTGTGTACTTCAAATGTTGTCACGCCGTAAACAGTAAGACGATGCGATATGATATGAGAGTTTACAATTCATTTAACTTTTGTGGCTGGTCGGTCTCTAGACACTCCCAAGATTACAACCTATGTTGGTGGGGAAATTATCGTTCATCCCTGTGGGACAGATACTTAGTAGTTCTTTGCTTTAGAACAAGTGCCATTTAAGGTATATAAGGTCATTTTAAATATAATTGGGTGATGGCGGTCTAGCAGTTTACTATTCTAATTCCATTTTAAGATAATAAATGAAGTGAAGGCGCTGTTATGTATAACGCGATCCAATTAGAGTTTTGTGAATCTAATGCAAATGACAGACAACAACTCTACAAGGTCCATGCTATTTCCTTGGGTTAGCTCACAGCTCTGGCTGAAGAGTTGGCTGTGGTGAACTGCACCATTTGGAGAATCGTGTTTTCGAAGCCACTGTCGACCGATCGAAACAAGATCCGGTGAACTAAATCCTGCCGCATTTTCGCTTATCCCTTATGACGCAGCATTCTAGAGCACTGTTTTTATAATCTGCCACGCATGTTTGATCTAACAATTCGGTTTAATTCAACACCAATCTGTCTCTCATCACCCGAACCGTTAAAATGTGTGCAAATAAGTAGCCGCACCACATGGTACATAGAGCACTGAAAAAAGTACAGCACGTTAAACTCGACCCACTCTCATGCATGTAAAAGCAATGTACTCATAATCACAAGCCCTATCTTGCCTTTGAGTACTGTCCTTATTGCACCGTCGTAAAGCCAAACACTGACTCCATCCCTAAGTGCCTCAAGATGTACATTGTATGGTTTGTCAGTCCGCAGCTCCCCCACAGTGACTTCTCCTCGTGAGAAATTAGCAGTTTTTAGAAATGGATCGCCAGAGAGATCAGCTGCCATTGCACTTAGTACGATTTGGTCAGCGCCGAGTTCAGTCAGGTTACGGACGTCCCAATTTAACCGGTAGGTATGATCGTCCATGAGGGTCCAATAAAAGTAGTTTGGAATCGGAATCCCACCAATCTCATTCTCCTTTGCCACCGTCAATTCTAAAATAATAATAATAATAGGTGTTGTTATTTAAACTTGTTTCACATTTATCATTTAATTATCTTGCTTGTTTCTTTACTACAGATATGAGCCATTTTGTGTTATAGTTCAAGAAGAATTCTAACCATTTTAACTGTGCATACGTGGGTAAACTGCATTAAGGAAGCAAGTTCCTAGTACGTTTGGCAATGCTAAAATCCTTATCAGCAAAAGCTGAATTCAGTTTGATTTAGTGATTCTTCCCTACAGTAGAACTCTACATTAGTTCTCAACTCAAGCAGTGGGTTTAAGGTGCTGAACTGTAACGGAGTAAGCAAAGATATCGCGTTTATGCTAAAACGGGCATAATTTAAAAGGTAGGTCTCAGGCGAACTAAAACTCGAGTAAAAAGACCTCCGTGATGACTTATAAAATGTACTTGAGATCGAGATGAAGAGAGAGATTATAGTTGGGGTTGCACTGCCACCTTCCTGTATTAACGCCCTGAGGTTAAATGTGGATGGTGGGTTTGTTCATTGTAAAGTCAACAACAGAGATGAGAAGGCCAAAAGCACAACGTGAATGGGCTGATCTCTAAGTGCCAGTAAAGCCTTGAGCGTTACTTTCCGGAATTTACATTCTCCAAGGCTTTTGTGGAGTCATCACCTGTCTTTGTGGTATCAAAGGAAGCAGCAAAACCTAATCGCACACAGCAGTGTGTCAGCAGCTTGGCAACGTACTAGCTACTAAGATTACACAAGTTGTAGACACCTATGCCATATGGGTGCAGTAATGCGTATGTGCATGGAAATGTATGCTAAAACCAGAGTCAAGTGCAGATGAAAGGGAACGACAGGAAAGTATAAAGTCACCAATTTCTCTCAGCATTTTTGATCCAATTTGACGACGATATTGTAGTAAATTAATAAAAGCATAGAATTGGCCAAAGAAATTTAATATTTGCCGTAGGTTCACTCCAATCATGGGTGTTATGTGCACGCTGTTCTCTAGAGTGCCGGCAGGTATTAGGGCTATTAATGCAGCTTTTAAAAAAGAGATGAATAGAAGGGGTCGACATTTGAAAAGAGGAGAGACTCAAAATTCCTGTACCATGACATAGCGTAAAGAACTACAATAATAGGGGAAATTCTCTACAGTGTAAGCAACACTTGTAATCACCTGATGCCTTGTTTTGCAATGAACAAATTCAAGTATCGGAGAATATCTTACCACGATCTCCTGAGGATCCTTTAGCCAAAGAGGAGGCAGCCAACAAGGTGAGACAGATGTGAAGCCTCATCGTTAGTCCACAAATACTTTGCGTTCACAAGTCACAACACATTTATGAAACTAGTCTGCACTTATGCCAACCTATCAGGTATGTTGGACTTGACCTGAAAAGAATTTCTCCGTTCATACGATGAAGATATCAGGTCTTAATGTGTGGGGGCGATTCCATACCCAATGCTCACATTTGCCGGAATTACAGCGCCTAGAGGTCAACCATGAGGCGATGTGTAGATCAGTATCGCGCTATAGCATCCCAAATTAACTTCTATGGTGCCTAAAATTTAAAAGCTGCGTGTAAGCCATGCTTTCTAGTCTATATCACCTCAGCAGCATCTTTGACTGCAATCGCGGTTCCTTCACTGCGCCTACCCATGCTTTCTTATGGTCCTCAAATTTGCAGTGTCTAATTTAAATGAGCACGAATTGTGATCTCTGTGAGGATTGCTGCTTATAGTTTGCGAACGCTTTCTTAATGCCCAGTAATGCCTCCGGCATGGTTATCAACACAGTCTCAATGTTGAAAAAGGTATTAACATTGTGTGCTGATGTCGCTAAATAAGCATCGTCTTGTAACCACCACTGTTAACTTCGCGACAATTACTTGACAGCATCTGCGATTGCACTTGAAACTGAACCGGCGCATTTAATATCCCCCTATTTGCTCACTCGCAGCATTCTTATACGGTGAGCCTCAATGCATCGCAGTGTGACATGATGATTAGCATCTCATTTAACGACACTCAGAGGCGCGCGTAACTGTGCGTAGGCAGATATTGTTGTGCGGATAAGTGGGACATTCAGCTCGTCTACTTGTTTCACAGGTTCTTCTATTTCTCCGATCGTATAACTCCATGAGAAGGGGCGATAGCGTTAAACTGCGTTGGTAAGGATATCATGCTATCGAATCACCATCACGCTCAATGAAGGGGAATGCGGAGGAACTTTGGCACAGTATCCCCATCTACAATCTTACTACTAATTTACAGCCCCCCGTTTGGCGAATGGCAACGAGGCGACTCCTGCGCCACCTTCTCCGCATTACGGTGTCCAAAGTGGTGCGCGAAATCCGAGTGAATTGCAATATAATTACAAGACAGTGTGTTGTGGCATTTTAGCGGAGTTCACTGCATTACTCTTTGTCATTAGTGGCTTTGGGACCACGTGAGCCGCACCAATGCTATCAAATATTGCATCCTCCTCTGCTGGTGGTGTGTAAATAGAAGGACGAAACAGCGTATTGGAAAAGAATAGTGCTTATTTGGTTACACTGCTTGTTTTGAATTGCCAGCTTTCGTGGCGTTTCCACTTGCTGTGCTGCCACAAAATACTCTTAGTAGTCAACCGGGCGTCATCCGTTCTGGCATTTCCATGTGATTCGATTGCTCATTAGTTCAGCGTTGGCATGTATTCTTATAAGGTCGCAATCGAGACGCTTACAATGCCCATCAATGCCGAAGATTTTTATGCCCAATGTTTACTGTAATGTTTACAGACAGTGTCTTTGCAGGCGCCTTATTGCGGGAGGGAATGATCAGACGAATGCATAAAAATGTACCGGCTGTGAAACAAAGACTACTGAGAATCATTTTGGTAGAGTTAATATTGCACCTCAAAATTCAGTTAGCAAGTGGGTTGCTCAAAGGCGATGTCGGAGAATCCGAAAGTGTGCACCGCCACCCCTAAGTGCGTGTAACAAGAACACGATGCAACACAATAATCTAAACAATAATTTTATTTCTAGATGCAGAAAGGTCCGTTAACAGTCTATGAAATTCCCACATATCAAATTCTTTGTTAAGCGAACACTTACTCTACCAAGCCAATGCATGCATATATTTCAACAACGGCTAGAATCAAAACCCACAAATGTTGACTCTTCAGGTGTCTACTTTACAATAGCCACCATCCACTTTACAAAGGTAAAAGACCTGTGGCTGCCAAGCCCCCACTACTCACCCAACAGTTTCGTTCCAGCTGTGTTTCCCATCGGCAAATTGGGAACCGAGGCTCAGATAGACAGATTTTGATCTGCAAATACACGAGCACATCACACAAACACGTCTGCATGCAGGCTGAAAGGGAGAAGAGAGCAGCTGGTTGGGCCTTGTCGTCAAAAGTGCCGCAGTATGCCAAGTGAGACCTCTAGCTTTGGGCATCAGAAAGCACTGCTGGGCAGTCTTCGTTTTTCTAGTAGCACTGTGCGATTTCCCATGAATGAAATCCCAGGATAGTGATAACAGTGACCGCAGAAGAGCATTCGCTCTAGACACCGCCCTCACTTTCTTCGATGATGATGCCTCGGCCAAACTTCTGTCACCTCCCTTCTCGATAGTTTCGACGTCTGTGATCATCGAAGTGACTTGGTAGACCGCCGTCGAGCCGAAAATGATTGGAAAGCAGGAAGAGAGACTGGCAAAGGGTTCCAGTAACAAATGCAGTTGCACGGTCTATGCAAGCCATTACAGATTAAATAATTTTCGTTTAGCTAGAATGCATTTACTAGAAGATTGATAAATGCGCCTTAACGGTGGTTGGAGAACAAAAGGAGTTAGCAGTATGATTCGTTTCTTTCAATATCAACGTCCGTTCAGCATCGAAACACTTTATACTGATTGCAGGGTATTTTCAATAATTAGCACATGCATCTTAGAACACTAAACGTGCGCAAAAGCCCGAACTGGTACTTGAGACACCATTAAAAGAAACACTGAATTCAACGATTTCCATTTCCTGCACTGTGAAGTGGAAACGATTCTATATAGGATAAAACTAGATAAGGCACTGCAGAAACGTTATTGAGTCGCGCACTTCGGTAATTTATTAAAAACTTAGCATGGAAACCCAATGTAATTGTATGATATATGTAAAATGGACCTAAATGAAAGGAGGTAACAAAGTTACGCACCCTTATCTGTCTTTAGGATTCATCAAGTCAAGGCCTACATCTTTGGTCCCACGACCTCTCAATCAACTCTTAACAATGAGCAGGAAAATTTCAATGCTAATTACTGCTACAACCAAAGGAAAGGCGATGATCACGCCAGAGCTACTACATCACTGCACCAGAAAAAGTAAGGAGGCCATGGTGATCATTGCTTTGCTTTCAAAGTCATCATCGCAACATCACATCGCCAATGAGCACTTTACTTAAGTAGCCAGGAGGCGATTGCCCCAGGAACCTTCTTTTGATCATTAAAAATACAGGCACCTCTGTTTTACTGTAAACATTCAAGAAAGCTGTGCCGTAGGCCGCTGTATCTCACTCACAATCAAGCAGCAAGCTTAATCCGAAAACAGCAGCTCCAGAATACTGTGACACAAACACCCTGCCAACTTGTCCCAAGCATGATTCCCTAAAAGCACACACACTCACACACCAAACCATGCCATACACCAACCTTCTCGGTTTGGGTGGAACAATGCAAGTAACAGGCTAAGGCAAGCCAGCTATTCCTTTGAAAGAAAGACGAAAACATGTGACATGGTCTATGACTCAAATACGTTGATTCAGTCAAAGGCATGATTAGATGACAATGAGCACCATAGTAGACACATGAAAAACGAATTGTATATAATTAGGGACTTTTGCCACGCGGATTAACTTACTCTTATGAGGACGTTCTTCATTACCACTGACATTTGGACCTTTCTGCCAACTAAGTCAAGAGTGCAGGGATTGCAACACCGCAGCACACGGCAGATTTTTAGCGCTCTCAGTGAAGACCCGCCAGCGATCGCAAATCGTTGAAACGCCCGCACGAGCGGTACAGTCTAGGCGAAGTATGTGCCCTCCGAAGAAATTGGAGATAACAGAGTTGGCACACCTCTTCACGTGGTTTAGCGTCTCCATTTTGCGTGTCGGCGTTCCAGGTTTACATCCACCTATTGCTAACGTCAACCAACTCCTATCCGGGAAGTATATCGTTTATAAGATTTTTACCATTAAAATTGGCATAAGTGTCTGCATGTTGCAACTTAAAGCATTTTGTTGTAAGAGATGTATTTAAATTGGAGCAACAAATTTGACTATAAAGTATGGAAAGGTATAAGGTTCATTATATCAAGCAATAGAATTTTCGTAACTTTACAGTTTAAAATGTAAGATTGCTTGAGCAGTACAAAGTCTCCTGCATGAAATGCGCATTCGTCGGTGCCTCATGTCGAAATCCCGATGTTAGTAAAGGTAAGGAAGAATCCACTACACCAGGATGACATGTATATGGTAAAAACCCAGCATAGAATGCAAAACTAATTATCTAGTTTAAACATTGCTTCCGACTGCGGGCTATCGAATTAAGTTTACGTATTTGAAAAAATGTTCTGAATTATTACTTAGCGATTTTACATTTAATTATGCAGAAGTAGCACCTTTTCGCACGAAATTGCGCATTTATACATGCAAATATGATGTATAAACGAAAATGAACGTGTATAGTGAGGGCTAGTTTTTGACAAAGTCTAGAAACTAGCATCGATTTCCCATCATTGCATAATAAATAAGTAAAAATCGGCATTAAAAATGTCAATAAATCAAGCGAAACAAATGCAACATATAGAACTTCCAAAAGTTATCATCTCATAATTTCCTTTTTTTTGGTGTTGCAACTTCATAGGTTAGATCGCACTAGCTTTTGAGGTCATGGTCATGTTACATGACTAACTAGCCTACTTGTTCACTTTCCTCTGCTGCGGCAGATTTTCCAACTGACCAATTGCTTATATTATAGCGAAATAAGTTACATTTAATATATCTTATTTCGCTTATATTATAGCGGGAAATGAAGAGGCCACGTTCAACTTTTGAGGCTATAGGTGGGTCATTCCGCATTTTTCGTTGTGAATTTTCATGTACGTACTTTTTGCTTATGCGGCGCTCTCTTGCAACTTGGGGACAAATTTCATCCATATACCTATTCATGTAGTGTTCTGGAATATGTTCATAACTGCCAAGCCCAAATGAACCACAGCCAGTCTACTGGATTGCTCTGAAATACCAAGAATCCTATATTTTCAGCGGGAGTTGGCGCTTGCGCCGTTTCCTAATCGTCATTCACGAGATATTGTCTGGACTTCAGGGAACCCCATGGAGACTGAAGCGTCGTGTCTAGAGAGTTTGGCACTTCTTAATAATGTTGCGTTCTCTATCAATGGCACTCATTATGGTGACATAGCAATCCCTCGGGCAGAGCAAACGTGTGGGTCCGCAGTTTGGAGTGCATAAACTGATCGTCTGCCTCCTTAATTTGCACCTGGTCTTGTTTAAATGGACTATGGAGTCACCGTTTTATTGACGTGAGTGCTTCTGCATTTTCTCAATTTTAGTAGGTTATTCGATCAAACTTGTCATTGGCAAGAAACCGCTACAAAAATCTGTACATCTAGAACAATAAGGTCGATGTGGGGTTACCGTGCTTTGGATTTTTGGGCAGGAAGTAGTATTATTTAAACAATGCAATGCTTGAGGTTGGGCATAGTCTTAGTAGCCTAATGCCGAATTATTGTCCTTCAAACTTCCTTAACACATACCTTACTACACAATTCGGTGGCTGTTTAGGTCATTAGGACAACAAAAGGAGTTTATTTGGATGTTACGATCGATAGTGTACTCCCCTATTAGGCCAGATATTCAAAGCGAAATAGGCTTACGCTGTCTGCGCAATGTCCGCTGAATTCGGAATTTCGCCTTTTAGTGGGTCCCTTTGAGTAGCAATTAAAGGCATTTTTCAGACATTCGTTGGCCGCTTTTGTGTCGCCCTTTCCATCAACAGTTGCAGTCTCCAGCCGTAGGTTAATGACACCTTGATAATTCTGCCTCAAAAGTGTAGCTAGACGCAAATGTTTTCGTTGGAGATGTATTGCTTTCTTTTTGGGCGATTTTCGTCCAAGAATTGGGGCAGAATCGCCCATATACCTACTGGGACGACCAAGAAGTTAATTTTCAATCCACGAGTAGATTTTGGCATGAACCTCAAAACTACGGTATTTAGGTAGGAAATGTAGCTTTATTATATAAAACTGTTTGTAGGTTTTTTTGGTTACGAGGGCATATGGTTAATCGCAGTCCTCCTTCACGGCTCAGTGATGTCTTTTTCGTAGAGACATGTAATCTGCATCCACTACGAAGGAGATGAAACCCTCGATAAGGGAAATGAGTCCGACTCTAGGCATCCGAACTCCTTTGATGGTGATGCGCATAATATTCGGATCTTACATGCTACTCGATTCTGCCCAGTTTGGAAATTTTTGTCGCAACTCTAGGTCATACCCAGACAAGGTTTACTCTGTTATCGCTTGAACTAATTCCTTCGTTGGTAGTTCTTCTAGAACACTGGTCAACGTATTTTGCGGGTGCTTCAATGTTGCTTCAGGTTACAGCAAGGTGGCAGACTTATTTGAAATAGTCGTTGCTACTCAGTGAAGCCTGTTTTCCGAAGGAATGGGATATACATCCATGAAGGTGCAGTGAAAGCCCTCGGTTGATAGGATGGTTTGGCTGCAGGGCTGGGTCATCGGTAAGGTGGCAGGAATCCCTACTGGTGATGCACGCAGTGAATTGCATTCCTCTAGGTGTTCGCCCGTTTAAATTACTTGAAGTGCACATGCTCCATGACTTTGACAAGTCTGGACACTTACCGTCACAACTCTATTCCATGCATTGTCACTACTTTGAGTGGGGCAGATTATGCTTATATTTTCTAGATTGATTAGTGTTGTTGGTTCCTCTGGTGCCTAAATATTCCTTCAATTTAAAGGGAAGTTAGTTTGAAATTGGTCGTTAGCGCATCGCGCTACTTCCTGGTAATAGGTGGCTATGGTACCATTTCTTTCCTAATTGTATGGTTGGAATATGTAATCACTCTGTAGTGAATGACGCATGCAGCTAAAAGGAGGTTTTCTAATAGCCCGCTTAGCGAATTGGTCACAATCACAATCTATCCTCCTTTTAAATGAGACTAGCTTGCAAATCCTTATTTTACCATGCGTTTTGCTTCTAGAACCAAAAACTTAACCTTACCTGCGCCACTTCTGTGCCTGTCCTGCTCTTGTCTTCCAGCTTTTGATATGTTCTGAACGTGATGGTCTGATGCCTGGCAAGTTGCTGACCTGCTTTTGGAGTAGTGGGAATAAAACGAGTACGAAGAATGAGTGCGAGGTGGCGTATTTCTGCCTCTTCCCTCTCTCCTCCTACAATTTTCTCTCCTTCCTTTCAGTCTTCCATCCCTTTCCATTGCCAAGTTTGGCAGCATGCCATACGAAATATTATATTTGAGGCCTTGAGGCTTGTTACGTTTCACTCATTTAGGGAGGTGTTTGTCCAGCCCACTGACTACTCATGATCGTTTCAGAAGAAGCATAGTGTCGAGTCCCCTTAGATAGTCAGGACTCGATAGTCATTGCTGATTAGCATGCGTTAAGTGCAAGGTAGTCTCCAATTTATTGCGAACAAGGTGGTAATGTGTTTGCTTAACGGTAAGATGCAAAAGCCAATTTTATTTCAAATTCGGAAGTCGATGTGGAAATTTAGAAGCCATGCTTGCTTTGTTTTTATCGCGTCCTCTAAATCTATACGTTATTCGGGCTCAAGCATAGTGTCAGAAAGAAAGCCGTGTTGCCGTTTTGATATACCAACGCATTTACTTGTTACATGTTGCATGGATGCGAGCAATCGTATGCGTCCCACGCACTCTGCAATTTGAAGCAAACCAAGGAGGTTGGTTCCGCTAAATCTGCTTTTGAGAGTCTCCTTATTAATTTTCTAAACGACTTTGGCAAATTTATTTATGGGTAAATATGGTGACACACAGAGCTCCAGAGAAATGAGCATGCTACTTGATTGACGTTTTAGTAGAGTGCGAGAACGCACCTTTTTAAGTGATTGGAATAGACTAAAATATCTAATGCTTCATGTTCAAACAACATGATAAAACGCGGTTTTGACCTGGCATGTGTATTTTTGCACAAATGAATTGTCTCCTTTTGGCAAGCAGACGGCATCTGAACTTGTTGACAATTTTTGCAGCATACTTGCATATTTCCATCCTTTTCCGACCTCGAGCTCATTGGTAAAGTGCAGCTGTCACGATCTCTTAAATCAATGGAGACGAAAAGGCGACCGAGTTTGATCATATTTATTATAAAATACTCGTTTGTGTGAGTCTACGCTTGCGCGCATTCCAACCACTCCCTGGAATTTTTTGCCATGCTGTGCTAGTTTCTCTCCTAGCCTTGTTTGTAAGTTTCAGCATTTAAGTGTGAAAAATAGCAATCATATTTCACTTTACTCGCACTAGATTTGACCACCCTTGAGTGGTGGCGTCTTCACTTCCTATTCCGAAAGGCCTCTTCTTTAAATTATATTTTATTCAGTACTAATTATTCCCATTTTGTCATTCGCAAATGCTCTCTTGCGTTGGAGTTTGTAGCTCTTGAGCCACATGCCATAACTACACCTGCTCCTCAACCAGAAAGGAGAGATAGTGTCACCAACATACTAAATGAAAGCTCTACCGTGCTATTAATTCCGACAGTAACATTAAAACTACCAAAGAGGGTATGAAATGCGAACAGATGAATAGCTAGTGATCAGGCAAGGGTGCGTAAAACTTACTATGAAATAATTAAACGCCATTGCTTTGCCCCACCGACCGACCGACTGATCAATCCATAGCTCCATTTTCGTTAGGCGACCCCCTAACTACCATCTGCACCTCATGAGGTCCAGTGAGTGGTGACTGTCCTGAGCCTTACAAATGAGTCACTCTTACGGTCGGCTGTAACACAGGCGAATCCAGGCAGTGGATTTGTGTGATACGGGGGAATTGACAATCCATACATCTACACACAGTGGGCGCACGTGACCGGGAGACACGGATATGAGTCAATATGTCTATGGGCAATCAGGTCACATGGTCATGCATATCAGCGTTGGGCACACGGCACGAAAACATAAGCTCATCTGATTATACCGATAGCAACCCATAGTTAGAGCGCTTTGCCAAATTCCGCTTGCATGATAGCGGGTTCCGTGACCCTGGAAGGAGACAGATCGATGTGTAGATCTTTTGAGGGTGATTTACGTGGCCAGGGTTTATATATGGGGCTCATGTTGAAGAGTCACGTAGTCCTGATTGCAGTAACAGTCACTGCCGAGCAGACGAGAATCGTATGATGGAAATCCTCCTTTGATCGGCTAGGGGCTAGCTGCATTGCTTCTTGACCTCCCATCTCGTGCGTAGTTTACCTGTCTATGTAGAACTTGAATAGCTGTCCTACTGCCACCACTGTTGCGGCTAGTTACTTGGACGCGTCATATGCGTGTCAAGTGTTGGCAGGACTGATTTTGTGCTATTTGTCATCTAATCATGCCACTGACTGAATCTACGCATTTGTGCTGCAGACCATTTAGTATTTTTCGTTTTCCGTTTCAGAGAATAATTGGCTTGCTTTTTTCGTCTGTTACTTGCATTACTATTCAAACCTAGCCGAGAAGGTTGTCGTTGGCCTAAGTGAAGTGTATATGCATGCATTTTTAAAGGACTTATGACCAGAACGATTTTGTAGTGCTTGCGTCACAGTATTTTGAATCTGCCTTACCGAAATGAGCTTACTATGCGTTGATAATTGAGATGCACTAATTCGCATCTTAGCTCGCGTGAGTATCAGCAATGGTATATACTTCGCATGTCCAAACAAGTTTTAGTGTTCTCAAGTTGGAACTATAGTGCGCACACTCCGCGTTGGCGCCTTAAATAAGCATACTAAAATTAAGCCGCTGCCTTACCTCCTCTCTCTGTTTTGATAATTTGAGGGAAGCGATTTTGTCGGCTGTTTCTGCGGTTGCATTTGTTTATAAACTAACAAACGGGAAACAGGACAAAATCTGAGTACGACTGGCTTAACTTAGAGCTCTGTCTGAACCGCAGATTTGTGGGTATTTATTATGATCAAAACAAGGTTCTTGGAATGATCGTCCCCTAAATGCTCGTGAGCAAGTTGCGCGTTGGCAACGCCATGTTACGAGTTATGTCTGCGTTTACTTCCCCTCCTGAAATAATATAGTAGTCTCGGAGTGGGCATCAGCCTTCCTTTACTTGTAGCAGCAGTTAGCTCTGACTTTTTCTGCCGCATTGCTAAAAGCTGACTGACGGGTCGCAGAGATGGACGAAGGAGCAGGTTCGGACTAGCCTCAAGCTGGCCATATTAGTGAACATATTCGATGGGTCTCGGAGTCAAACAAATGTGCCTGATTTCGCCCCTCGCTTCTTGTGGATCCATTTTGCATTAGCCTTGGTCCTAGACTTTCGCTATGATGCCCTCTTGCAACTGATTAGGCCTTCCATGCTAAGTTTTGAATAGACCACCGAAGCACGCTACTTGGCATCGTTTCTTCAATGTGTAATCGCACTTTAATTCATTTGCAACTGTCCCGATTTCACAATGAGCAAAATGAAACTACGGAAAATAGTTGGAATTGGTGTTATTTTGAATGGTGTCTCGCGTAGGAGTTCGTGTTTTACGCGTGTTTACTGCTTTGAGTTGTAAGCATACGTTAACTGCAGAATGAACCAATGTTATGCCAATGCCTCTGCGACTGGTGTGGAATGCGATGATGTTGAATTGAATCTGTTGTTAAAACGGACGAATTATACCACTATTTTCTTTTGTTCTTTAACCGCCCTGGAATGCTTATCGATCTCCCATTGAACGTATTCTAGCCACATGGGAGTCGTTTGCATTGACTATAAAACCACTCTTGTTGCTGAATCTATCCTATTCCTCAGTTACTTTTGGGGCGACAGTGGCCATCCGAGTCACTGTGACGATCGTGAACTTCGAAAATATCGAGAAGGGCAAATGTGAGAGAAAAAGAGGTGACAAAGTTCAGCTGGGCGATCATAATCGAGGAAAGTAGGAGCGGCCTTTGAAACGGTTGTTCTGCCACAGACGCTTTTATAAATGCTCTGAGGTTTAATTCGTGCGGAACTGCACAGAACTACAAAGGAGGAGGTTAAGACTGCTCGGCGGTGCTTTCTGGCGCTCAATGCTTCTGATCTCACTCAACTCACTGCCGTATCGTTGACGACAAGGGCTGGTGAAATGCATTCTTCTCCATTTTGATTGCATATAGATGCGATTGTGTGAATCAGAAGCTCTCTGCCTGAGTATTACTTTCTTAGTAGTCGGCAAAAACGGAGAAGAAATGGAATTGTTGGGTGGTTGATGGGAAGCCTGACAGCCATAGGTCTTTTTTCCTTCATGAAATGAGTGTTAGGTGGTGCAACGTGGACGTCTGAAGGATCGACCTCGGTGGGGTTCCAGTCTCTCTTGGCTTCGGAGCATATGCACGCATTGATTTGGCAGAGTAAAATTCTGCATAGCTCGGAATCGTGTGTATGTAAATTCGCTATGAATCATAGAGCCAAGCCAATGATAACGGACTCTTACATTAAAAGTCACTTGTTGCACCCTTTTTTGTGCCGGCTGATTCTAGTCTTCCTGATTATTTGTAAAGCCCACTTTGGAAGAAAGAACTCCCAAAGAGAGGGACAGTAAAGGCTGAGAAAGTTGGCCGAACCATGATAGACGCAACGTGTTGAGATGGTTCATTTTTTGAAATTATCCCTAACCACTTGAATATTCTACGATTGTACGCCTACATGTTTCCCATGAAGCAGTGTTCTCGTCACTTATGCTGCATATACCACCATCCCAATCTTACTATAACGTTTTCAAATTTAAAGTTAGTCTAGGCTTAGCCAGTCAGGTTCTGTCTGGGCAGGATAGCTCATGGGAGGAAGGAATCCATATTGGCTTAATTGCACTTAGTTCACTCGTAAGCCATCTCAAACAAAGATTTCACTTTTGTCTTTTGTGATAAGCCGCTCTTGTTAACCGCATTAATCATTAATTTGGTGGCGATTTAGCAAAGGTACATTTATGACTTGAGTGGGGTTCCTGGCGAGTAACTTTATGACCCCTCTCGTAAACGATGGAAAAGGTGAAATGCTTCCGGTGAAATAGGCTGTAAGGTGAAACTCATTCTTATGTTATGCGGGGGCATATCATTAGGTGAATATGCCATAATGGTCACCCGCAGAGTGTCTTGTCTCGTTGACTTTTGTAAAGCAATCTAGCTGTGATTGAAGGTCGGTGAGGGCTTTGGATCACTACTTTTCTGTCCGCGCCACATTCCAAGAGAAGACGACAACAAAGTTTTCTAGATCGCATTGGGATCTCAAGATTGAGCCGAAGCGTGTGAGGCAATGAAGATGGAGTACAAACTCTGTCAATTGATTGCTCTGAGACGCTACAATTTTAAATTTCGTGGTTATGCGTTAAAACGTCATCGTTTTCTGTTGATTTTTCTATTCCACAGAGAGAATTGTGGTTGCTACGATGGGTGAAGGCGAGTTTGCGAAGCATGTAATAGACCCTTAATCTGAAAACGCGGGTTACACATAGCCGTATGGCCATAGTGAGTTTATTGCCGCCATGACCTATGAATCCCAGGAAACGTGAGGAGAGCAATCTTGTGGAACAAACACGCAACCTTGATGCCGATATATTCTGCATTCATGAAGAGTACTGCTGCGAAGAAATGCATATTTCCTGCTTTACTAGACCGGCTGAAATTTCAGCGAAAGCACAAACAACAGGCGCACGCAGTATTTTGGATAAAGGTGATGCGCAGGGAATTGTAGCAAAATATTCGTGGGCAATCTACACCGAAATGCATTCGTGAAGCAAAACCATTCACGTTTTTCGTTTGCATAAATGCCGAACTATTTATTTTGCAGTGACAAGTTCACAGAGCATGCACCGAACATGCCCGCACTCAACGTTGATTTGATGCCTTTTGTAGGAATATGCGACAATAGGCTACAGTAAAGTTGACCCTAATTTCAAACAAATAAACTGTCATCTAATTACACTAGCAACCTTTGCAATTTTCTTGTCATTTGCGCAGTTTTAGAATTTAGCAGCGTAGATTTGGTAAAGTTGGCGCTAAAATGTGCTTTTAATTTTGTTATGCAGTTCATTGTAGAGCAGGTGTAAGGCTGCAAAGTCTGCGTCCAACCACACTGGAATCGCTCTATTAAAAATCGCCTTGAGGGCCAGAAAAAGTTAAAACGAGGCTGTTGGGGTGCATTTTGCGCATTTTAGAGGAATACCGGCATGATCTGACATGCTTGGGACTTGTTTTGCTTGCATGGAACGTACTGAGGCCCAGGCAGCCACTGAGACAAATGTTGGCGCAACAAGATGCACCATTACCTCTATGATTCCGCGCATTACTCCTTCCGGTCAAAATCTTCGCTTCTAAACTATCCGTTGCATCTGCAGGGATCGCCTATCCGCATTATGATTTGGGATCAAAATTATTGAGCATGTCTCAGGTGACGCTAAACAGTCGAATAAATTATCATTTATGATCATATGGTCTAAACAAAATCCGAATTGACAGTTTACATTAATGAATGTTTTTTTTCTGATGCTTTCCCGCCATCCCGGCTATAAGTCCTTGCAGCTCTTATTGTCACCCATGGTTATTTTGCCTCTTGCTGGCTGTTACTAAATTTCTTGTTCGTTATTTTCCGCATAAACAGCAATGATACCAAAGGCAGGGCTTTCTTCAAGGAGTTTTGTGTTTTGGGTACGAAAGAAGGTCACGTTTTCGTCGGTCTGCATTGTTTGCGCAGTCGGTTGCTTCTAAAGCAAAACCTAATTTAATTTGCGCTGTTTTATCAAAGCATAGCCTTAACAAGATTATTTCTGCCTGATAAATATAAGGGTTCGCGGCAACCTTAGCGATTAAATAGGCAATAAGAAGGTCGAAAACTTGGGCACAGAACGAACGACCACAGTTGGACTTGGAATTTATCAACCCTCTAGGTGGAACGCTTGGGCGATATGTTGTTAGGCAAGACGTGACAACTTATATTACTTGCTTAAGTTCTTATTCTAAGGAATATTTTTACTGGTCGCATCCACAGTTTGAGAAAGGTGCCGTTATCAAAGCATCTTCAAACGTGCATTACCAGAAATTGGGTAGAATTCTGCTGGATATTGCCAATCCTGAACAGACTGAGAGAAAAACATTTTGGCTCGTCGACATGGTAATTAACAGGGGTGAGTAATGGAATCTCTTCAATGTCGGCAGAGATAAGAGTGTGTTTAATATAAATAAGAAAACATGCAAAATTAGTCGCGTATGAGATATGGAGGAAGGTTACATAAGAAGAATTCAGAAAAGCTGCCAGCAAAAGTAAGAGGAAATATGAAGAAAAATGACAGTCCTTAAGTCGGTGATAAAATTTGCTCAATTGTAGGCCAGAATCCCTCCTTAAATAAACGAAACGGGCACTTAATTTTGAGATGTCTGACGGCCAAGTTGGTACCGCATAACTATAGGATCCAAGATGTTCAACGTCAATCATATTTCTTATAACTAAAGCATCATAGTTCGTATTTTTCTATCGTAGTCCAAATAACTTGGCGATCTTATCTTGCAAGAAAATTCGTCCACTTTGCAGCCGTTGCTAATTGTAATCCTGCTTTTGCGTTAAGCTTCATAAAAGATGCTGAAGAAAGTTAACAACCTCTCAGAACAAGGCTCCATGCAATCAACGCTCATAGCGTTAATGTGAGAGTTAAAGGTCCATTCGCTACAAATGTCTATGGTCGTTGTCATCCGTGGGCCCACTTGCCACAATTTTATTCACGCTGATCCAAACACAACGTAGCAATAGTCTTTGAAAATCCATATTTCTTTTGCACGGTTATAAGGGTAGATTGCATTATAATTTATTTTCCGATTTCTCTGAGAAGACTTTAAGCCTTGTCAACCTGCCATTCAGTGCAACCTCTCTGCTATCTGCAGGTGCTACAAGGGCACTCGCTTTAAGCTTGGATTCGTAAATAAGAGACGAGTGTTTTTGCCGGAAAACTGAGTGGCATTGTATTATCGCATAAAAGTTTTTCGAATAAATTGCACAATTGTCTGTAACTTATTAATCTGTTTTGCGGTAAGCTATTAAGGCTTCGAAAGACCCGAGTTATTCAGGTCAAAATGCTTGTAGTGAAGCATCTATATTTGTCGCGAATCCTTTCAAATGAGCTTTTATGCTCTGGTTACTTCTTCTCTCGTTCTCTTCACCTTGTATTGTTACTTTTCTTATAATCATTCCACAAACCATTCAAACGATCAATTAAACTGCTTCGCCAACTCGATTGTCTTGAAACACTGTGAGATGTAACAGAATGCGGCCTTGTGGACGCCCTCAGTAGTGCTAGCCAACGAAAGCAAAACTCGGTGTTTACTGCAACAGTAAGTCGATCAATGTCAAACCGAAATCGTTTGAACTTGCAAACTAGTCGGTGCATCACGGCTGTTTTGCCATTTCCTAAGGGCATACTGCACCATTAACCAGTTGTCGCTTTTAATGTCAATCAGCACTGCCTGTCTCAGGGGCTTCAATTACAAAGCAGCATGCATTTATGGATGGACACTGCGAGTTATTGAAAATGCTCCTGTAGCCACTAAAATTGCTTTCAAGCATTTATAGCATTTCTATGGCAGAATTTCAGTCACTCACAGTTATCACCTTAGATCAAATCACCAAATAGACCAATCACATTGCGAAAGTTAGGATGAATATCACATGGGAGCACCCAACGCATTTCGCGAGTCATATAAGGGTGCCCTCCTGAAGACCACAGCAATTCTTACTTCGTCGCCCAAGTTTCAGGTGTGCAGCCATTCCTTTAATTTTAATTTTCGTGATGACAATATCATTTTGTGCTATAACCAAGACATGAAAAGATTTAGCATTTTATGTAAGCTGCAGACATGCAAGCATGGCTGCTAAGATTAAATTCGTGTGTTTCCCAAGCACCAGCTATCATGCTTCCATAAGTCTAATCGCCGCAACTTGATGTACATGAATCGCTTGCAACGAAGACCATTCACAGCCAGCCGCCACAGCTTTCACGGAAAATGCGGTTCATTTAACTGGGCTTAAATGAGCATTAACGCCTTTTATAACGATAGTTCTGCATTTATTAAAGACGTTGCAAGAAAGTACTTCTAAGTATACGGACTTGCTTGTTCTACAGAGCAGAACCGCCCAAAGTAATTAAAGCGCAAAGTGAATACATTTTGAACGTGCATTCGGCATTACTTCATAGGTTGAATAAGCAGTGTTCTGGTTTCTTTCACAGCGAAATTCAGTTGGTTTCCTTTCAGGATTCCTTTAGATTGATTTAAGTTAGAAGTAATGAGGCTTCTTTAATAATAAACTGGATTTTTCTCTCAATATATGCTTATGTTTCTGACAAGTATGCTAGGAATAACGTTTCGTAAATTTGCTTCCACGAAATTCTTATGTGTATTTA
This sequence comes from Taenia hydatigena, assembly GCA_036345935.2. NCBI lineage: Eukaryota > Metazoa > Platyhelminthes > Cestoda > Cyclophyllidea > Taeniidae > Taenia > Taenia hydatigena. Next base: position 9,447,136 of record JADWOT020000002.1, on the reverse strand, counting down.
ACGAATGCATGAATTGGGAATGTTTAACATCACCCACGATGCACTGCACAGCCCATGTTGTGTACCTTTCCCATCAACTACATTTGTCGATCATTTGTTACCCTCATTCCCCCACATTAAATGTTCTTAATTTTGGCGTTACATCATAGCAGCAGAACGCACACTTAATTAAAAGAGAGCACAGTCTGGGACCGTGGGTTTCTCGTGCTGTTGGCAAGCCGTCGGGAACATTGGACGATGCAAAATATCGGTGGAGGGAACGATCGGTATGTCTAGCTGCCATTTTTGCTACACCATTCATGATGCAAATTAAGCAGTGCATATTTGTGACTTGATAGAATATATTTTAGACTACAGTGAAATCCTAGCACGAGAAACCACTGCGGTTTAAAGATGATGTTTGTCAACATTCACGAAGAGAGAGTTAGCGAAGTTGCAAGATTCGAGTAGAAGAATATTTGAAGCAGCGAATTTTAGTTGTCTTCTTTTGAGTTTGCGTGCAGCTCTAATGATGAGAATGAAGGAAATTTATTGTTGCTTTACAAGTAGACCATGTGTTGCGCTTATTTCCCATGTTCCTTAGCTTCTTTCAATTTCAGATAATGCTGCTGCCGTTATAAAGGATATGAACATGCAGAAGAGGCCTAACACTACCGAGAAAAGTGAGCTCAGCTCTTCGTCCTCAGTAAAACTTTTTAATTCATATTTCTATTTCCTGCCGCCCGCAACAAGCATGGAAGTGATTGGCTCCACTTGAATCAAAGCAAGCTTACAAGGCTTGCTGTCGTCATGAGATACGAGGCACGATGAAGGAACTGTTGGCGTCCGAGATTTTTTGAATAGACTTTGCTAACCAAAAAATCCACTGATTCGAATTTGCTTAATTGCTCCGTGACTGTTTTAAATGGGCTATATTTCGTGTGACTAAACATTTGCACGGTGAATAGAAGGATAATCGGCGTGGAAATTGTACGTCTTTTTAGTAAGCTTAAAGCACTTACACTTACAAAATTTTGACGTGCTATAGCAATAATAATAGTTCATTTTGCTTGTTGAGACCATGTCAGTGTTGCTCATTTTGTGGCTGACAAGGTGAAAACAAAGCCCGCATGCATAAAATTAGCATAAAACCTGTCTCGAGCAGTTTAAAATGAATGAGCCAGATTTCTTTATTTTATTTTTAGCAGTGTGCGTAGATTATGAGTTTGATAAAGAGCAATCGCAAACTTGGTGATTTTAATGTTGGGCGCAAAATGAAGAAAATGAATATAAATGAACATACCCTTTTCCTGTTGGCAAGAAGTACTCCAAAATACAATACTGATCATGTACTTTCCACCTTTACTCAAACTACATCCAAAAAATCGTCGTTTATTTGCAGAATACGCATGGTGAAAAGATGTGTAAACAAATAATTCTTTAATTTTTGTAACCGTTATTTTCTATACCTCTATTTTAGAATTCGCACAAGTATACGACCATAATTGATAAGTGTTTACGAAACCGATAAGTCGATGCGTTTAATCGTCCTGACGCCTTTCCAACAATGCGAGGACCCCACAGTCCCTAACTTTGTTCTTCTTAGATTAAATGGGTTTCGCTACTATTGCATTAATTATAATAATCACCGCTGAAAATAAGCACGCTTTATTAAACAATAGTTGGGGCAGCAGATAATTGAGAAACAGATTCATGCCATGCAGTATGCCACACGGTCTATTCCTCTGCCTTTGGAATGTCCACTATGCATTGCAAAAAGCTTGTCATTTATTTAGAGCATTTAAATGGAGGCTTTGTCACGCTTCACCTCCCACATATTTATGTTGGTTTTCCTTAAACGGCGGTCAAGGTTGCAGAGTAGACTACACTACATAACTTTGTGTGCCACAAAGTAGACTCGAAATACTTTTGCAAAAATGGTGCACATAAACAAGGAACCAAGGATTGCACCCTATCCCGTTATATCAATTGTTTCTTCACACACAGCGAAGTCTCGTTTAGCGCTAAACTAGAACCACGTAAGCAACCTTGTTCTCCTTCACTCCAAATAACTGCTGCGTGAACAAAAATAATGAATTTTGCGTGTACGAGGGATTTTGCCATTAGAATATGTTTATTAAAACGTCAGCAGTTTACCTCGACCATTCGAATGGAACAAATGACAACAACGTTTCCTGGATAAAGTTTGTGGAATTGTCTCAGAAACCTGCTATGACATCATCACCGGCTCGCACAAGCGATTTGTTCAAACTTCAACATCAAATTGATAACATTTTTTAGAATGTACCCTAGCGGAGGAAAGTGATTACTGACCGTAGATTTGAGGGTAGAGACCTTATCAACCCTCCTAGTGGTGATCAAGATTCCAGGACGAAAATGCCATGGCCTTTATCTGCCTTAAGAACGATTGCCTATAAACTTATCCTCATAAAATTATTCTAATTTTATAGGGTATGAGTCAAAATAAAGAGATAAACGAGGAATCTGCTGCATCAACGGCAGCGCTAGATGATCCATCCTCTGCTAAAGTCCTACGAAACTTCAAGATTGGCTCGAACCACCGAACTCACTCTTTGTTTCCATCGCCAGGGAAAGTCCCACAAGCTTTGCGCTTTCCAGCCGAACTCGGTCTTTTCTGAAGTAGTCATCAGCATCATGCTGAAGACTAGATTAGCATATTGTCGCACTAGATATTCCCACTTCGCATAAAAACCAACGCGTAGACGCTTTTCGAGAACCCCATTCATGAGCATTAGAACTTGGTCCAAAATCTATGCTGCATGAATGTCATATCGTCCAGACAACTCATCAGGTTCGCAATAATGTTGCATCAGGAGCTGATTTACGGTGTCACAATTCAGAATTCCTAGACGGACGATTAGATCCCGCTTCTCCGAGTTGTGTTTCGAAATCCCGCTGGCTGTTCCCTGACTTCGGAACTGTATTTCATAACAGGTGGAGCTTCGTGATCAGAACTCGATAGGTTTAATGTGTTTACACCAATTAAACATATGCGGACAATTCCCGATCATTTATGGGTCTATTGTCATGGATGATTTACATGTATATGGCACCTCTCTTCACCACATCTACTCATTTCTCCTGGTCTATATTTCTCTTAGCAGTTTAGATCCCAAGTGGGGAACTGGGCAGATAGAATAACACATTTGGGCCAAAGCTCTAAGGGAGGTGTAGACACCTCCGCCGTTTAGGTAAGGGTAGTGTCCGCCATCACATTGAAATCGAAGAAAGTGCACATTACGATGGAGATTCTTTTTGGTTAATGACAGCGGCATTTAACTACTAACTAAGATAAATAGTCTATGTTGAGGAGTACGATCGTGCTTATGTGTGCTGTCTGAGAGGACGTTATTAGCACTAAGAGAGGACTATTGCTGAATGGAATGTGAAAAATATTATCACTGCTACAATAACGCTC
>JADWOT020000002.1:9429311-9443597 GCA_036345935.2 Taenia hydatigena | reverse complement strand
ACGTGCATTCGGCATTACTTCATAGGTTGAATAAGCAGTGTTCTAGTTTATTTCACAGCGAAATTCAATTAGATTCTTTTCAGGATTCCTTTAGATCGATTTGAGTTAAAAGTATTGAGGCTTCTTTAATAATAAACTGGATTTTTCTCTCAATATATGCTTATATTTCTGGCAACTATGCTAGGAATAACGTTTCGTAACTTTGCTTCCACGAAAGTCTTGTGCGCATTTAACGAATGCATGAATTGGGAATGTTTAACATCACCCAAGATGCACTGCGCAGCCCATGTTGTGTACCTTTTCCATCAACTACATTTGTCGATCATTTGTTACCCTCATTCTCTCACATTAAATGTTCTTAATTTTGGCGTTACATCATAGCAGCAGAACGTGCACTTAATTAAAAGAGAGCTCAGTCTAGGACTGTGGGGTTCTCGTGTTGCTGGCAAGCCGTCGGGAACATTGGACGATGCGAAATATCGGTGGATGGAACAATCGGTATGTCTAGCTGCCATTTTTGCTACACCATTCATGATGCAAATTAAGCAGTGCATATATGTGACTTGACAGAATATATTTTAGACTGCAGTGAAATCCTAGCGCGAGAAACCACTGCGGTTTAAAGATGATTTTTGTCACTATTCACGAAGAGAGAGTTGCAAGTTGCAAGTTTCGAGTAGAAGAATATTTGAGGCAGCGAATTTTAAGTGTCTTCTTTTGAGTTTGCGTGCAGCTCTAATGATCAGAATGAAGGAAATTTATTGTTGCTTTACAAGTAGACCATGTATTGCGCTTAGTTCTCATGTTCCTTAGTTTCTTCCAATTTCAGATAATGCTGCTACCATCATAAAGGATATGAATGTGCAGAAGAGGCCTGACATTGCTGAGAAAAGTGAGCTTAGCTCTTCGTCCTCAGCAAAACTTTTTAATTCATATTTCTATTTCCTGCCGCCCGCAACAAGCATGGAAGTGATTGGCTTTACTTGACTCAAAGTAAGTTTAAAAGGCTTACTGTCGTCATGAGATACGAGGTGCGATGAAGGAACTGTTGACATCCGAGATTTTTTTAATAGACTTTGCCAACCACATTTTATCGCCTATTTACTCTAATATTCGTAGCCCTTTTAAAAAAAGAATTGCAAAAGTGGGATTTTACAAACAAAATTTCTACTGATTCTAATTTGCTTAATTGCTTCGTGATTGTTTTAAATGGGCTGTGTTTCGTGTGACTAAACATTTGCACGGTGAATAGAAGGACAATCGGCGTGGAAATCGTACGTCTTTTTAGTAAGCTTAAAGCACTTACACTTACAAAATTTGATGAGTTATAGCAATAGTAATAGTTCATTTTGCCTGTTGAGACCATGTCAGTGTTGCTCAATTTTGTGGCTGACAAGGTGAAAAACAAAGCCTGCATGCATAAAGTTTGCATAAAACATGTATCAAGCGGGTTATAATGAATGAGCCAGATTTATTTTTTTATTTCTAGCAGTGTGCGTAGATTATGAGTTTGATAAAGAGCAGTCGCAAACTTGACGATTTTAATGTTGGGTGCAAAACGAAGAAAATGAATATAAATGAACATGCCCTTTTCCTGTTGGCAAGCAGTACTCCAAAATACACTACTGACCACGTACTTACCACCTTTACTTAATCTGCATCCAGAATACATTTGGTAAAAATGCACAAACAAATAATTGTTTAATTTTTGTAACCGTTATTTTCTATACGCCCATTTTAGAAATCGCACACGTATACGACCATACTTGATAAGTGTTTACGAAACCGATAAGTCGATGCGTCCGATGGTCCTGACGCCTTTCCAACAATGCGAGAACCCCACAGTCCCTAACTGTTCTTCTTAGATTAAATGGGTTTCGTTACTATTACATTAATTATAATAATCCACTGCTGAAAATAAGCACGCCTTATTAAACAATAGTTGGGGCAGCAGATAATTGAGAAACAGATTCATGCCGTGCAGTATGCCACGCAGAGTAGAACCACAATACCCTCCACACGGTCTATTCCTCTGCCTTTGGAATGTCCACTATGCACTGCAAAAAGCTTGTCATTTATTTAAAGCATTTAGATGGAGGCTTTGTCACGCTTCACCTCCCACATATTTATGTTGGTTTTCCTTAAGCGGCGGTCAAGGTTGCAGAGTAGACTACACTACATGACTTTGTGTGCCACAAAGTAGACTCGAAATACTTCTACAAAAATGGTGCACATAAACAAGGAACCAATGGTTGGATTCTATTCCGTTGTATCAATTGTTTCTTCATACACAACGAAGTCTCGTTTAGCGCTAGACTAGAACCACGTAAGCAACCTTGTTTTCCTTCACTCCAAATAACTGCTGTGTGAACAAAAATAATAAATTCTGCATGTACGAGGGATTTTACCACTAGAATATGTTTATTTAAACGTCAGCAGTTTGCCTCGACCACTAGAATAGAACAAATGACAACAACATTTCCTGGATAAAGTTTGTGGAATTGTCTCAGAAATCTGTTATGCATTCATCTTCAACTAGCACAAGCGATTTGCTCACACTTTAACACCAAATTGATAACATTTCTTAGAATGCATCCTAACAAGGAAAGTGATTGCTGGCCGTAGATCTGAGGGTAGAGACCTCGTCAGCCCTCCTCGTGGTGATCAAGATTCCAGGACGAAAATGTCATGGCCTTTATCTGCCTTAATAACGATTGCCTATAAACTTATCCTCATGAAATTACCCTAATTATATAGGGTTTGAGTCAAAATAAAGAGATAAATAAGGAATCTGCTGCATCAACGGCAGCGCTAGATGGTCAATCCTCTGCTAAAGTCGTACGAGTCTTCAAGGTTGGCTCGAACCACCGAACTCACTCTTTATTTCCATCTCTGGAGAAAGTCCCACAAGCTTTGCGCTTTCCAGCCGAACTCGGTCTTCTCTGAAGTAGTCATCAGCATCATGCTGAAGACTAGATAAGCATATTGTCGCACTACATATTCCCACTTCGCATAAAAACCAACGCGCAGACGCTCTCCGGGAACCCCATTCATGAGTACTAGAACTTGGTCCGAATTCTACACTGTATTAATGTCATATCGTCCAGACAACTCGTCAGGTTCGCAACAATGTTGCATCAGGAGCTGATTTACGGTGTCACAATTCAGAATTCCTAGACGGACGATTAGATCCCGCCTCTCCGAGTTGTGTTTCGAAATCCCGCTGGCCGTTCCCTGACTTCGGAACTGTATTGCATAACAGGCGGAGCTTCGCGATCAGAACTCGATAGATTTAATGTCTTTACATCAATTAAACATACGCGGACAATTCTCGATCATTTACGGGTCTATTGTCATGGATGATTTACATGTATATAGCACCTCTCTTCACCACATCTACTTATTTCTCCTGGTCTATACTTCTCTTAGCAACTTAGATCCCAAGTGGGAGACTAAGCAGATAAAATAACACACTTGGGTCGAAGCTCTTAGCGAGGTGTGGACATCTCCGCCGTTTATGCAGGCGTAGTGTCCGCCATCACATTGAAATCGAAGAAAATGCGCATTGCGACGGAGATTCTTTTTGGTTAATGACAGCGGCATTTAACTACTGACTAAGATAAATAGTCTATGTTAAGTGGTACGATCGTGCTTATGTGTGCTGTCTGAGAGGAAGTTATTAGCACTAAGAGAGGACTATTGCTGAATGGAATGTGAAAAATATTATCACTGCCACAATAGCGCTCTAGACGGGTAATGGTCGATAATGCTGGTCGCGTTTTCTGTGTTGCTATGAGAGAACCTAGAACAGATCTTCTATGCATTTGTTTTGCAGGTGAACGAGAAATCAGACTATCTTTATCGACTACTGTTGCGGGTACTATTGTTTTTGATAGTACAGCACAGAATTGCTCAGTTGCAATTGGTAGCGCCCTAGATCACGCCGAGGGTGATGATCGGAAACCAACTATGGACCATTTAATGGTCATTTTTAGTCAGTCAGTATTGCTGTCAGACAAAAGGGCGGAAAAGTGTCTGCCAATTTTGGTATGAAACGCCCTAACAAGGCGTCGTTCCATTTTTTAAAATATCGATGCATTTGACTCTCGGATTTGTAAGAATTAGTGCAATAACACTGGCCCCTCTTCCAATTAACAGCGTGTTTGATTTTACCAGCATCGAATAACCGATATTAACCCAAATAGGCGATTGTTAAAAGCTGATTAATTTATTGGCTTAAAAACACGTGACTGTCTAAACTGTCTAGCAACCTAGATCAAGGCAAATACCTTTTGAATGCAGCGCTAAGCGTAGAAATTTGACACAATTTGCATCTCAGAACCATAAAACGCTCAAGTTTAGGTTCCTAGTAGACTCACTCAGAACCCTGATTGTCTTCAGTCATGCCACTTGGTTTTGGAAAACAGTCAGTGGATTCAGGGATCACCTTCATGCTACAAAGACGACTTCGCAAAGGCATGGATTGCGTTGTTTGTTTTACTACAAGGAAGCAGAATGCAAACATGCTGTGATGGAAACTAGCCTGACTTCAAACTAAATGCGCATATTTGCCAAAGATCTTATTCCAGACGACTACCACTCCACCAAGTTACCGCATGGTTGCGTTTATTGTTGGAGTGTCAATTAACAAATAGAAATTATACCGTTGGAGGACAAGAACGAAATCGTTAATTCTTCAGAGACCGTAATCTATTCACCTACGTTATCAAATATGCATCCAAGTGCAGCCATCAGTAAGGAAGCGAATGGAAAACCGAGATTAAGCATGAGAATGCGATGGGATGAAGCAACCACTTTTTCCCGTTTACTTTGCAAGACAATATAGCATATGCCCACGTGGGCTAAACCGAAAAACCTCATTTCCCAGTTAGTCACCACCAAGCGTCAATCGCCTCCCAAGGCAGTTGGATTGGAACGGGTCTTGAAGCTTTGATACCCATAAACCTTCTTCTCAATTTCCATTAAAGCTCCAATCTTACTAAGGTCTTTCTTTTGTGTTTAACGAAGTTGAAACAGAAAATACCCTGCAAAAATAGCTGCTAAATAAAGCTTTGCAGAGAAAGTGCCCTTATTTTGAGTGAAAAATTAGTCGCTTGAATGCACATGCCAGCGCAATTTTATGCATTTATTGTGCAGACCACCAGTTGTTGGGCCACTAAGTTCATGATTCCCGTCTGAATTCGTGATCACACCAGGTAAGGTCCCTTTGAACTCTAGTATTAATGCGTTAATTCTTCTACAAAATAGGGTCAACAACACTGGTGGGTTCTAACGCTGATTTTTGGCTGGCTGTTAGGCTAAATTGTACCACGCCATGCAGCTCTTTATTACTCAAAGTGATGCAGGGACGGTGTCATGGTTTTAGTGCTTATAACCCAGCGTTTTAGCATAAAGTTGGTAAGATGGACAACTGAACCCCTTTGAACAATTTCAGGATTTCAGAAACCAACCTCAAACATAATCATGGCTTAAGGGTTTTGATATCTTTTCGAGGATTCCTGTAAAAAGAGCACACGTGAATGCATACCATTAGCTGGACTGGCACTGAATTCGACTCTGACAATTTACCTCCTTTTGTAAGATATGTATAATTTCGTCAACTTTATTCTTCCCTTAACATGAATCCTCTCACTATTGGTTAGCGCTTGAAGTATCCAGCTATTCTAAAGATAGCAAACAGCTCATGCTGCGTTGCACTTCTCTGACTTTTATTAGCATAATTCGGCACTCTCTTAAGTGACGTGTTTCTCCCCTTTATTTTTTCGTGGAGTACTTGGTTCGCGACTCACTAATGATACAATCGTTGCAGAGCAAAGCCTTCACTTTTGCGTTAAATGCGCATCGTCATGTTCTGTCCTCTTCTTGGAACGCCTTTTAGCCCGTCTATATCCAACTCAGTGTCCACTGATTAAGCGTTCTTACACTTTTTGGTGATTATAAGAACAATGAATCTGAGCAGATTTGAGTCAGACAAGATTCGAACAAGATGATGTCAACTGATTTCGAAACAAAACACGCAGAAGTAGGATTTGATCGTTGATTTGGAATGCTGAATTGTGGCACCGTAAATCAGCTCCTAATGCAACATCGTTGTAAGCCTGATGAAGTGCCTGGGCGATATGACCTTTATATAGTAAAGGCCCTCGACCAATTTCTGGTACTCATGGATGGGATTCCGTTAAGGCGCCTGCTCACCATCTTCTATGAGGAGTAAAGAGGTGCGTTGCGTAAAACTGTGCTAGTTTATTGCATAGGATAATGCTGATGCCCACTTCAGAAAAGACCGATTTCGGCTGCAAAGCGCAAAGTTTATTGACCTATTCTGGCAATGTAAATAAATGAAGAGTTCTAGTGGTTCGAGCCAATGTTCAAAGTTCTTACGTCTTTAATAGGGATAGGCCAATTAGCGCCGCCACCGGTCGAGAAGCATTCTCGACAGGTGGTATTTACGTCCAGAAGTCTTGATCAAAGCGAGGATGGCTGACGAGGTCTCAGTCTTCTATTTTGCATTAACTTACTCATCGTTCCCTGGATGAACTAGCAGAGTTTGCAGAAATGCGCTCCAATGTCTCAGGATTTTCAAGACTGCGTACAGATAACGGTGTGACAAAAAGCTACATCCGGCGGAGCACTTATCCATAATTATTTCGTCTTCATAAAGTTTTGTCAGTTCGCATTTTCATTCGATTCACACATCGAAAGTAATACAGTGGTTAATTTATACGGTCTACCAATCTTTCTGCAGCAAAAATAGAAAAGAGTATATCTGCTACAGCGTCTGCGTATCCGATCCACACATCAGGCCTTGTGATGATTCTTGACTTGATGCACCCCACTGCCTTAAGTGGGAAATCACTGCACCTTGGGCTAAGCTAAGCAGACACTTTAGAGAACCTGAGACTTTGTGCAGACCGGTGTAAGCTGACTAAACGATTCGGTTATTAATGTGCATATCGTGTTGCGTGGGCTTGAGGGTGGGATCGGTTCTACATGGCACGGAATGCATATTCAAAGACCACTAGCAAATTGGTTCTGCGACAAGCATTTTTGGCTCCAGCACATGCACCATACCCCACTTGACCTCTCATACACGTCCACAGCGATGATATCTCTGTTGGACCCGTTCCTACAGATATAGTGGATACAAACTCGATGACATTCAAATCAATGCACGCGTAAGTACCTGCTTATAGTGGTTGCTACCAATCTCAAGAATATTTTTAAATATTCTAAGATCCTCTCCCCAAACGGTCGTTTCGCATGGTCAGTCCTTTCATTTTCATCTTAGATCGGCCGTATCCAAAGGGGTACTTGTGATTTCGGAGTCAAGGCATAAGCAATCCTGATTGCTTCAAGATACAGCCGACACTGCAAATTCATGTTACCAAAGGCATATCTGCGCCAGAATGCGTGCTAGCTTAGCTCTATTTGAGCCAAATATGGCTACTAAGGAAATTCGTCAGTTAAACACCTAGTCTTTTTATTCCCTTCATGGTATTCTTTTGCTTTTAACTTCACAACACTGCAAGAATAGTGACAGTGTTAATAAAGCAAGCGTTTGCTCTTGACTTTTGTTTTATGGCGGATCCTGCATTCAGATCGCTGACACTACAGGAACATTACCACTAGAGTTAACTTACAATAGCAAAAAACGTGCAAGTTAAGGCTATTTTTAAAATTGTGTTCACGCTTAGACCCACTGGAGATTCCGAATCCCCCCAAGGTCCCTGATAAGAAGCGGATGTAGCGGGTGAGGCCTAATGCGTTGAAAGCAGTGAGGACGTCAGCCCGCCACTTACTCGGCTCTACATGGTGCTAAATTCGTTGCGCACCCAAAGTACGACGAGGGTGATTTTTTCCTTACGAAGCCTTTTGTGATAGCCATGGAGACATGAGTGAACAGCACTGGGTGCTAGCTTTGCACGCTAGCCTTGTCGCTCAGCACCGTACTTCTGTGTTGGAATAGTCAGCCGCATCCATCGTCGCCTCCACAATGCGCAAGTCATGGTTGTTAAGGGCTCTTTAATTTCATAAACAAGCTGCCATCGGTGCTTGCTGACGGTAGCAATAATGGCGAGGGAGAATGGGCTTGTAGATCTTTCCGCTATTTGGGTAATAAGAGGTGTAGAACGCTACATCTTCCCTCCCCACAACTTTGCCTTTTTTGCTGCTGCAGTTCTTTGGACTTGTCGCCTGTTGCGTCATCTTACAAGAGGTAGTTTTGAGTCATTTCAATTAGTCCGTCTTTTGATTTACCATTTCGAACCCGAATGACAGGACTTGAGTTGTATTGAAAGAGAACTGTAGGCAGTCCTGCAAACACGATCTCCAGCCACTCTGAAGGCGACGTCCATATAGTAGCGCTGATGTGTTGTTACAGCAAGAGCACGATGATTGAAGATATGCTATCAAACTGACATCCACCGACACCATTTGGCAGCGGATTTCTGCTGTTGAATGCACTGATCATCCGTTCTTTAATGTCTGCTTAGTAGTTTTGCCGTGGACCTCATTCATCGTGCAGGCATCACTGGATTAGATCGTCTTATGACTTCCAAGTTAGGTATAGTTGAAACGTAAAGGCGTTAGTAACTACAGTCATTTATAAGGCGTGGGTATCGGAGTGGGACCAGATCCATTTGATTTTTCGATCCGTAACTCCCGACACTATTCGCTGCTATGGCGAAGCTAGGAAATTTTGTCCGCTAAATTTCAATTTATTGAAGATTTTATTTTGGCAGTAGCAATAAAGTTGCAAGCGCTGGAGGGTTGTTTTCATGTTCCCTTTCCGTTTTGCTTCTTAGTCCTTCAGACTGATAGGCAGCGTCGCAGTAGATTCAGCGTAACATGCACGTTCACCATCTTTTTACGTGGCTGTTTTCTTCTCGAAGGGATAGTACCGCTGCTCATATTATCACCACAACGTATTCTGCATGGTGTGTAAGTCATGAATTGTTCCCATACACTGATATTGGGTGCAAATATCCCAAGTTCCCGTTGGTGAATGAACCAGGCGTTCTCAACAACGCACTGTTTTGTGGCAGCAACAGGAGGGCCAAGTAGGGAAAGGTCTTTGCTCCTGTCATTCTTCAATTGGAGCCACATTGATCCTGACTTCATTGAATTAAGTTCGAATGTTGGAGAATTGGATGAACACAACGCATACGTAATTAGGCTGAGGGCAGTAGGATTTACTTGCTTCTACATTACTGTTTGTGTGGACGGAGACCCAATTCGACCTACAATGCGATGGTGGAAGTACTGAGCATTGTAGGCCTCGTTTTCAACTGCATCGAGGCTATTACAGGGTCGCGAATACAAAGATGAAGCGTGCAGTTTTAATGTGTAACTACTTGTTTGATTCCTTGGGATACGCTGATTTTGTTGCTGTTTCCTAGCTGCTAATAATTGTTGCATTGCAGTTTATGGTTGCTTCTCGCGCGTGTGTTGCGATACCCTTGGTGTCATATCCACTTTATACAGCAACGTAAGGAGACAGTCACGACATGATTCCCATGCTCTGCTTCTCGAAAGGTTAAGTCTTGCCTTTACCACCGACAAGACATGTTCTAATGCACATACGTACCTTATGGTCTTCGAATTGATTATTAGATGTGCCCTGTTATTTTCTTATGTGGACTAGGCTGACTGGTGCCTGAACACACCCGCAGAAACAAAAAGTATTTCCTAGCTCTGAAGCCATAAATGTCACTCTCGGCCGCCCCATGTCTTGACGCCATGAGCGGGAAAGGCCCACAATATGTTGGGATAGAAATACCCTGGACGGACGCATGATGTGCAATGGATTGCAACCGGCAAGAGCAGCAAAGACTGGAATCTTAACATGTCATGGCAGGATAAATGAACGCACCAAACCTCCCTTTATAAGCACTGCATCATACGTGCACTTACATCTACAATTGGAACGATTTGCACCCAAACGTATTTCCTAGGAAGGTAATGCACTGTGTTCGTAAATAATTTCAGCACCTGTACAATCTGGGAGCATGGCCTCAGGAATGCACCGATAGGGCAAGTCGCGCGCCACATGGTTTTGACACTGGTAGCAGTTGGAGTGCTTCAACTTAAGAAATTGCCATTACTTGTGGAAAAATCAGTACGATCATTCAATCGTATAGCCGCAACGTTGCAAAGACACTCCGTAAATATTACTTATGGCGACGTGGCGAAACAATGCCTATTAAAGACAAATGGACTAATCTCACAGGGTTTATAGCACCCTTAAAAAGCATCTGAACATCACATAAAATAATACGAACTTGCTGGGGCAAGCGCCGTCGGAAACACTTTGCACGCCATGTAGGATGCAATATGAGAAGTAAATTGTGCGAGGGGTGTTGAGCACCAAAGAATTAAATAACCTTATTACAGCGTCGTGATGGGGATGATTAATCATGGACCACGGAAAGCATGTGCTGATGGCAAATAAGCACAAGTTTACTTTGATTAGCCGAAGCGCTTGTCACTTACACACTGATATCGAGGGGAGAGCTTTATTAAATTAAATCCTCAGACCAGTAGACCCAAGGTTACGCGCTCATAACTTCATTCTTAGCGCATAGAGAAGCTACACAATCAGAAACCAAGCAGCTCAACATCATTCGTTCTTTGTTGTGAATGAAATGAACTCGCATGCAAGATATGGACATCTTTCGTATAAGCAAAAGGAGGGCACTTAAAACTGAAAACATTCCCTTCGCATACTTTATGGAATGCGTTATGGATGAGAGACAACGGTCAGTAATGGAACAAAGTTTTCTTCAATAATCGCATATTGTGAGCTGTGATTATCCTGCAATATATGCGCTTTTGGCATTCGCACTGGCTTACATGTAATTAATGATGCTGCATCGAATGCGTTCACGATGCAACCATACACAGCGAGGCAAAATTCGTTGGCAGGTCAGGTAACAACAAAATTAGCACATACCAAGGAATCAAATAAGGATTTATTCACTAGAGCTGCACACTCAAGCCTACCATCGGGCGACGATTTAATAAGCATGATGCGACTAACAACGAGGCTTACAATGCTCATTCTTCCCACTGCCGCACTGTAAGTCGAATTGGGACTCAGTCCTTGAGAGTGACGTTTTGGCTTGAGAACGATGTAAAGTTCACCTCGAAGCAGAAGCAGGCGATTTTCACTTCAGTCAGTCTAACTGCACCTTTGTAGTTTCTGCCCAATTTTCTGCACCTCAAATGTATTTAATGAAGTCAGGACCAGTGTGGCTGCATTTGAAGAGTGGCGAGAGCAAGGTCCTCTCCGTGCGTGGCTCTTTGATGCTGCAGCGTAAAAGCCGTTGATGAGCGAGAGTCTGTGCAAAGCGCTTCATCTATTAACGGAAACGCGGCATATTTGCACTTAACACTATGAAGGTCATGGTATCAAAAGGAAGAATGCTAAGACTTATGCTGGCCTGACGTAGCTAATGTGCACCACCTGGGGTTGTGATTAGTGGCTGCTATTCTCGACACGCAGCCGCATATAGTAGCTACATATTGGCAGACATGTCATTTTGGAGAAGTCAACCCACTATGTGCGTCACGATCCTAGAAAGTAGTAAACGCATGGGTACTGCATTAATTTTCTTTATTCTTGATTCAATAATGGGATACATGGCAGACGAATGATTCTGCGAATGCATGGGCTGTCAAATTATGAAATACTTAACTACAATGCATAAAACACATAGATGAGTGAGCATTGCAAAATAGTTGGACACACCCTGCTAGCAAAGCAGAATAGCTAACAAGCACTAATGAGAGCTGCTTTAGAACTTCGAAATAATTAGAACACAGACTTTGTTAAATTAATGTACTTTGCTACGAACGTTCACTTCAAGTGCTTTCATTACTCATCACCATCAGAGTGCCAGCTTTGAATCAATTTTTGTTGCAGTTTGTGTAGATGCACATAAATTAACCCAAAAGAAGTAAACCAGGTAGATATGCTGCAATTTGAAACACTTTAGTTTGCTTAGTAATTATAATTTACCATTTCTGGCTGGATTTCTGCCCATTGGCTTGCTCATTTGGATGTTTGTCCGGCATGGTGGCTATTCGACCGGCTGACTGGATAACTGGCTGATCGTATGACTTCCTGCGTCGCCGTCCAAGCTACTGCTGCATGGATATTCAGCTCTCCGCAGGTTGACTAAAATAACAGAAACTGACAAAAATTTGTGGAAAACGAAAAAGAGGCGTGGTTTTGTGTAAATCGCAGCAATTTATTTCATGCTTTTAATTTTCTACCCGCCTAAGCATAGCAGTAGGACGCACGAATCGACCACGAGTGTAACACTGAATTAGGTAGTACGATGTAGAAAATTGCAAACGCGTTGACGATTTGCTTTGTCTTTAATAGCCAGAGCAGAACACATGGAAGAATTTTAGTCTAAAGGCGTTTCACTTAAAATTAATCGGAACTAGCGAAGCCGAAAACACGTGCTATAATCTGGCATAAGGAAACGACATAAGCATGCGTGCGCAGTTATCGTATTCGTAACCCACCATGTAAGTAGTTCGCAAATGCAAACATCCGACCGCAGCAATTATTTTATTTCATCAGGCATAGTGAGGGTCCACGCAGGTCCGTGTGTTGCCATGAGCCAAATTAGGGCAAAACTTAGTTTAATGGGCAAGTCACACAAAATGACCTGTAATTACTCATTTGCCTTACTGGACGGCACTCTTGCTAACCGAGAGGCATTATTTTATAAAAGTCACGGGCACTTAAGACGGGGCTGTTTGACGCGGCAATGCTTACATCGTCCTATCAAATTCGAGCACATTTTGGGATAGTGCTGATGAATCTAGAAATGTACATCTGCCCAAAGATGTCACGGCTAATGATGCAAGACAAAACTGGCGTTGCTTTCCGTTGCTTTCTATGCTGTTCCCAACTATAAAATTGCGATTTTCATTAGGCGACTTTATAGGTTGTCACCCGCACCAGCCGACTTTTGCGCATGCAATTCGGCCAGGCATTTGTGTCGCTAACAGAGATGCTTCGATTAAAGGGGAAGGACAAACTAACACGCTTAATCACAATTGTCGCGACCCCCAACACTAACCATTCTGCGCGCCTTTGCACATCGAATCCACGGAAATAGCCGAAATTGGGTCTTCATGAATCAAATGGAATTGTCATAGTTCGTAAAAAACTTGCGGGAACTGACTAGTAGAAACTTCATGCATTTGAAGTTGTATTTTTAATATGGAAACTGGGAAATTGAAAAGTGCTGCTGGCTAAGTAAACGTGCCTCAAAAACAGTATGTAAGAACGTGGTCTCAAAGGGCGCAAAGCTCGCTGTAGACATGGTTTGAACTGGCTTTTAACTTTGTTAAGATAAACACACGATGGTTACATGCAACGCAGTTTAATTACGCGAGAAAATTAATTGTGAGGATTTGCATTGCAATAAATTATTTAATCGCATTTATCTTGGTTAAGTTGGAAGCTAAGTAGACGAGTCTCATTTCTCTTTTCGAAATAATTCGTGCTGCTATGCTTGAACTATCTGGCGTGGGAGGACACTGACATCACATGCCTTAGAAAAGGTGGAGTTAAAATTTTCCACATTATTTATTGTTACCCACTTCAGCAAGAAGGCTTATTATGAAGATTCTTATTGGTAGTCAGAATGCATTCCAATCGCAGAGTGTTCAACTACGAAACTTAAAAATAATGAAATGGCATGGAAATGCTCACAAACTTGCATCTGGGTGGGAATGGAATAGGAGTCGGTATCTCACACTGGTCGCATTTGGAGCAAGATCTCTTCCATAAATTGCCTTCTACGACACATACAGTGCGAAATGCTTAACTCGACCCCCTCTCCAGCAAATTAGGTCATGTAAGTGTGGACAAAGTTCGGAAGAGCCAAGTTGCCTCTTATTCGAGTGCACTGCATGACTGCAAATTTTGATCAGACCGTCATCTCGCACCGCAAGTATTTAAAGACAAATGCTTCTAGCTAAGAAAAATATATAGGTTTGGCACAGAATTGCGCAATTAATCACCAGGCGTCGTTAAAATTTGCCTAAGCACACCGAAAAACATTTGATTTGAGGAAACCTGACCCAAATGCCAATCTGTTTTGTCAACTGTTTTGCCTTCGTCATTTCAATATTCAAAGTCTTCTAGGTTAAATACTAGGTTATATTTACCTTGTAATAGCGACTACGCACAATTCACTATTTTCCGTTTTGTAGCTTAGGTCTCAATTCAAAAGGAGTTAA
>JADWOT020000002.1:9376597-9429301 GCA_036345935.2 Taenia hydatigena | reverse complement strand
AGAGCACATCTCATAATCAGTTCGAAAACCATAAGGCATGTATGTGCATTAGAACATGTCTTGTCGGTGGTAAAGGCAAGACTTAACCTTTCGAGAAGCAAAGCATGGGAATCATGTCGTGACTGTCTCTTTACGTCGCTGCATAAAGTGGATATGACACCAAGGGTATCGCAACACACGCGCGTGAAGCAACCATAAACTGCAATGCAACAATTATTAGCAGCTAAGGAACCGCAATAAAATCAACATATCCAAAGGAATTAAACACGTAGTTGCACATTAAGACTGCACGCTTCAGATTTGCATTCGCGACTCTGTAATAACCCGATGCAGCTAAGAACGAGGCCTACAATGCTCAGTACTTCCACCATCGCATTGTAGGTGGAATTGGGTCTCCGTCCACAAACAGCAGTGTAGAAGCAAGCGAATCCCACTGTTCTTAGCCTAATTACGTCTGCGTCGTGTTCACCCAATTCTCCAACATTCGAACTCAATTCAATGAAGTCAGGACCAATGTGGCTCCAATTGTAGAATGACGGGAGCAAAGAACTTTCTGTACTTGGCCCTCCTGTTGCTGGTTCATTTACCAACGGGAACTTGGGACATTTGCACCAAACATCAGTATATGGGAACAATTCATGACTTACACACCCAGCAGAATATGCTGTGGTGGTAATATGACAGCGGTACTATCCCTTCGAGAAGAAAGCAGCCACGTACAAAGATGACGAACATGCACGCTACGCCGCTTATCAGTCAGAAGGACTAAGAAGCAAGACGAAAAGGGAACACGAAAACAACCCTCTAGCGCTTACAAATTTATTGCTACTGCCAAAATAAGATCTTAAATAAATTGTTGAAATTAGAAACGTTGTTTTTTTAAAGCATATGTTGTCAGAAATAGCTCAAAAAGCTCCCTGCTGAGCGCCAATTATGACCATCACTTCACTCTTGCGACAATCGAAGTGGGTCATGTATGCGGCAACGACGCATCCAAAGCACTTTTGCTTGTCGATTTTATGCGCTATTGTCCGATTTCTGTTAGCTGTAGGAGCAAACAGTAGAGAAACGCATGCAACAAAAGAATATTTAATGAGTCACTTTTTTATCATTTACTTATCTTCGGATGGTATCGTTAGGCATACAGTTTTCTACTTTTATTAATAAACCATGCACTCATTGGGCGTATTAGCACCACTGAAAAACCGTGTGATATTAAAGATGCGAAAATGTAAGTGAATTTTGAAGGTCTCTCACATGCTTTTGATGGGGTATGGATAATCCCAACGCAACGGTGGGTGACACACAAGATGTGAAAATGCTGACATCACCACCTACCAATGGCAGACGGGTGTGAATTTAATGTCCTGAGAATGTGAGTGAACTCCGCAGGTCCTTTACAGAGCTACAAGGCGTTACAGATTAATCCTTCATACCGATTGGTGGCACACAATTTGTGGCGCAGTACACACTGACTATACTGCCGACTGACCTGTGGGAAGTGGCAGAGACAAATAAGCGTAAATAATGCAGTTCTGTCAAATGCCATCTATGCAAATTAAATTAGGCCTCCACGCTGATAAATGGCACACAAGTTAAGCATTGCAAACACTTAATCCTACCACCGACAGTCCGGTTTGAGATTAATGTCCAGGGAATATGGGTCAATTCCGAGGGTCTCTCACATGCCATCTATAAGGTTAAGATAATCTCTCCACACTTATTAACGAAACACATAGTGCAGCATTGCTAACGCTTAATCGCGCCACCGAATGACCGGTGTGAAACGGAAGAGTTAAATATGTGTAAGTTCCGCAGTTCCATCGATTGCCAGCTAAGCGCCTTCAAATATCCCTCCACACTGATTTGTGATACACAAGATTTGCATTACACCGACAGACCAGTGTAATATTGATGGCGAGAATATGGGTGTTAGTTTTGCAGGTGTCACATGCTACCTATGGGGTCAAAAATACCCTTCCACAATAATTGTTAGCACACAAGTAGCGGCATTTCTGATAATTACACGCATCACTGAACGACCGGTATGAGATTGATGTCAGAAGCACATAAGTAAATTCTGCTGATGTCCCAAATGCTAGCTATGACGTCTAGATTAGCCGTGCATTGCTAACACTTACACCCACCACCCACATACCGATGTGAATTTAACGTTGAGAGTGAATGAGTGAATTCCGCACTTATCTATCATTCCAATAAGTGGGTCTAAATTATTCCCACACGCTATGGCAAAATAAGGTGTGGCATTTCTGACACCTACACCTACCACTGACGAGCCTTTGTGAGATTGATTTCGATTGTATATAAGTCAATTCTGCAGGTGTCTCGAATGCCATAGATGGGCCGAGATTGTCCCTCCACACTGGCTATTGGCACACAAGTTTTGGCATCGCTGACACCTACTCACACATTCGATTCACCGTTGCGCCTTTCAAGTCGTAATAATGTGGGCAAGTACTGAAGATCTGCCACATTACTACATTGGGTTCTAGGTTTTACCCCTACACCAATTGGTGGCACAAGGTGCGGCAATCCTGATGGTTGCATATACCACTAAACGGCCGATGTGTGATTGATGTGGAGAATATAAGGGTCATTTTGGCAGGTGTCGCTAATGCCATCAATGGTGTTGAGAGTATCCCTCCACACTGATTGGCGGCGCACAAGAAATGGCATTGCTAACACTTACCCACTGCCCACATGCAGATATGATTTTAACGCCGAGAGTGAATGGGCGAATTCGGCACTTATCTACCACTCCAATAAGTGGGACTAAATTGTCCCTACACACAATTAAAAAATAAGATGTGGTGTTTCTGACACTTACCACTGACGGGCCGGTGTAAGATTAATTTCGATTGCATATGGTTCAGTTCTGCAAGTGTCTTTAATGTCATCTTTGCGGACTTGATTTTCCTTTTAAACTGATTATCGGCACAACTTGTGGCAACGCTTACGTATGGCTACCCTTCTGACATACCTGTTTGATTTTAAAAACGCAGCATATAATTTCGCAGATCTCTCATATGACCACAATGCTTTTGGGCCATCCCTCCACCCTAATTGGTGGTACAAAAGGCGCGGCATTTCTGACATTTACTCCCACCACAGTCTAACCCGTTTGAAATGGAAGAGGCATATATGTGTGAATCCTGCAGCTCCGTCAATTGCCATCTGTGCACTTTGGAACACCTCTTAACACTTGTTGGTGGTACACAAGTTGTGCATTGCTAAAACTTACACTTACAAACAAGTGTGCATGTGTGTGTTTACTGTCGCAATTACGTTCGTAAATTCTGCAGCTCTCTCGCACACCATTAACGCGGTACTGATTGTCCCTCTTCTCTGATTTGTGCCATAGATGTCTCAACATTGCTGACACTTACATTTACCCCCGAGGCACGTGTGTATTCTAAGATGCAATTGTATGGGTAAATCCAGCAGTTATATGACATGCCGCCCACGCGGGTTAGATTGTCCCTCACCACCTACTGGCATACAATTTGTGGCTTTGCTTACACTTTTCCCACCTTCGCATTCTGGATGACCTGGAAGACTAACTTAATGGTGAGAATTCTGCATGTCTCTTACTTGCCATCTGTGCGGTCCAAATTGTCATTCCAAAGTGGTTTGTGGCACACATGTGGTGGCACTTCTGACACGTTCACTCATCATTGGCCGACTCGTGCCACGCTTATTCTGCATTTAAATGCTGAAAGTTGGCAGTGAAAATACTACACTTAACTGAAAAGTAGATTCACGGCAGATATTCGTGGTTTATTATGCATTCCTTGTTAGGCGAATTCGTCAGTGTACTCTAGATTATGCAATCATACAGGGTAATAATATAGCCAAATAAGAGGTTGGTTCAGTGGACAGGGTTAGTGGAGGCAACTCGTGGTGTGAACTGCCAACATCAATCCAAAGCGCAGGTCGCAATAAAAGTAGCTCTTAGCGTAACAAAGCTTTTGTGCGGATAAAATAGCATGGCGTAATGAACCATATCCTCATTTACTGATAAATGATAGCCCAGCTTAAGCACCGCTAAAGGCAAAGATGAGAGCCGAGTCGCTTTCAACGCATTAGGCTTCGCCCACCACATCCTTGAGGGGATTCGAAGTTGTCAATGGGTCTAACCGTGAAGGAAATATTATAAATAACTTTAACTTGCATGTTCTTTACTATTGCAGGTTATTTTTAGTGGCAATCTTCCTGCAGTATCAGCAACCTACATGCAGGATCCGCCATAGAACAATAGTTAAAAACGAACGCTTGTCTTATTAATACCATTACCATTTTTCCAGTGTTGTCAAGCTAAGAGCAGGAGGAAAATGTAGAGAAAATAAAAAAACTAGGTGTTTAACAGACAAATTTCCTTAGTAGCCATATCTGGCTTAAGTAAAGCTAAGCTATCACACATTCTGGTACAGACATGTTTTTACTATCATGGAATTGCAATGTCGACTGCATCTGGAAACAATCAGGATTGATTATGCCTTGACTGCTATAGCAAAAGTACCCTTTTGGGTAATCGCTGCAACTCTCTCTATAGTTGTGCTGATATTTATTGAGATTATTTCCTCTGCAGGAACAAAAGATTTGAACCAGCAAGAATAAAAGTTGTGCTTATTAACGGATGTGGACAAGCCCAACTTGTCCAGGCCTGTATTTACAAGAAACCAGACGTTGTGAATTGCTCCGGCCAAGTCTGAGGCCATCATATTGCCCCATAGCGTATTCCGATTCCTTTAAAGCTGCCTAAACCATCTGAATGGCCAAAAATTAGCGCTGATAATGCATAAGGCATGACAAAATGCAAGTGATTTTTTCAGAGTGACATTGGATTGCACTGGAAATACTTATGTCAACTCACCTTCGTGTAGGGATTGTAATTATCACTGCAAGTGTTATGAAAGTATGCGTGAAATCGAGACCCGCTTTTCCACCCACAAACGCCTTCAGTCATAGATGATTTGAAACTACTAATGAGGGCAATATTTCTCCCAATTTCACGGTAATGTAAATCTGTATTCGGATCTGGATGTCCAAAAATGCAATGTCTGGCCCAATTAGCTGCTGGGTTGGAAATGTCATAGGCGACAACTTCAGGTGTTAACGAATGCGGTGCTCCAGCAACTAACCAAAGCTGTAATCAAATATGAAAATCAAACCACATGATATCGTTAAGCGTGAGCACACCACAAATTCCGTCTTACTAGCAGGAGGGTGCACTTACCCTTGCAGTTGCAGATGAGTCTCAAGAGTTAGTGCCTTCTCAGCACCTATGGGTGGAAGCGAATGTGAGGCGCGGTTGGAGAAGCATTATTTGCTTTGGATAGTAATGAGTGTGCCAGAAACGTAGTTGAATTTATCTTGAAATGGTATCTTTAGGTATACAGTTTTCTAATCTCATCAGGCGTATTAGCGAAGACATTAGAAATAAAATACTTGACGATGAAGGGGGACATGTGCTACTGCATAGATAATAGCCACCACCATATCCGCTTCTTTTTTCCGTATGTGCCGTTAACGAGTTAGAAAAAAACACAAACAACACTTTCTATGACTCCCAAATTACCTCTCCATCAAAAAACCATACGTTTGGATGGCGCTTACTACCACTATTGTCTCTAAGGCGTAGAGGCTTTCTTTCTTGACCCTTAAAGGCAAGTTCATAAATGCATGGTACTTATCTAAGTGATAGCCTTTAAAATGGCCTGCGTGCACGTCCTGTAACATGTGCAGACATGTTGAAGTGATTGTTGTCAATGCGTCAGCCAAATCATTCGAATGGGAGTAAATGCATACAGATGCCGCTCGTAAATCACAAGTACTGCACAAGCATCTCTAGTCACTTTTTCAGGCGATTGACACCACCGTGCAAAATTTCAGCCGATTCTTTCACATAAAAAGAGCATTTAACCCGGCACGTAACCCTAGGAATTTGTGCACAAGTTTGCGTGAATTGCTTAAATCAAACCGAGTATTTATGCAATCCTTTCAAACCTGCGCAGACTTCTGCAAGAGCTAAAGCTAGGACAAGGGGAAGGGACGGAACGGAAACGATTTTGCTGTTTACTTATTACCGGAATCCTAAGAATTCTTTTCGATGAATACACACCTTCAATGGAGGAAGCTGCTCAATTCGTCAACGATCTTTTATGCTTTTTGGTACTTTTATCATAACCGTCTGCTGAATTCCCCCCTTGCATTGCTATGAGACACTATTATATGGCTATGTACCAGATTATATATTCCTTTGGGGACTGATGGCAACAATCCAAAATCAAATTTTACTATAGTTATTATAGTTCCAGCACTATCCTCGTTTGTCCCATCTTCCCTGCTACAATCCCTGGTGCGAGCGAACTGGTTGCATTGCGACATCTTCATCGTCTCAGATTAAGAGAAATCAATGTAGTCCTAATGGGGACTGGAAGGATATCTTACCTCACATTTGAGGAAACCTACAATCTTGTCAGGCAGAGTTCGACGAAATGCCGCATAACGTAATATAAGCATTAAGCTGTGCAACTATGTTCTAAGTGCAATTCGGCAGACAAAATTTCCTGGCTTCGCCATAGCAGCGAATAGTGTTGGGAGTTACGGATCGAAAAATCAAATGGATCTGGTCTCACTCCGATATTTACGCCTTATAAATGGCTGCAGTTACTAACGCCTTCGCGTTTCATCTATACCTAACTTGGAAGTCATAAGACGATCTAATCCAGTGATGCCTGCACGATGAATGAGATCCATGGCAAAACTACTAAGCAGATATTAAAGAATGGATGAATGGTGAGTTCAATAGCAGAAAACTGCTACCAAATGGCGTCTGTGGATGTCAGTTTGATAGCACATCTTCAATCATCGTGCTTTTGCTATAACAACACATCAGCGCTACTATATGGACGATGCCTTCAAAGTGACTGGAGATCGTGTTTGCAGGACTGCCTACAGTTCTCTTCCAATACAACTCAAGTCCTGGCATTCGGGTTCGGAATGGTAAATCAAAAGACGGATTAATTAAAATGGCTCGAAACTACCTCTTGTAAGATGACGCAACGGGCGACAAGTCCAAAGCACTGCAGCGGCAACAAAGGCAAAGTTGTGGGGAGGGAAGATGTAGCGTTCTAGACCTCTCATTACTCAAATGGCGAAACGATCTACAAGCCCATTCTCCCTCGCCATTATTGCCACAGTCAGCAAGCAACAATGGCAGCCTGCTGATGGCATTAGAGAGCCCTTAACAATCATGACTTGCGCATTGTGGAGGCGACGATGGATGCGGCTGACTATTCCAGCACAGAAATACAGTGCTGAGCGACAAGGCTGGCGTGCAAAGCTAGCACCCTGTGCTGTTCACTCATGTCTCCATGGCTATCACGAAAGGCTTCGTAAGGAAAAAATCACCCTCGTCATACTTTGGGTGCGCAGCGAATTTAGCACCATGTAGAGCCGAGTAAGTGGCGGGCTGACGTCCTCACTGCTTTCAACGCATTAGGCCTCACTGCCACATCCGCTTCTTATCAAGGACCTTGAGGGGATTCGGAATCTCCTATGGGTCTAAGCATGAACACAATATTAAAAGTAGCCTTGACTTGCACGTTTTTTGCTATTGTGCATTAACTCTAGTGGTAATGTTCCTGTAGTATCAGCGATCTGAACGCAGGATCCGCCATAAAACAACGGTCAAGAGCAAACACTTGCTTTATTAACACCGTCACTATTCTTGCAGTGTTGTGAAGCTAAAAGCAAAAGAATACCATGAAGGGAATAAAAAAGACTAGGTGTTTAACTGATGAATTTCCTTAGTTGCCACATTTGGCTCAAGTAGCGCTAAGCTAGCACGCATTCTGGCGCAGATATGCCTTTGGTATCATGGATTTGCAGTGTCGACTGTATCTTGACTCCGAAAGCACAAGCACCCCTTTGGATACGGCCGATCTAAGAAGAAAATGAAAGGACTGACCATGCGAATCGACCGTTTGGGGAGGAGATCTTAGAATATTGAAGAATATTCTTGAGATTGGTAGTAACCACTATAAGCCGGTACTTACGCGTGCATTGATTTGAATATCATCGAGTTTGTATCCACGATATCTGTAGGAATGGGTCCAACATCGTCATCAATGTGGACGAGTATGGGAGGTCAAGTGGGGTATAATGCATGTGCTGGAGCCAAAAATGCTTGTCGCAGAACCAATTTGCTAGTGGTCTTTGAATTTGCATTCCGTGCCATGTAGAATCGATCACACCCTCAAGCCCACGCAGCACGATATGCACATTAATAACCGAATCGTTTAATCAGCTTACATTGGTCTGCACATAGTCTCAGATTCTCTAAAGTGTCTGCTTAGCCCAGCCTGAGGTACAGTGATTTCCTTCTTAGGGTAGTAGGAGTGTATCAAGTCAAGAATCACCACAAGGCCTGATGTGTGGACCGGATACGCAGACGCCGTAGTAGATATACTCTTTTCCATTTTCGCTTCAGAAAGATTGGTAGACCGTATATATTAATTGCTGTATTACTTTTCACATGTAAATCAAATGAAAATGAGAACTGACAAAACTTTATGAAGACGAAATAATTGTGGATAAGTGCTCCGCCGGTTGTAGCATTTTGTCACACCGTTGTCTGTACGCAGTCTCGAAAATCCTGAGACGTTGAAGCGCATTTCTGAAAACTCTGCCAGTTCATCTAAGAAATGATGAGTAAGTTAATGCAAAATAGAAGACGGAGACCTCATCAGCCACCCTCGTGCTGATTAAGACTTCTGGACGGAAACACTAATATCCATGTTTACCTCTATCACGATTGTTAATAAAGTTACCCTCACCAAATCACTCCGTTCTTATAATGTATGAGAGTTAATGAAAGAGATAAGCGAGGATGCTTCTCGACCCGTAGCGGCGCTAATTGGTCTATCCTCTATTAACGACGTAGGAACTTTGAACTGGCTCGAACCACTAGAACTCTCCATTTATTTACATTGCCAGGATAGGCCTAATAAGCCTTGCGCTTTGCAACCGAAATCGGTCTTTTCTGAAGTGGACATCAGCATTATCATATGCAATAAATTAGCACATTTCTGCTCAACGTATCTCTCTACTCTTCATAGAAGATGGTGAGCAGACGCCTTAAAGGAATCCCATCCATAAGTACCAGAAATTGGTCGGGAGCCTTTACTATACAAAGGTCATATCGCCCGGGCACTTTATCAGGCTTACAACGATGTTGCATCAGGAGCTGATTTACGACGCCACGATTTAGCATTCCAAGTCAACGATCAAATCAGTTGACATCATCTTGTTCGAATCTTGTCTGCCTCAAATCTGCTCAGATTCATTGTTCTTAGAATCACCAAAAGGTGTAAGAACGCTTAATCAGTGGACACTAAGTTGGATATAGACGGGCTAAAAGGCGTTCCAAGAAGAGGACAGAACATGCCGATGCGCATTTAACGCAAAAGTGAAGGCTTTGCTCTGCAACGATTGTATCATTACTGAGTCGCGAACCGAGTACTCCATGAAAAAAAGAAAGGAGAGAAACACGTCACTTACGAGAGTGTCGGATTTTGCTGATAAATGTCAGAGAAGTGCAACGCAGCGTGAGCTGTTTGCTATCTTTAGAATAGCTGGATACTTCAAGCGTTAACTAATAGTGCGAGGATTCATACTAGGGGAAGAACAAAGTTGACGAAATTATACATATCTTAAAAAAGGAGGTGAATTGTCAGAGTCGAATTCAGTGTCAGTCCAGCTAATGGTAGGCATTCACGTGTGCTTTTTTTGCAGAAAATCCTCGAAAAGATACCAAAGCCCTTCGGCCATGATTATGTTTGAGGTTGGTTTCTGAAATCCTGAAATTGTTTAAAGGGGGTTTAGTTGTCCATTTTACCAACTTTATACTAAAACGCTGGGTTATAAGCACCGTCCCTGCATCACTTTGAGTACTAAAGAGCTGTACAGCGTGGTACAAGTTAGCCTAACGGCCAGCCGAAAATCAGCGTTAGAACCCACCAGTGTTGTTGATCCTATTTTGCAGAAGAAGTAACGCATTAGTGCTAGAGTTCAAAGGGACCTTACCTGCTGTGATCACGAATTCAGACGGAAATCATAAACTTGGTGGCCCGACAACTGGTGGTCTGCACAATAAATGCATAAAATTGCGCTGATATGTGCAGTCAGGCGACTAATTTTTCACTCAAAATAAGGGTGCTTTCTCTGCAAATCTTTATTTAGCAGCTATTTTTGCAGGGCATTTGCTATTTCAACTTCGTAAAACAAAAAAGGAAGACCTTAGTAAGATTGGAGCTTTAATGGAAATTGAGTAGAAGGTTCATGGGTATCAAAGCTTCAAGATCCGTTCCAATCCAACTGCCTTGGGAGGCAATTGACGCTTGGTGGTGACTAACTGGGAAATGAGGTTTTTTGGTTTTGTCCACGTGGGTATATGCTACAATGTCTTGCAAAGTAAACGGGAGAAAATGGTTGCTTCATCCCATCGCATTCTTATACTTAATCTCGGTTTCCCATTCGCTTTCTTATTAATGGCTGCACCTGTATGCGTAAGTGATAATTTAGGTGAATAGAGTACGGTCTCTGAAGAATTAACGATTTCGTTTTTGTCCTCCAACGGTATAATTTCCATTTGTTATTTGACACTCCAACAATAAACGCAACCATGTGGTAACTTGATGAAGTGGCAGTCGTCTGGAATAAGACCTTGGGCAAATATGCGCATTTAGTTTGAAGTCAGGTTACTTTCCATCACAGCATGTTTGCAGTCTGCTTCCTTGTAGTAAAACAAACAACGCAATCCATGCTTTGCGAAGTCATCTTTGTAGCATGTAGGTGATCCCTGAATCCGCTGAGTGTTTTCCAAAACCAAGTAGCATGAATGAAGAAAATCAGGGTTCTGAGTGGGTCTACCAGGAACCTAAACTTGAGCGTTTTATGGTTCTGAGACTCAAATTGCGTTAAATTTCTGCGCATAGCGCTGCATCCAAAAGGTATTTGCCTTGATCTAGGTTGCCAGACAGTTTAGACAGTCACGTGTTTTTAAACCAATAAATTAATCAGCTTTTAGCAATCGCCTATTCGGGTTAACAGCGGTTATTCGATGCTGGTGAAATCAAGCACGCTGTTAATTGGAAGAGGGGCCGGTGTTGTTGCACTAATTCTTACCGATCCGAGAGTCAAATGCATCGATATTATAAAAAAATGGAACGACGCCTAGTTAGGGCGTTTCATGTCAAAGTTGGCAGACGCTTTCCCGCCATTTGTCTGACAGTAATACTGACTGACTAAAAATGGCCATTAAATGGGCCACAGTTGGTTTCCGATCATCACCTTCGGCGTGATCTAGGGCGCTACCAATTGCAACTGAGCAATTCTGTACTGTACTATCAAAAACAGTAGTACCCGCAACAGTAGTCGGTAAAGATAGTTTGATTTCTCGTTCACCTGCAAAACAAATGCTACCAGCATTATCGACCATTATCCGTCTGGAGCGTTAGTGTAGCAGTGATAATATTTTTCACATTCCATTCAGCAATAGTCCTCTCTTAGTGCTAATAACGTCCTCTCAAACAGCACACATAAGCACGATCGTACTCCTCAACATAGACTATTTATCTTAGTCAGTAGTTAAATGCCGCTGTCATTAACCAAAAAGAATCTCCATCGTAATGTGCACTTTCTTCGATTTCAATGTGATGGCGGACACTACCCTTACCTAAACGGCGGAGGTTTCTACACCTCCCTTAGAGCTTTGGCCCAAATGTGTTATTCTATCTGCCCAGTTCCCCACTTGGGATCTAAACTGCTAAGAGAAATATAGACCAGGAGAAATGAGTAGATGTGGTGAAGAGAGGTGCCATATACATGTAAATCATCCATGACAATAGGCCTATAAATGATCGGGAATTGTCCGCATATGTTTAATTGGTGTAAACACATTAAACCTATCGAGTTCTGATCACGAAGCTCCACCTGTTATGAAATACAGTTCCGAAGTCAGGGAACAGCCAGCGGGATTTCGAAACACAACTCGGAGAAGCGGGATCTAATCGTCCGTCTAGGAATTCTGAATTGTGACACCGTAAATCAGCTCCTGATGCAACATTATTGCGAACCTGATGAGTTGTCTGGACGATATGACATTCATACAGCATAGATTTTGGACCAAGTTCTAATGCTCATGAATGGGGTTCTCGAAAAGCGTCTACGCGTTGGTTTTTATGCGAAGTGGGAATATCTAGTGTGACAATATGCTAATCTAGTCTTCAGCATGATGCTGATGACTACTTCAGAAAAGACCGAGTTCGGCTGGAAAGCGCAAAGCTTGTGGGACTTTCCCTGGCGATGGAAACAAAGAGTGAGTTCGGTGGTTCGAGCCAATCTTGAAGTTTCGTAGGACTTTAGCAGAGGATGGATCATCTAGCGCTGCCGTTGATGCAGCAGATTCCTCGTTTATCTCTTTATTTTGACTCATACCCTATAAAATTAGAATAATTTTATGAGGATAAGTTTATAGGCAATCGTTCTTAAGGCAGATAAAGGCCATGGCATTTTCGTCCTGGAATCTTGATCACCACCAGGAGGGTTGATAAGGTCTCTACCCTCAAATCTACGGTCAGTAATCACTTTCCTCCGCTAGGGTACATTCTAAAAAATGTTATCAATTTGATGTTGAAGTTTGAACAAATCGCTTGAGCGAGCCGGTGATGATGTCATAGCAGGTTTCTGAGACAATTCCACAAACTTTATCCAGGAAACGTTGTTGTCATTTGTTCTATTCGAATGGTCGAGGTAAACTGCTGACGTTTTAATAAACATATTCTAATGGCAAAATCCCTCGTACACGCAAAATTCATTATTTTTGTTCACGCAGCAGTTATTTGGAGTGAAGGAGAACAAGGTTGCTTACGTGGTTCTAGTTTAGCGCTAAACGAGACTTCGCTGTGTGTGAAGAAACAATTGATATAACGGGATAGGGTGCAATCCTTGGTTCCTTGTTTATGTGCACCATTTTTGTAAAAGTATTTCGAGTCTACTTTGTGGCACACAAAGTTATGTAGTGTAGTCTACTCTGCAACCTTGACCGCCGTTTAAGGAAAACCAACATAAATATGTGGGAGGTGAAGCGTGACAAAGCCTCCATTTAAATGCTCTAAATAAATGACAAGCTTTTTGCAATGCATAGTGGACATTCCAAAGGCAGAGGAATAGACCGTGTGGCATACTGCATGGCATGAATCTGTTTCTCAATTATCTGCTGCCCCAACTATTGTTTAATAAAGCGTGCTTATTTTCAGCGGTGATTATTATTAATTAATGCAATAGTAGCGAAACCCATTTAATCTAAGAAGAACAAAGTTAGGGACTGTGGGGTCCTCGCATTGTTGGAAAGGCGTCAGGACGATTAAACGCATCGACTTTCACCGAACTCTCGACGCATTGCACTCAAATCAATACTTTTGCTTATCAAAGTTTCTTTATAATAATGTCATGTGCTCCACTATAAAATTTGCTTCTCTCAATTGCCATCAATAATTTAGGCTAAGATTAAATTGTATTGGTGGTCAAAGAAAATAAAGACACCACTGTTTTTAGGGGACTCATTTAGCCTCTCACATGGAAAAGAACGGGCTCATTTTTGCAACTAAGCGCAAATTTTGGACCAGACTGCATACCAGTGTGATCCCTCAACTGATTGTAAATGTATAGGTTCTCCCTGATTTGCGCATTCATTCTTTATGATCGAATGATTGTGTGCTATTACGTGTTAACAGGAGCTTAGGCTGAATTTTCCACACCATCTGCATTGGAGGCGGTCAATTTGAGACAGTCTTTGGGCATCATCTTTGTTTTTCCTTTTCTTTGTCAAGGATTGTAACAAACTATTTTATAGAATATAAATGCATCCCTTTAGTGAGGAAGATGGACCGCAGATCATTAATAGCAATCGCACTTAAATCCACTACAAGTGCATTGTTTACGATTTACTGAATATTATTTCCTCATCACCTACTGGGGCTCATTACTACTGTGATCCAGTGTGGTGAACTGATACACTGCTGCAAAAGAGGCAAAATAGTCTTTGAGCAGATGTTGATGGCATTTTTAGTTGTAAAGCGCAGCACCACAACCAATTCCAATGGTGCCCTTGAAAAAGACGTAAATATCTCATTAAACAGGCAGGTTTTATATGATTCCACACGAAATGTCCTTTCCCCTAGTCTTACATCACTTTGCCTTGGAGTCGTCACCTTGAGATGGATTAAGAATAATTGAACTTGGAACATTTAATTAGCACAATTCCTAGTTGTTCTAATTATTTGACTGTACGCAACGAAGAGTGTGAAATGTGGATTGACTAACAGGAACGTGGCCAACGAGTGTGGGTTCTTCAAGTGCTGACGTCAAGTATGTGTCTGCGTACTTACGGTAAATCGATTATCCTGATTAACATACATTCAAGCTAACGACTTCAAAAACACGCCTAACTTTTCGCCTTAATTGAGTGACGGGGGCGAACGACCGTGTCTAGAAGTCGAGTGCGTGCGTGCGTGCGTGATAGCAGAGTGGCCAATGAGAGGAGGCGCAGGCACGAAGTGCATCAGAGCCTCACGCATTCCGTTTACTATGACCCTGTATTGATCGCTATCACACTCAACGCACGTCTATGCGTGATGCTGGCCAATCAGAAGGGGTTGCGCTAGACGCCAAGACCTCAAATTTTATAGGATTTTGCCGCGATGATCGTGAATTCCTGAAAGTAAATTGGAGTAAGATATTTTGAGAATGCAAGCATAACAGAGGATTTCATGGCATCAAACGACGCACCCACTAATCAGGGCTAGCCGATAGTGCGTGAGCATGATTTGCTTTCATCCCATACCCAATCGTTGGCCTCTATGTCTGCATGCCATACCCTTCCACACGGTCTCTTTGTTCTCGCCCCATTTATCCATTGTCCCAGGACAAACATGGACACCGGCTTTTCGTAAGGATGCATATTTTTAAAGATCTTCGGTTTTACATCGTGCACAGTTTGCCAACCACTTGCTGGTCGTTAGCGCTTGTACTAGTTTTCTTATCCAAAGAAGGCATTCGTGCACAATTCCCATTAACAAGTATCACCTTTATAGAATTCTCTATTTGCTAGAGAATGGAGCTGAATCATGTGGGATGCATCCAAGGGTGACAGCAATTTTGTTCTGAATCATCAATTCCAGAGTACATACGATACACGGAGGGTCTGTAGCACAAAATATTGCTGCTTGCGGCTGTTGCTCTTGATTGTCAAATGTTCCTTCCTTTCGATTATAGCAATGTAAACAGCGAAGGAACGATTGCTTATCGCTTAGCTGTCACTTAGGACGCCGCGGTTGGAGCATGAGCCAACTTTTCATGCTAATGAAGGTGAGTCCATTTTAAACAGAGGTGGTGGTAAACGTGGTGTAACGGAGGTAGCGAACGCAGTGAACCAGAGGATGGAAACGTACTCATTCGAGTTGGTATACAAGGAGAGATGTAAAGTTGTTCCCAAGTGGGTTAACAGATGCGCAGGCGATGCTGGATGAGGTTAGCGTGGAATTTTAAGGAGTTGGATGATCATTGGTTGAGGGTGCGAAAGAGGTCTGCAAATTGGGCCCCATGGCGATGACTGTATAGAAGCGGGAGCACGAGTGAGGTGTGATCTGCAGACCGTACGTGTAGGGAGAGGAAGGAAAATCCAAGGACGGGATATGTTTAATTTACTTTTGCAATTCTGTCCTGTCTTGGCTCGTTGATTGCACATCCCGAGTGTTCTTTGCTATTAAAACACGACAAGTGTCCTAGACTAGAATTACATCGCAATCACGTCTACTCATTCGCAATTGACTGCACTTACGTATGCGGCTGGTGTGATGGGCGATGGTGTGATAGACATGACCGGAGGAAAACAATGCACACAAGGCTGCCAAACATAAGGGAAGGTATCAAGCTTTGTTACTGATAGCTGATAAGTACGTCGACAATCAAACTCCATCCATCATTATCACGTACTTCAGCTAATAATATCGCTTGATGGTCGCTACTTACCACAAGCATCGCATTCTTGGATATCGTCTTGAATTTTGTGGTAATTTTGAGATGGTTAAAAACGCACGGTATTACCCACATACAGCCGAGGAAGGAACACTCTGCCCGAACCCATAAATACACTACATGTCTGATTGGCTAGTCCCCTCATTTCCTAGCGTTTCGCTAATGGAAGGATTGCCCCACTGCCGTGCAACATGGCCAATGACGTGCATCGATATTTACCACCAGCGAATAGTAAGTTACCAGAACTTATCAAAACAACTGGGTTTTTATTAACCAGAAATGACAATGCCGGTCACTCACTGCCGTTATTATGACGGCAGTGGCTGCAGTGGTGTGAGACGTGTATTCACTGTGTGCCCGCAGGATGCAATGAATAATTTGCTTTCCCTAACGCAAATAGACGTTGGTCATTGGCATACTTTGACGTGGGAGTCGCTGTGAATTTGAAACTCCTGACCACCCACCCATCACAATCCATTTGCACTGCTTAGTTGCCAGAAATCTCTCATTCCCGTCAAAGCTGCCAATCAAGTTAGTGGGTTATATGTCTCCAATTGATGTCCATTCATTGCACTCAACATATACACCATGCTAGTCATTTGCCACCAGGTACTGCAGAGGACTATTATGGACTTAAAAAGCTCTACACGGTTTGGAGAGAATGAGAGGTGAAATGCGTACAAATACAATCAGATCAAATGTGACTGATTTTGAATTCGATATGCCAGCTTTATCAGCGTTTTCGTATTCTCACTTGGTGTCAGATGTATTTAAACTAATTTAACCTAATGCGTACGCCCTTAGCACAGTCTCAAGTATACTTCCAAAAATCATAATGACAACTTTGTTGCACCGGAACTTCAAAGCAACGTGCCATCTGCTTGAAACTTCAGCAAATATATGCCGCGATAATGGGTTCGAAATCACAATTGTTTCCTTTCTGTGGACGTGTGGTTCTCACTTCTGTTCCATAAAGAATGTGAGAAGACGATCACGTTGTGGTCAGTTCAGTGCAAGAAACAGTGCGCGCATTTATGTGAAAAACCTAAAATAAACAGAGAAGGCTTTAGGTTGGCGCAGCACCGTAGTCCACTTCCAGCAGGCATTAGAGGTGGTCAGGACAATTGCGTCAAAATGGATCCAATCCACAAATTTTTCGAGTGTGGGTGAACCTCAAATATCATTCAGCCTGCGCTGTAGCTATACATTCAATTTAGGTACGAATCCCACAATTTGGTAGAACTAACCCTGCATTTCGATGGTAGACTACCTTTATATGCAAAACGGGGCCACGGGTGGTGTAACGATGTAAAGCATTAAGGATTCGTCCAATTCACTTCACCGCAGGAATCTTCATCCGCGTCATCGCGAGAGAGAGAAGTAAAGACAAATAGGAAGCAACGACTTAATGCCCTTTTTTCACTAACTACGATATGAGGTGCTGCGTCGATGATAATCAAGCACGAATGGTAGCACCGGTGCTTGATTGCCTGCATTGTAGAACCCTACAGAGAAAAAGACAGGTCTGATAAGCGCAAGTTATGGGCCGAGATTTTGGACATAGATGCAAGTGTTGTTAATTCCCACTGGCTTATGAGATAGCTCAGGCAAGCAGCACAGTCACGCAGGCTAATGCGACTGCAGGGATTGCGTAAGCTAAGGCAGATTCGCTATATTTGCTAACAACCTCCGCACTCCCTCAAAGGGCGGATCACTAGCTTTGTAGCATCTTACTATCATGTGTGGAACATATTAAAATTTGGAAGACAAAGTGAGACTGGCATGGCTTTGGAATCGAAAACACATTTTAACACAAAGATCTGTAAGCCAGTCTCGTTGAAAAGGGTAATGGATTGTAATTATGGCTGCCTCGCCAAATGAACCTTTGAAGAGCAAATCAATTAACTTAGAAGTTATGCCAAAGTAAGCGGAAACCTCTTTCTAGTTTCATGAGTCATTCATTGTAAGGATGGCAACATGCGTTTTCCAAACAATTAGAGTTATGTTACTGCAGCCGCCTATTTTTAAAGAACAGTTCGACCAATTCAACAAATCTACCACTTTTATGTAAATAATAAGAACGATAGTTCACCCGCAAAATGAATAAACCAGGAACACTAGTTAGTTTAGATGACAAGTACGAAATTTATTTCGCTGTGTTCATCACGAGCGATGAATCTTGCCGCGGATATAGCCCTTATCCCTTTATAAAACAGGCCTCAGTGAGCACCAACATCTGCTTTCAAATAAGTCTGCAAAATTACGTAGGCTTGTGTTCCAGAGGAACAAACAACACCAACAGAATTATGCTATGAGATAGCTGAACATGCGTCACCTCTCCATGAGGCAGGGCTGTGATGCAAAATGCCTCACTTTGATGGAGTTATGCAGCAATGTCAGCTCCGATCGCTCTGTTTATTGCTAGCAAGAAGTTCTGATGTCTCACAGATAACAAATCTCGGCAGCCAATTTCGATTCCCTTGTGGAGGTCTTTCCTTACTTCTTGGCAGATTTAGATCACATCTCTTTCCGAAAAATGCATCCCTGAGCAGTGGAGAAGGACTGCTTGCAACCATATTTCCTTTCATCCGAAAATCTTACAAATAGTTCTCTATCACAAAGTTGCATGCACTATGTTATCACTACGGTTTTGGGGTCCATGCCAAAAGTTGCTTGTGGAGCGGACATTATCTTCCCAGTGGTTCTGATGCGCTTGAAGGCAGTTCCGCCTCCATTCGTGGACGAAAATCACCCAAAAAGGGAGCAGGACGTCTGCGATGAGGACGTCTACGCTTTGTCAATTTTGAGGCAGAATTAACATGGTGTTACCATCCCACGGCTGGAGTCCATGATTGTTGTTGGAAAGGGGGACTTAAAAGAAGTGAACGAACATCTAAGAAAATGCCTTCGAATGATACCCTGAGAAATCCTCTAAAAAACAAAGTTGTGAATCCAACGGACATTACAGATTAGAAGAAGCTAACTTCGCGTCAGAAAGCTAACTTAATAAGGGACTGAAATAACGATTGTACCATCCCAGATTAACTCGAACAACTGCGCTTCTACTTGAAAACCAAATTAAAGACGATGAAACGATCTGGTCTGGCCAAAATATCTGCACAGAACGATCACTATGGCAAAAATCGAGAGAGTCTTTAAATGATGGACTCAAAAAGACAGTTGCTTACTGCCAAAAGGCACCTATTCGTATCATTATAACATTTCCGCAATTGGCGCCGATGGTGAAGAAGTGCACTAAGTGTAGCTCATGGAAGGCCTTTTACCAGGTAGAGGTGAAGGCATCTTCATGAATGTCTCTTCACTAACTTTCCATTCGTGCTGCATCTGAAACATCCAACTGTTAATTAATTAATTAATTAGGCCATCCCCTAACGACGCAGTGGGCGGGATGCTGTGCTTCGCAACAACGAAATAGACGACTCCCAAAATTAGACCAGCAAGGTAGTGTCGACCAAACGATTGTGCAACAAAAGATTCAAATATCGCAGGATAGGACTCCATACGTCCCGCTCGACAAATCTAAGGCAATCTGTTTTGTAACTTTGGTGGGTCACTCGCAACAATGTGACCAAATGAAAGAATGATTTTATCTGTCAGGACCTGAATTACAGGGATATCATATCAAAGGAATCGAAAAGCAACATCTGAAACAGCAGCTGCAGGACTACTGCTAAAAGCACTCAAACCTACAGTCTGTCTAACAAGAATATCCATCACTACATTCCACCCATTGCAATCTTTAAAAAATGGTGCTTCCCGCTCAAAAAGCCAGAAGCACATTAACTCTGAATCAACCTTACTGTCCTGGATGGGGAGGTTTTGTAGCAGCACATGATTCAGTACAAACCCAGTTGCCATAACACACTAACAATAACTAATGCATGCTGAGCTGTGATCAAATAATTATGAGAAGTGGTTTCTTGGCATGGCAACTTTAATAAGAAAGATTGTCAGAGTAGAAAATGAATATGTACTCACATGGACAGTACGATAACTCCGTAGTCCATTTGAACAGCCTCAGGTGCGAATTTGGAAAGCAGACAAGCGGTTTTGGCATCCAAACTGTGGTTGTGCACGCCTATTCTGCTAAAAGAATCATAAAATCACCATAATAAATGTTGATTGTGGGGATCCAAATTGGGTAGAGGGTGCCTAACCTCCTAGATGCGATACTTCAGCCCTCACGGAGAGTCCACAAGTCCAGACAATATCCACAGACTGACCGCCAGATATACGACATAGGCACCAAGTATAGCTGAAAATGCAAATCTCAAGGTAGTCCAAAGTCACCAAGTGAATTGGTTGTGATTCATTTTGATTTGGCAGTTCTGCACACACTTCAGAACATTACGTAAAGGAGACAGGTTAAAGAAATTCGCCTTTACAATGAGCGCTACATTAAAAAGTATTTGTGTGATAAAGGAGAATAGAGAGAAAACAAAGGACTAACTCACCTATGGCTTCGAACAATGAATAGACATTTCATCTCGCGTATTTATCCATGAAATCAGAAGCTACTTGTAGTGTACCAAACAGACAAATTTATGATCCAACTTCATCGTCACCCAAAGTGGTAAAAGTCATTATATTTGATGAATTAGTCCCATATGTTTGGCAATAGTATCAAAAATTCAGCGGTTAGAAAATCCGCCATAGCACTAGGAAATGAGCAAACGGACTAGCTAATCGTGCAGTTAAGCCATGACCCTAAAGCCAATCCGATTTAACATAAAATGCTGCTTTTTTAAAAAAAGTCTTGTGATCGCAAATTTGAAAATTACAAATAAAATTTCGCTTAGATCAATTTAGATTAGCTTGTTGTCTGTAAATACGTATTTATTTAATATGCAACTGTACTGCAACCGTACAAATTTTAACTCATTATTAGAAGTTGGCATATCTGCGTGCATAAGCGCAAAATTTTAACTGAGAATATCACTTCGGCACCATTTGCTACGGGTTGCATGAAGCGCAAATCGAGCGATTGTTTTGCAGGCTTAAAATTAATCGCGACCGCTTATGGTTTAAAAATTATCAGGGCAGTTGGATTTATTGCATCTATTCAATGCAATTTGCTGCCGCTTTCTGCACGCACGTGCAGTGAATTTCCTGTTGTTTTCTTTGAAATCTGGATTTTAACTGGAAATACCGGTGAAGTGCTTTGTTTGTTGGAACTACCGGTTTCGGTGAGGGACACAGAGGTGGTCGCATTGCTCTAGCTTCGTAGGCTGGCCTCTGGGCCATGCCCAAGACGCTACATGTGGTGGATGCGTGTGTCAGATAGAAGGTGTTTTACGTCGCAACTAAACTAACATCAAAAAATATATTCTTAACATTGTTTAGTTAATTGAATAAAATTTTATTTGATTTTCTACATTTGATTGACGGCGAAATGCTTGCAATTGTGCGAAGGATTAACCAGTACTAAGACTATCAATGGAAATCCTGCCAGCAATATTGCTTTTGCTCAAATTTCCTTGAAAGTCGGACGCTATTTTAATAAAAATGCGCCTTCTGTTTGGCATTTTCAAGATCACGGGCGTTAGTGCATTGTCTGTCGACATGGTGGACGCTGAGGCTCACGATGACGGTTGGGTTTCGGTCAGGTAGGCTGCAATTGTCAAAAGGGACAACGTTGTCAACCTTTAGGTCATAGCTGGTGCCAATGACGGTCTGGTCGATTACCTAGGGGCACTTAAGTTGAAATCGAATTTCGGTATTACTCTGCGCCTTCTTCAGGTGAAAAAGTTTTCTGTACATGTACATGTTTTAGTAAGACCTTTGCTGGCACGCTTTTCGAGCCCGTTCACAATTGCGTCGTCACTGCTGCGTTCATGCCTGTTAAGGTAGAGCGAATCGTGCTTGTTGGACATGAAGGGGGATATGAGTGTGATCTCCTCCATCAATGAACTAAGTCGTGTCCCCCACAACCTTAACAGTCACAATACAAACAGATCCATGACAAGGTGGCAGAGATTATGCAGCAATAGAGTCTTTCGCATGCAGCCTACGTCGTCTTTAGATAAAGTGGCGACCCAGAGCGCAAGAGCTGGGACAGAGTAAATGTAACAAGTTGATTTTTAACTGGCACTTTGGCATGTGGCCAACTTGTGCCTAAGTCACTGCACCCTCGCCTGGTGGACTGGTCTCGGGGCCAAGTTAGTAGCCCCACTCGATACGCATTCTGTCCAGTTAATATAATTTCCATCGTCATTAAAAGGTCGCAGTCCTATGCATGGATATATATATATATATATTCGAAATGGCCTGCACACAATGTAATTCCCTTGCAGAAACCACGAGGTAGGCGTGCGACCCATGCAAGTGACATTTGTTTCCAAAATATATACGCCATATACCGTTGCAAAATTATGATTATTCAAAAAGATCGTTGCAAACTACTATAATCACGCATTATTGGAGCTGATAATTATGGACTACTTATCCCTTCAAATCACGCGATTCGGCAGTCAATCTAAGCATCAATCAAAATTTGTTTTCTCACCTTGCGACTTAGCTGTGGATAATTTTGACGACATGCACACAGATCTAGGTAAACATTCGGGGTCTCGCGACTTAGAATCGGTAAATCAGCATGCCTCGATATGTCTATTCCAATAGTCGCAAACCAGCACATCATACGAGTTATGCATGCACACAGAAGTGGATCTGCTGGTCAAGAACGGGATAATGCATGGGCCAATCTATTAAGAATCATTCCCGTAAATGTGCAAGGCTTTGTAAATGCACTGGAGATGGTGTTCTCTTTCTGTTTCGCTTTGTTGCGGGCCTTTGTTTTGTCTAAAGAATTTTTGGGCCGCCTGCAGTAAGACTTTTTCTAACCTTTGACTCCACCCAGCATAAATAAAGAAGCATTCAACAGAGAATGGTTTTGTTACATCCTCATCTCCTCTTTGGAATTCGCATAGGCAGCTTTGTGCTAAGATATGTGTAGGTTCATTCGCTTTTGTTTACTCACTGATTGCACACATTGTAGAAAATTGTGAGCAGTCATGCAATTTCTCGCCGGTGTTTGCTAAAGAATTAGACTCATATTCTGCACAACATCTAAGTACTGGCAAATTCCTAGCTTTTGATTAATCTGCCTTATCTCGTCTGTTGCTATCTTGCAGTCAATTCAACTTGCCCTACTAAGTACAATCATTATAAGATGCATGAGTCAGAAGGTTCGAATAAAAAGAGGTTCAAGTGAACTGAGTAGAGACAAATTTGTATAATTGTGTTGCGACTGTCTAGTTAACAAAAACTGTATTGTGAAATTCATTCGGCACATAAAGAATGCATTTTATAAGGTTGGTAGGGAGCAACATTATAAACCGCTATGAGATAGATATCTGTGCATATGCAAGAAAAGAGCTGAAGAGAGGTGCTTTAGGCACCAGCTTACCTTCGGGTAGTGTTTGGACAGTTTTGGCGCAGTACAAAACCCTGGTATTTTCCTTAAATCCCTCAAAAAGTATAACGTATGATTTGTTAGGACTCGGAATGTTGAGTAGTAGTAGTAGACGTTAATATTTGTCAAATGCACCTTCGTGTGTGCTAATCAAGGACAATTGTCAAATGGCATCTTACCACGATATTGCGTGGGTTCTTTAGCCAAAGAGGAGGCAGCCAACACGATAAAGCAGAAATAAAGCGCCATTTCTGCCCTAAAATTGCTCGCATTCACAACTCATGACGTATTTATAGGAATGGCCTGCGCCCATATCGGCCTATCAGGTATGTTGATCTTGACCTGCAGGGCGGCTTCTCCATTTACACGGTAAAGCTATCAGACGCTGATGCGTGTGGCCTATTCCAGCTTCAATGCTCACATTTGCTATCATGCATTCTTATAAGTCGGTTTTGCCTGAGAAAAATCAAAGCACCACCCACTAATAAGCCAGTGCTTGTGACTACAAACGCATCAACACCGCATTCCAAAAAGTAGGCCAAATTAAGCCTCCCACGCTCTCCGCATCGTGCCAGGCAACTTGAGTCTGCGTTAACGCTACCATCAATTTGTATCTATTTCAACGAGATGGCTTATGACACACAAACCGACATGCAGCTTAGATCACTTTCAAAATGTAGGTTTTCCAAACGCAAAGCTCAAATTTGCTATGATGACTTAGGTAGCTATAAACGTTATTGGTGGCTGTGCTCTCAAGCAGGAGTACATTTAATTTCGAAATGATTGGGTGTGGTAAAGATGGCCGAAATGTCATTTAATTGAAAACAATGCGGGAGGACTCCCTCTCACAAATTGTATTCTCAGCCCCAGTGTCTGTTTCAAATCCCATTCCGGCAGATGACGGTGCGGAGGCGTCTGCGTCATCTCTTTGTATTACTTTGCTCAAAGTACATGTCAGAAGCACCAACGCTTGCCAAATGCATCTTTCTACAGGTTGGTCAGAGTATAATGTTGGAAGGCATCCTACCACTGTCTTCTGTGTTCTATGGCCAAAGCACAGGTAGCCAACAAAACAAGGTAGAATGGAAGAGCCATCCTCAACCTAGAAATACCTCGAAACCACAGCAACCGACGCATTTGTAAGAGCCCTATGCTTTCACAACAGCCCATCAGGCGTTCCGTTCTTGACCCACATACAATCGCGTAATGAAGGCTATCAGGTGTGAGAACTAGTAAGCACTAAGAATGGGTCGCGTAGTGAAATAATAAGTTAGTTGTCAATCCAATTCAAATTTCGCTGTCGCTTAAGAATGTCTCGAAATCTTTGTACATTTGAGGGAATCCATTTCTTGTTTAAGAGGTCGTTGTGGGTGAAGGAGTAACGCAACTGCAGTTGCCGCTTCTTCACTGCGTCTAACCAAGCTTTTCCTTACTTTGCAGACGTTCGATGTGCTCTTATATGCTATAGGTGGTCACATTGTGATACGTCGCTACACCCTCCTTTTGGCGCACAACAGTAAAGACAGTGCACCATCATCTCTTCCCTTTCTACCTGCAAGTACAAATGCAAACGCAAAGGAAGCCTACCTAACTTAGCGAAATTTAAGCAGTTGGCACAAAGCACACAAAACCATGGATTAAAGATCGTGCGGAAATAATGGAATGCAATATCATCCAT
Source organism: Taenia hydatigena (assembly GCA_036345935.2). Taxonomy (NCBI): domain Eukaryota; kingdom Metazoa; phylum Platyhelminthes; class Cestoda; order Cyclophyllidea; family Taeniidae; genus Taenia; species Taenia hydatigena. Next base: position 9,404,066 of record JADWOT020000002.1, on the reverse strand, counting down.
CTTGTGCCGACTTAATTAGCGCCGTTTTCTTCCATTCGTTTTTTTCGGATACTTGGCTGCAGTGTCCCACTGTGCCACACGGAACGAGAATTCAAAAACTCCTGTGTAGTGGCTGATTAAAGGTTGAAAAAATTGATGCACCACCCTAGGCAAATCGTTCTGCTCAATTTAAGGGCTGTGAATAAGAGGTACGTTGGATCAAACGAGATCCCCTACTGTACAATTGCGAGCAAACAAATTGGCCAGTGATGATGCAGTTACTGTTTTCATTCATCTGAAAATTGATCCAGTGAAACTCACGCCTTAGGAGAATTGCAAGATAATAATCAATGCCAAAAGCAAAACAGATGCTTTTCTCACATTCGTTCTGTGGCTTAGTCAAAAATCCCAAAACGGCTCTTGAAACTATTTTTAAATGTTTGGTATTAATAATTTACCCGTTAACCCCCACGTAGATCATTTTAATGATTTTGCCGCAACAAAAATTAGAAATCGCTAAACAAGCTGGTAGAGAAAATAACACCCACGTTTAAAACGCTTGCATAAGAGAAATGAAGAAGCGATCTCTCAATAAGATGCGGAGGCATATGATTCGCTGCAATGTCAGCGTGAGTATTTCCATGCTTGAACGATCTGGTTCAAATAAGCAGTGGTATCACATGCTAGAAAAGGGGTTATGCTAAGCCACCCACACTGGTTCGTGGCAGATGATTTGTGAAGGCGTTATTGCAAGCATTTATTCATGTCTACTTTAGCTGGAAGGCTTATAGCAAACCTACCGATGTTCAGTCGGGAATGCATGCGAATTGCGGGGTGCTTGTGCACGAAGTTGAGTAATAATGAGTCGATTTGAGTCAAGATATGTATATAATTGATAGTGACGCTATAAGAATAGGTACGAGATTCTACTACGGAAACCTGATCCTTCTTTTTAAAGGCAGTACTAAGGAGCCCCAACATTTTTAGCCAACCAGAGGCAGCGCAGATAGCAACTTTGTCTAGCTGTGTGTAAAACTGAAATCCTCAATAACAAATAAGTGAGTAGCATTTAACTTGCACGTCTACCACCACTGAGTAAGTAGCACTTTGTGCTTGCGTGAAGTGACCTCCTTGAACGTCTGCGCATTAGTTGTTGTAGTGGGCATCGTTCCCAGTACAAACATCACTGGATTAGATCGTCTCATGGATTTCGAGTTGGTTTTAAACGAAATGCGAACACGATTCTGTGGAGGAGTGGGAAAGAGCATAGAGCTGGAAAATCTAGCATCTCATAAGGTCAGACTGTCAGGGTGGGACAAGTTCCATTTGATTTCGCGATCCCAATGAGTTTAGAACGTTAATTTGGAGGAAGCATGCAAACATGTATTTATTTATAACTTGATCTGAAAATGTTCTCTTCGTCACCGCATGTTGGTGTAATAGCCTGCTGCTCTAGCAAAATTATGCTTCCCCATTGCAAGACCGTAGCATCGCCTTGAAAACTTGGCCTCACACAACTGTGCCCAAGCATGAGTACTCTCCTCCGGTTGTATAGGCACAGTGATGGCTTTTGGGAGTGGTTTCGCTAATGTCACTACTCCTCGGCGAATCAAGTTGAGTAGTGGGTGTATTTGGCGCCAAATTAACGAATAGTAGAAGATCGCATTCCCATGAATAGCTGGATCAATTACGGCGGGAGGAAAAAAGTTTTCTTTTTGGCAATACCATTAAAGTGTGTGCATGTGCGATGGTAAGATAGAAAAATGGCTAAATTTACGGAAACCCTGCTGTTAATATCTACAAGCTCCCTTCATTACCTTTATTATTATTATGATTTATGAGGAAGGCGAGGTGTGTGTTGGGTGGGGAAAGGTGTGGGAGTTATGAATGATAAGGAAATTTACTGCAAAGCATGTGCTCTCTTGAGCTGGCGTTCATGCATAATCGGTTGCACATTCGGCCTAGGTAAGTGGTCATTTACCATTGCGAGTCATCCTCATCACTCTGGCGTCAACAGCTTTCGTGCATGTTGATGGGAAGTAGTGAATTATTTAAATGCTGCATCACTGTTCAGTAATTATTGTGCGTGGCAGAACGCGTAGACCTTTGTAGAATTGACAAAAAGGAGAAGGAAGTCAGTTGAGTGCCCTTGGAAAGGGTGGACTGCGAATCACGTAATATGCTGAGGCGAACCTGGCTGCAGCATGGGCACTCAAGCTATTGCAAATAATACCAAGAAGGTAAATAGGCAACAACAAAGCATCTTAGAAGTAAAGAAAGCAATGAAACTTCTGAGTTAGTTGGGTGGCTGGCGAATGCCAGACAGAAGACAAGTAAATTGCAAGCATTTCATAAAATGACAAAATTAGAGAATTTGGAGCTGGCATTAGTAACGAGGACGTATTGAATTGATGTCGAATAATTGATGGATTGAAGACATTGGAACACGTGTATATGCATAATTGCATGTTAAAGAAAAAAAAAGAAAGTAGTAAGGAAGGTGGTAAACTGACATTATGTGCGTATCGCATATGCGTGACGGTGAGACAAAATGCGGATATCGTGAAGTGAAACATCACCATAAGAAAAAAGTAATTGTTTGCGCAAAGAATTATTCCATTTGCAAGACAATTTGATCTCGGTCAAAAAGTGGCGAGGAAGTGGATAAAATGAATGAATGCTCGTAGGGATGGGGAAGGGCTTCTATTAATGGTGCGCGCTGCCACCATAACCATCAACACGCAGATGGGCAAAGTTGTGATGCAACCAGACGCTGAGTAAGTGCTCCGGCTGTAAAGACAGCAGTTGCTTTTCTGTCTGCATTCTTTGCACGTGCAGCGTGCCAGTAGTGACCAGGCAGTTGACTTCCAAATGGTGGGACAATCGATTAAATCAAGTGCCTAGGTCACATCCCCAAGCTAAGTTGTGCGGTCAGAACTGCCAGCCAGACGTGTTTTGCAGTTCTTTTTTTCTTCGTCTACACCTCATTTGCCTCTTTTTTGGGTCCCCGGCCTTTATCTTAACCTTTTCTTTATCACCTGGACTATGCTGGACTTTGTAAGCACGATGCTGAGGGAAGATAGGTGCTCTAACGCCAACAGAATGCAGGTCGCCAAAGAAACAGAGGCATCTGCCACAATGCAGATTAGACAGTTGATCATTTGCACGAAGAAGAGAAGAAAAAGAACTCGACAGGAGCGTCTGATACAAAGTTTACTAGATTCCAGCAGATGTTCTATTTCTTTGCCTTGCCTAGAGGTTTCTGTCTGCTCGATGCTGCCGCTGTGAGGCGCCTTGACTGCTTACTTGCGACGAGTAAAGTGGCTGTTTCCAACTTGCCTGGATATCGTGCATGGTTTGAGATAACCGCAGACTACTCATACGCATTGGTAAGATCCTATCCTGTCTGATTCTTTATTCAAAGGACGTGTGAAAGCAGAAGTGACTTTATGCCTCAAAATGGAGTGGATATGGTTGATAGTTGTGTTTGGTTTAGATACATGACACTTGAATTTTGGATGAAGACGGTGCCCTGATCTCCGAGTGTCCTAAAATCATGAGTTAAAAATAGACAGATGTATCGATTTTACTTTTTGCGCTCCAACATTTACATTTCAGGAAGGGAACTGGTGTGCTTTTTTGCTATCGCCAATTTGATTGTCACCACTTTCACCACAGCACCGAACTTTATGTTCCCTACTAAGCACAAGTTTTGCCCTCCATTATTTGTAAATTGAGGCATTATCTTATCCGATTTAGTGTTGCCGATCAGTTTCGTGCGGTAAACCGCGGAAAACGCTGCCATAGTACATTCCGGACTCCTTTGAATGCAATTTATGCAATCTGCATCTTTTGGCAGATTTAATTTCTTTCAAAGCACCACCGAGTAAGTTTACCCACTCAATTTACTTGAATGGCTACTTGAATGATTATTTGCTTCTTCAGTAGACGACACCCGTTAATGCAAATGCATGAAATATTTCATCAGCACAACGTAATCAAGTAACCATACTATCCCCCCCAGTAACATTTGTTAACCTACTTAAAGCGTTTAAATGTTCAGAATACTGCTAAGATATATGTACTTTTACGGAAAATTAATGGTTAATTGGTTTCCACAACTTTGGCACAACAATAAAGCTGTAAAACCTAGTTGTAAGCACTGTTTTGGCGGCTAAGGTGTAACATGTCATTTACAAGTAGTTCAAAATCCCGGATCTGCTGGTGTATCATTTAGGTGGTTCTTATGCGGGAAAATAACTTTCTCTGCCTTCTGTATTTAAAACAGCTCGAAATTGAAATAGGCGGGTTGGTATTTTCTTCCATTTGTATCAAATTTGGTGATTATGGGAAACCAAAAAGACAGTGTATCACGATTCCTCAGTTGATGTCCATGTGAGTAGGGCAAGCTAGCCTGCTTTTTGACAAGCTGACTAACGTCTAGGAGACAAAAGTACTTGCCATCCCACTTTATTTATTCCCTGTTTGTGTAAGTCGCACTGCAGAAGTGATCACTTACCACCCTCCGCTCAATTACCGGAGGCCGAAAATCCAAGTGTGAGGTATATCAACTCCTCAAGGGGCCAATTCCACAGGTCAAGCCGTAAATTCATGGCGCACACCGCATAACCTCGATTTCAACTCGAGGATGAGAGAAGGGGAGGAAGTGGAGATGAGACATACTACTTCACTTACCACATTCTACAATGATGAATTTCTAGTGCTTGTCACTACATCCCTCAATGTTGACAAACACCATGAGTACATGTATAGCGGTCAAAAGAGAAATGAAGACAGCTCGTACTTGATTTTTTGACTTAGAGACGCAGATGGATTTCGAATGCGTTAATTCCAGCAGTGGAAAACTCAGAGATGCTTTTTACAAAGTATCACGCATACAATCAACCACCACATGTGTTCATTTAACTTCATCACGTCCACATGCATACTTGGAGGGATGATGAAGTTAATGTTCTATGTGTACTTCTAATCGCTTGCATAGGAATACATTTTAGCAAAGGTTGGTAATGGAGAAGGAGCTTATTACCGGAAGCCAATTTTCGCTCACGAAAGGGATCATCCGAGATGGCTTACATAGGAACACAATCAAGTGACAAGTTAACCGTAGCTTTTTACATCGCATTTCCGAATTTCCTCACTCACCAATGGATGGTTTTTGTATTAAGATTGACTGGTGTCTCGTAAACCAACGCATTTATAGCCGATGATAAGAGATCTTAGCCACATCCATAACACGCCGCGATTAGTTTCGCCTGTAGGTGACCTTCAACATTCAAAAGTTCATCATTCGATTCACTTTAGGTCGCATGGCCGTTGTCAGTTTGGTTTTCAGTGGTTGAGCATAGTGGCGGGGGAGGTCGCATCGGAAGAGAAGAATTTAAGCCTAACCAACGCAAGGCACAGCCTTGCTGATGTAGTTAGCGCTGAGACATCGCTGACTCTTGGCTCTGGCCTTCCAGCTCCTCTTCCTTCTCCGAAGAAGAAGCCCACTCAAGAAGAGAGTTCAGGTAAAACTGCCTTTTATCTGTAGCAACCCCTTTTTGCATGAAGCAGAAAGACTGCCACCTGTGCGAGCGAATACAGCTTCAAACTAACCTCAACTTAGAAAAAAGTAACAAGACTAGCACCAAGGATAGATTTGGAAATGCTGAACACACCTGTTTGTGGCATTTACCGACGCCGGAAGCAAACGTTTCCCTTGGCCGGTCGGAGCATGTTGCAATGCAAATGCACCAGCTGATTAAATACAAGCTTACAATATTTAAGATTCGACCACGATAACGTTGCTCCAGTTTTGGTGCAGTTTCCCCAACAGTTTGTTGTAATAACTGGCTGCAGCCTTGTGGTCCTATATGATGGGCGCAAAGGATGACATGGAAGCATTTTGGGGACTGGATGAGCGCCAGTCCGTCTGTGCGACACCGCTCTTTTGTCCTCTGCTATTGAGTGGTAGAGTTTGTCTCCCTTACAAGTCGCGTTCTGCTTGGTTTTAGAGTTGCAGAAGCCTCACATGCTACTTCCTTTACAGCGTTAGAAGTTTTGACGCTAGTGTAATATTACTACTCAAAAAGTGATTCTAGCCCGTCGATTACATTGATTAGCAGTGAGAAGTATGTTCAGCCTAATCAATTGTTCAAAAATATGCTTAAATTATGGAGTCCTAATGTGTGTTGTGCAGTTATGTGACTCATTGAAAATGGCTTCATGAGTAGGCTTGGAGGCAGTTTTTGGACCCCGTTGGCCAAGTACCTTCCAACGCTTTGATAGTCAGACAGACAGACAGACAGGCAAATATCCTCTGTCAGGTGAGAGTGATCATCAGAATGGTGACATCAATCAAAAGTTTGAAATACATGATTAAACTAGTCCATAATTTGGCCACGACTTTGTTGCTAGGGTAGCGTTTATTTGTGGAAAGACTATTTACGTCCCAAGACATCCTTCTCTTAGGCCTTCCATCATTTCAAGTGAAACAGCGCAGCTAAATGACCCAAAAGTTATTTCAATAAGGCTATTCCTAAAAGTGTTATTTGTTTTCTATAAAGAATTGTATCCGCTTCAAAATGGCGAATTCTTCTCTTTTAAATAGCATTAATGTAGGGTATAGCTCATTGGACTTAGCAAATTCAAGAAGTCGTGCTAATTTTTGCACATTTTCAACCTAAAGATAAGATTGTCAGCAAAGGTTGGGCTGAATAAAAATGTGACTTACTAAAAAGGTATGCAGAGTCTGCTCTTGATTCGCTTTGTCTGACTGACTTAAAATTTGGAATGCCCATACTCTTAAAACAAAATCCAAAAGGGTTTAGTGCAGGGTAGTGCAGTGCTAGTTTCCAACACCTGTCATAACTGTTCAGAAAACAGGTTCCGATTGCATTTTGTTTGAAGCAAACGTGAATAGCAGCACCCTGAGACACTAAAATGAAGGATCGGATAAAAGCAAAACCACCCATCCTAGGCCATAATCTGCCCCTTGATGACTATGGGCTTGTTAATTAAATACGAATCTATTCAAGAAGCAACAAACGTTATAGGATGCATGAAAATTACACAAGGAAGGAATGATTCTTGGGTGCTTACATGGGAGGTATCCAATGACAAATGGACGCCATCCAATACGATAATCTAGAGTAAACGTATATTAAACAGCATTTCGCGATATCACGTTGAACAGTTAATGTTGCGTGACCTGGATTTGTACTCTTGTGACACGCATTCGTTTGACCCAGGAGATGAATGTTGCAGTAATATCGGACCCCCAAATGTGGTTTAGGCAATTTGTATCTAGTGATAAAATGCCTCAAATTTACAAGTTCTCAAAACTTTACGAGTTCTAGAAGTGTATAATACTGACTAGCCATCCAATACGATAATCTAGAGTAAACGTATATTAAACAGCATTTCGCGATATCACGTTGAACAGTTAATGTTGCGTGACCTGGATTTGTATTCGTTTGACCCAGGAGACTGCTCATACTTTGTACGTATTTGTGTGCTACACTAACAAAAGCAAATAAGCCTCTCTGACCTCGGCCTTCTCGAGATGGGATAATAAACTAAAATCAAAGATGCGCAAATAAACACATTTTGCAGGAGCAACCATCACTTGTAGCGTAATTTGCACAAAGTTTTCCGTAGCAAACGATATAAAACGCTATGCGATTAAAATTTGGCGTCCTGGTACTTTCTTGAAGGCAAAATAAGGCATCAAACTAGGACAGAATATACATTCAGCTAACAAAAGGGATTGAGGCTGCTGGCATGGCCTGGAGGCTAGACCACCCAAGTGACAGAAATGGACACTCGATCAAGGGAGGCACTACAATAAAAACAGGACTAGCCAGCTATGAGGGTAAATGGCTTGTTTCCCTCTCGAAAGCAAATCCAACTAACCTCCTATTATAAAAATGAGAAAAGAAATAAAAGGAAACAAGAGATATAAAATTGGTCCACATTATTGTTATACAAGCATAAAAATTGCGTTGTGTAGTATTTTCAGCATATATAATCGGTATCACATGTTGATATTCAGATGATTGGGTACCAAACGGCACAGAGGGTTGGCAGGCTAAGATTGGATGCCAGGAGCGGCGTTTAGATGGCACAGACGCACTGTTGTGGGGCGAATAACTTAGATGCCGTTTCCGATTTTGATGTCCAAAATAATTTATTTGTATTCATAAAACAATGTTGCAGAGAGGCGCAGTACCTTATGGCCGTCTATAATCGGGAATAAGATAAACGATTCCCACTGCATTTGTGTAATTCCGACAAATAGTATTTAGGTTGTTACGCGGCATCCGGAACACTGTTGCCCTGCATGATTAAAGCTTGTGTACTACTGCGGTTTTAACTCGGTGGTTGGTGATTCTCAATGGAACCGCTTGTAGATGCGTCAATGCAAACAGGTAAAGACAACTGCATTGTAAGCTTACTGTCACGAAGTTATTTGCACTAACCTGTTTACAAAGTCAACGCGCAGACGACCAAGCGTAGTGCAGGAAACACGAATATGTTTTGCGCATGATAACGGAGGAAAGTTTGCAGTAAAGTTGGTGCTTTCGTCAGCACTAAACTAGCCTTAACCACAGGAGATAATGTAAAACCACATCTTCAGGAGCATTTTATGAAAACATAATAACACTGGGGATGTTTAATACTTCATTATTTTATATTTTCGTTTGTAAACTTATGCATTTCTTTTGGTGAATTAGTGCCAGGGATAAAGCCGACAAAGTTGAGTTGGAGGACGATCTCATTTTGACACGCCGGAAGTCCTTATTCCCTTCTAGGCCCAAAAATTGGTTGTCACTAGGCTAGACAGCACACCGACGCAAGTCTAGAAGTAACTGATCACGTGTACGTCTAGCTGCACGAATGTACAGGCATTCGCTAGAAATAGAGTGTGATTTTGGATTAGATGCAATCTGAAAGAGAAAAATCTGGTTTCGCAGGTCATATGTTTATCTTGACCAGTTTCTAGAGTTGAGAAAATCAACTGTTCCTTCAAGCATGGCTAAATCGACTTACTCGCACCCATACGGGTGGCAAAATGATTTGGGAACAATCGCAGCGCGGCCGTTCATGGATGCTCAGATCCGTTGCTGTAATTACAAAATCGCCTTTCGCACCAACATTATCAGTTATAAACTGATAGTTTTTAGTTTTAGTATTTGTGTGACCACTTAGCAACGAGTTTTAAACGATTAAACCTTCAATCACTTCGTCTATGAGAACAATTCAGCAAGTATGAGCGACTCCGAAGTGCACGTAAGTTCTCCTTTCTGTGCATGGATTACTTTGGTATTTGTTACAGCATTGCTTCGGAAGCGACAATTTTTTATTATACAATGTATCATTGATTCCAAACGCCTAATAGAGCAAACTCATTTTGGCACATCACTATTTAAATGAAAAGTGGCCACAACAATTTTCCTGATGGCCAACCATGTTCAAGCCGCTCGACCGAGGTGCACATTCACTTCTTCCTCTTATAGAAAAGGCGAAAAATTGATGGTCCTTCAGGCAGTGATTCTACTTCAATTACACTGTCTCAAGCAGTAGACTCTAATATGCTCCAAGTTGCTAAACAACTACTGGAAAAAGGCGTGCGTTGTTTTGGACCTACTATTGCTTCTTTAGTATAAAGCGACGAGCTGAGAACACGTTGTTCGTCCTCACAAAGCCGCGCATAATATTCACGCAGCTAGCTAAGCATAGCGCTTGTTTCATCCCTACTTTAGTTGCAAAGTAACAGCTCTAGCAACCACAAGTCCAAATTTTGTCACTGTTTGTAAGGTAGCATTACTACTCCGTATCGACAGGTAATTATATGCATCTAATCCAAAGTTGCGCAAATTTACTAGGCTGACCCCAATATTCACACAGAAGATCCTACGACGACTCCACTCATAGAAGCCACAGCGATGGGCTACATAGAAATGATGCAGCTCCTTCTCGAGAATGGGGCTTACACTTACCTGTCTGATCACCGTGGCAACACTCCTCTCCACTGGGCGGCGAGGAAAGGCAATTTAGCTGCTGTCACTCTGTTGTGTGAGTCGGATAGCACCACCGATGTGAAGAACATGAGCAACCAAACACCACTAATGGATGCCCGCAGACATGGTCACTCTGATATTGTGCAATACTTGCTTCGGTACGAGGCCAGTGAACAAGTTCAGCCAGCCGATGGAAATGCCGCCACATCTATTGCTGCTAGTTTTATGGCACGTGGCATCTCTGATTTTGTGTCCAGTTTTTTCATTGTGCATGACTAAGCGATTGTTCAATTCCATCATTCGTATAAAAATACTCCTAACTAGAATATTTCCTTCGTCGGTGTCAGATAACGCCCATTATTCGTAACTGCCTTTGCTGCAATGCTTTGAAATTCCATGAATTTTATATGGCATATCATCATAGTGGAACACTATCGCAAAACTGTCATTTGCGTTACTGTTAGGTGTGTAGGAACTACGAAATCAAAACCACAAATTGATTAAAAACTAAAAACAAATTTTGATATTTTAGGAAACTCAGAGACCAGAGGATGCAATGGGTGAGGAAAGTGAAAGTGCTAGGCTCTCATGTATCTCTACTGAAGGTAAGAATATTATGCGGACGGATTATGCACTGGTTTCGGAACCAGTCAATTAATGGTGCTTTAATCAGACGTTAAATGGGTGCCGATGCGATACAAATCATTAGGAATTTTGACTAAGTTTCTAATAACCTGTTTGATAACATGAGGTCTGCGGTCCACCGTCATATCTGCCACTTTTATTTGCCAGAATTCTGAATTCGATTTGACGTAAATAACAAATTTGTCCCATCAAAGAAAGTCAGCAAACTGTAGGTGCGGAACGAGTGTTGGCATCTTTGTTTGTTACTGCATTTAACTCCCTACAGTCCGCACAGCCATTGACTTCCGCCACTTTTATGCACTTTAATAAACTTGATTCCATAATTCAGCCTCGAACCAACTTGCTTGGATGCTCGGCTTTTATTTGCAGAGTTCAGCTGCATCTTCCTTCAGCAGTGAGACGGTTGTGCTGGTCTCAGAAACTTGGTAGAATAAAAAGACACCTCCTGAAAAAGTTGCAACGGCTTTGGCACTGTGCAAATCATCGGCACTACACATCACGTCTCAAGGCAATTCTAAACACAAATATTTTCCTCGCTAGATTCTTTGGCTATACGAATCTGCATGAACAGCACTTATTCTGCAACTGAGTTCTATTTCTCACCGAGCCTTATTTTGTCAAATGTAAAGCAACTCCTGCCACATGACTAAGGGTAGGGGGGGACAGAATAATAGACTTCGAGTTAACAGCTGTAAAGTCAAAAGCGCTACTGAATAAACGGTCTATTTTACATCGAGCAGAAGGAAACAGAATCAAACGAAATCCAAGGAAAGGAACTGTCATTTCATTTTGAAGTATAGTTTAAAGAGATGCGATCCCGCGTGTAGCTCTTAATGCCTCATGGTCGCAAACTTGACCAGGTCTCAATGCAATTCGGTCGTAATGCAGCAACGCTCCTCGACCACACTGCGTAATGGATCTGCACGTCTTCCGTGGACGATTATCCGTTTGAAGGTCTTGTTTGCGGGAGAGCCACTAAGGACTCATTTTGCTAGAAGTTGGAGAGTATTCGCTTATTCACAGTGAGCTTCAACCACTTTCTCATGAAGATAAACGAAGTCCCTGGCGAGCGTCTACTCATTCTGCTCCATAAAGAGGACTCGATATAATGTATGTCATGCTGTTATGACTTTGTGTTCGGAATGATTCCTACGATTTGTGCTCAAGGTAGTGGATTTCGCTACAGAGCGTGGATGTTATGGAACCTTTATCGCACTAGAAACAGAAATGGCGCACCAATCATATGGCACAAGTTAGGCTTTAAAATCCGTGTCGTCGCTGATAGAGGATAAGCTGATGCACACTGCCGCAAATTTTGCGGTCGTCTTGTTTGCCTTGCCCTCTTTTCCTCTCAAGCTTCTTGAACGAACAAAGTGATTTGGTAAGGGCACTTTTGTCAGCAATCATAGAAGAAGTAAAGTGCATTTCTAGCTTTCGTCCGTCTTGAGCAGATCTGACGACGTCTCCATCTTCAGATTTGCGCCCAGTGAATTCTCCTCGCTGATGAGCCTTACTTCAACGAAATGTGCATTCCTTTGATGTCAGGTTTGTAGACCATTGATTTTAGCCTAAAATATACGGCGTAGCATGAATTGCTGACAACTTTTTAATCGTTAGGCAGAAATTGCTGTTGTCGTTATGGGTTGCTGCTTTAATAGTCACCCCTAAAGTCCTAAAGCATCTTCGAATGATGTGGATGTCATCATCGCAACACCGTTCAGGCTGAATGCTGTGTGTCTTTGGCGACAGATCACATAGACTTTCTCTGCTGTGCGTTTGTCAAACGACTAAGTCGCCGAGTCATATTAGTAGTCCTTAAGCTCTTAACGTGCTTCAATAGTCTTCATTATGCCCATGCATTGCGGCGTGTTTCGTCCGTCAAGACCTCTCGACACTATTCACTGCTGCGGCAAACCTTGCGACTTATTCAGCTAAATTGCGCTCAGAATATAAGTGTAGATTATGATCCTTATATTATTTTATGTGGCGCCTCGTCAAACTCCCTCCTCGACAAGAAATTAGGTTTCCTGAAATGTGGGGGAAGGCACTTTTCCTGTCTTCATCAAGACTACATTGATCCCTTTTGATCGGGGAAAATAAAGGTGCCGCAAAGCAATCAGCTCACTTGTGTCAGGAATTTTTGTAGGGAAGAAGAGACAAACAAGGGTACTGCTGCAAATATGGCAACTTTAATAAAATTTATCTTAGGCTGCTGTCTCCATCCCTCAAAAGAAATATGTAATCCAGTACAAAGCCATGTGATAGTGCCTCATAACAATTAAAGGTGGGAATTTTGGAGACAGTTATGATAAAAGTAGCACAAGTGAATGAAAACTGTTAATGGATTGAGCAGCTTTCCTTAACATAGAGTGCGTATTCATTAAAGAGCATTCTTAGGATCTCCGATAACAAGAGTCAGCTCCTAGGGTAGTCAGTACATGTTTGATTGGATCGCGAGTTAATAAAAGGATTGTAAAAGACACTCGGTTTGATTCAAGTCGACATATCTTAAGCAAACTTGTGCACATTCTCCTGAGTTTACTTGTTGCGTTGAATGTTCTTTTCATGTGAGGAATTGGCTGGAGTATTTTGCAGCGGTACCAGCTATCTACGAAAAATGGTCAAAGATGCTTAAAGGGCTGATAACTCGTGGGTTGTTTGTGCAGTACGTGTGATATTAGAACCGGTCTTTTTATGCTTCTTATCCTTATCGGATGACCTGGCCGACATAATTTTGTAAAATGTCCAGGGCTCACTGCTCGTTTGGCACATTGACACAAACTACACAAACATGTCTGCATGTATTACAAGATGTGCATGCAGACCCTTATTAAAGACTATCACTTAAGTAGGCACTGTGCTTCTTTGAACGTGTCTTCGGGTGTCAAGCAGGCAGGCATCGCCACCGTATAGATCATGGAAGTGCCATAAATCGAGAGAAGAAAATAACTTGCTTCTTGGTGGCAAGCTCAATCAAAAAGCATAAGTTTAGAGATGGATGGGGATTCAAAACTCATGGGAAATGCTAATTGTATTTTATTCTAATTCGTCGTCGTCACACACGGGCATAAGAAGTGAGTAAAGTGGTGGCTATTATCATTGCAGTAAGGTATGCGTCCTCTTCCACATCAGTCGTTTCATTGTTAATGTCTTCATTACTATGCCTAATGGGTACACGGTTCATTAGTAAGGGTGGAAGACTGCATACGTAACGATACCATTCAAAGACAAATTCCATTTCTTCGCTGACATTCATTATTCGCATCCAAAATGAATGACATTTCGTCAACTGCGTCTTACGTTCGGCTTTATTCTTGGCTTAATTTCATCATTCACTTCAGAATCGCCCTCTTGATCAATATTGGTTCAATGAAGTTATGGTAAATGCTCTCGACACTTGCGCACATTGATCCCCTCGTTGCGAAAATATGCAAATACTTTTCTTTGATGCTTGTGGAAACTACACCGAACATGCTATGGGATCTCCCTTTTGTTATTTTGCTACACATGGAGATTCGAATGTCCGCGCCTTATTTCACCTGATGTAGACAACACCATCCAAATTCCTAGTCAAATTTTTTCACCTATGTCGGATAAATCGCTTCAGCGATTCGCTAAATAAATTTGAACATTTTACTTGATGAAATTAGTAAGTGACGTGTTTGCTGTCTAAATGCCGGAAAGCACGTTACACACTGTGAACGCAATCTTAGAGAAACAAAGTAATGAATTGTGCATCAATACGCTCCAATCACTGGTTGCGATTAGTGCGACTGACGATCCTGCTAAGTTTCCTTAAGACTTTGTTATGTGATAGACGATCTCGTCTAGGCTGCAGGCCGTCAGACATTTTACTTCGTTATCCAGGCAAAATATCACTCGCCGGCATGCAACAGTAAGTGCACTCAAATGGTACGTGATAATGCCTTGCTAATCAAAAAGGCCCTTTACAACCCTTAATTGCTCTTGAGACATTCCATGCCATGTCTAACGTCGAGGATTCCAAAATCCTAAAAGCGGTCTCTAAATTAGCATGATTTCCCAAAAAAGAGAATAAAATGATCATTGCGCCTACGAGGCTGGCAGAAATCAGCCATACCTGAATCGTGTTCCTACTTCGGGTTTCAAATTATGACCAAATTTGCATGAGCAACGCCGCAGACTGGTCAATCGGCAAACATGGAACCGATGCTATTTGCAGGAATTGTACGCAGGAGTTTAGGGCAATGCTGACTAGGCCAAAAGTTATTCTCCCACACTGCAAAAGCAAGCAAACAAGGTCCCGAACATTGCCAAACTGAATAATGTCATATGAGCTATTAAGGCCCGTGGTGCAGATTTTTTCGCGGATATCATTACCTGCTGCTAAGCTAGTAAATCATACATATTAAATATATTATAACACAGCAATGTGGTTTGCGGTTCCTAGCCTTCCTTTATTCAAACCAGTCATAAATAAATTTAGTCAAGCCTTCTTATTATTTTGCGAGGGGCAGAAACAATGCATCCAGCCTGTCGATTGGCTTATGAGAATGCGGCAGCAATAGTGATAAACTTGCAGAATATGCCAAAAGTCTTATAAAATAAGGCGCCGGTGACAAATTTAGCAAGAATTTTAAAAAAAGCGTGGAGAAAGAGAACGAAAAATTAGAAAAATAATTTGTACACACACGCACCTTGGTTGGAGCCAAGAAAGTTATGCTAGGAACAGCGGTAGCCAAAATTATTTTAATAAAGGCACTACAAAACAAAGAGCGGAATACGCAGATTAAGAATGCAGAAGGAAATCTCAAGGAGAGATACATCGAGTCTCACCATCGCGCTACCGCGGAGAAACCTACATTGAGAGTTAGCTTGGACGGCGTATGCCCTATAGGCCCAACAAGTTCCTTTACAGAAAATGCTGAATAAACACTTTACATTCATACAAACAAAAATCACGAAAAGCTTTGCTCTAAGAAGTACCTTTGGCATCCCATGCTTTGGAATAAACGGGAGGGCAGGCGATGTTAAAAGGTCCTAATTGGTCCCACTTTGCCACTACTGAATTAAAATAGACACGGGCTTCACCCTCTTGTGCACATTTTTAAGCAACGCAGAGCCTACTCACATTAGTGAGTTTTGTGGAAGGTATATACGAATGGAAGTAAGATAAAATTAAGGGGACGTGAGATCAAATTGGGTAATGCGTTGCCTTCACGGACCAAGCACCTTATTCAGGCCACCTTCCACTTCGATAACACCTGGTGACCAGCTGCACGCTCTGCGAAATGAAGGGTTAAAGGATTTCGGAGGCTGCTGACTCACGAACATTTCCCACGAAATCATCTTACGATACCCGAGTAGAAACACTTACCCTGATGCAACACTGGCAGCATTCTTTAAGGATGGCCATACGATGCCTTCAACTCTCAACTCGCACCTAACAGTGACACTCTTGGACACGGATGCTTCTTAACTATCCCTCATGCACTCAAGGAACGATATCTCTGACACTTACGCCCACCATCGACAGACTCTGGCAAGGATGATGGTGCAAGGATGTGGGCCAATGTTGCAAGGACATCACATGTCATCTCTGCTGCAAACAATATTCCCCGCACTTACTGGCGGCGAAAAGCATTGGCATTTCTAAAACCTACGACACCATGAAGACAACGGTGAAATTTTGAAAATGCATGTAACTAAGTGAAAAATACACTGCTCCCTCATGCCACTCATGCGTTCATGCTAACCTCACCGTACTGATTTCACTGCAGAATAGTAGCATTTGTGACACTATCACCATCGACAGACCGACTCAGCGTTGGAGTTGCCAGTGGAGAAGTGGTGCCGTGCTCTCGCGTGCCATTCATGCGGACAATTTTAGTCATCCACCTCAATTTGGGTAGCACGTGCAGTGGCATTGTGTACACGTAAAACCATCATCGGCAGGCCCGTGCGAGGTTGATAATGCAAATCAATAATGAAATTCTCTATTGTTAGTTTTGCGCGATTTCGAGGCATTAATCTTCAGTATGTTTTCTTGGAATGTGGCAGATTTCGCTCTGGGCGTTATTGGCATGACAGAACGAATTTTCCGCTCACGCTGATAAACTTGTGGCCTATTCGCGGTATATTTTTCCATCTGGACTTGAGCCGTCGCAACTTGGATTTTAAACTTGACAGCGCTCACACATATTCTAATTCATGGAATAGGATCGGAGTGCTGTAACGAAAGAATGCGCACACTTTACATGTCTGCGCATTCTATTTTATTTCCTTGCAGGGCCTTGAGGGTTGGGCATTTTTGGACTTCATCCCGCATTACGTAGTATGCTGCCATGCATCGAGACAGTACGAAAGGCGAATGAGAAAGTCATATCTCTCGTTCAACCAATATGGGTGTCTGTTGGTGGAGAGCACCCAACGCTACAGCATCAAAGTCAGTTGCATTGCATTTCAGGCGACTCGATAACCAAGGTGAAATGGGGCGTACTCTCTCGTTATTTAAATTCTACTTCTGCAGGATATTGTCAATATGGGCGAGTTAACATTTCAAACGCATCAGCAAATAATACCCCACTTCTCCACTTTTACATTTCTATACATTGTTAATCAAATGCCATTTCTGTTCGTATTTCTGCATATCCGATGTTACTTTGCCGACAACTGTGGGACTGTAACAAATGCGTGTCCATAATCGCAAGCCTTATTAAACCACCTTATTTCAAAATTTGCCTCTTTGTCTTCTCTAATTTGGAAATCATTTGTTTCACGCAAAATTGGAGATCCTGTTAGTCGTTTTAATGGGGCCAAAATGGCAGCCGCACTTCTCATTCAGTACTGCAGAGATGTTCGACTGCGAAGTGTGTTCTCGAACTGCCTTTGCATCTCAAAGCTGCTTTATCACAGCATCCAAGTCGGGATTAGACATTGTACTTCATTTCAGTCATCTCGTCTGCGCACCTTAATAATAACGCATGTGGCAGCAGACCACCGATCCACGAACGCAAAGCAACACACCATATTACGACTAGGAGCTGTATGTGTGGAGGAATCGCCGTATAGTTGACGGTCACCATCTGATAGGCTGGTGCATTAGTGCCCTTTCTTATAAATACCCCATGATTTGCACCTGTGACCTAATTTATCGTTCGCGATGTCGTTTCGCTTGCACCTTATGTTACTGGCGATTTCACACTTAGCGAAGAGCCAGATAGGGCTGAGTTGTGAGTTGCGCTCTACCATTTAATACTCGCCAGCATTTGTGCATATCCCACTCCGGTTAATTGCTTCTCCTCTTCTTACGTGAAGTGCTGTGGTCAGTTACGTTCCACTTGCCTGCATTCGCTTAATCGTAACCCCTCGTTTTTCATCCACTGTGAGCAGATCACTGCATACGCACCAGTTGACGGTGATGTTTGCTTGTGAATGGCGAGCATGTCACACGAACCGGATGCATGGGATGAAAATTGGCTGCGCCTTACTCAAAATCTTAGTTTTTCCCCAACACACGCGTTTCATGATAATTTTAGCACGCACGATATAGGCTAATTTTCATAAACACCTATCCTTAATACATTGAGCATTTCAATTGCTGTACTTCATAGTTGTATCTCCTAACACTATTACTGTCATTGTGGAAGCAGAAAGAGGTAGAGATTTCTGTGTCTAGGTTGTCCACAATATCCACAGCATCTCTGCTGAGCAGAAAAAATTCATCTTGTTTTGCAGGGGAGGCGATAGAAATAAGGAAACCGCTTCCAGTGGACTTGGCCGAGGGCACACACCATTACGTTAGTTTGGGATGTGGAACAATTGGGCGAGAACTACGCGAAACAGATTAGGCTGACTGCATTTTCACCCCAGCAGCCTCCCTTACTCAGGACCACGAAAGGAAATTTTTCGCAGGGGATAATCACTCTTGGTGGATTGGAGGCCGACACACGATATCATGTGCTTGTAAACCTGATTACAGATGAGGACTTTGCTGTTATATTCAGCGGATTCATTACAACAATGCCCCCTGGTAAGTTGGCAATCGTGATTGTGACGTGCATCACCATACCAAAGGATGTCATGTCTGCCTGCATAGGGAAGGAAAAAATGATTCTGTACCCATGCTCTATTTTCTCATCCCACACATTGTACTTTGCGAATAAGTGGATTTTGAGTGAGAAGGTATGTAGCAAGTGCCTATTACCTGATCTAATGCCATAAGACATATAGCCAAGAAAATGACCGCAACAAAACGCAGGCTATGCTCACGAACTGAAAAGGGGCATCTTCCACTACTCATGCTCATCATTGCATTGCACACATTCGAGTCGGATGTTGACGTTCACAGCGAGCAAGTGATTTGTTGCGGCTTAAAGGCAAACAACTAATTCATTCTGCCTGTCATCATCGTTGTGAAATGTCTTAGCTTTAAATGTTCCGCGTTTTCGTTCCCAACGGATTCAGAATGCCTGTGTAATTACCGTTAATACTAAATACGCTCTTCTTGTGCAGAAGAGAGCAAAGAAGGAAAGAAACCACTGCCTGAACACTTCCAGTGGGAATTCGTGAAGTCAAACTCCATTGCGTTGAATTGGAATGTGCGAGCGTTGGGCGGACACTACGCGAACCAAATTAAGCTGACCGCGGTTTCAAATTCTCACCCCTCCTCATCCATGAGTAAAAGAGCAGATTTCGCACGGGGGAGAATCAATCTCGATGGATTGGAGGCCAACACACAATACCGAGTGTTTGTGGACACAGAGACAACTGAAATATACGATGGGTACATTAAAACACCACTTCCCGGTAAGCTGACTAGTGTGATTGTAATGCGCTTCGCCATACCGAGGGATGACATGTTTGTTTGCATAGAGAGGAGGAGAGTGCCATGGCAACAAACTAATGGGCCTCGTTGTCCACTCCGTCTGGCTCCGCCTGTTGCGGCAATGAGGCTTGCTTGAGCCTACGTGTGCGTAAGTACAAATTAACAACAGTTTGGACATGCTTACAACCACGGCCTATTATGCAAAATTACCAAACCTCTCTTTTTCCAACATAGGCCTTCGTGGTGCATGCAATAAAGCAGCGACACTCAGTCGTGTCTCATTAGTTCCGGTGCAACCTCTTTGACTGGTAAAGCTGGTTACAAATACAAGCTTTTTACGCTTGCTTTATTTTCTTGGGGTTGTTACTTCCGCCAACTCGAGAATGAGTTTCTGCTGCGTTGCAAGCTGAGACAAATGCCCTGTGCTTCAAATTCTAGCATTTTTCAAGATATTCTACATTCAACGAAAACCAAAGTGCAACTTTAAGACACAAGTGCAGTTCACCCTGTGCCGTTTACTTTTTTGAAGGCACACAACCCTGCTTCCACTTACTTTTCTTCTTTAATCACGTCCACTAAGGTCTACATCTTCAATCTCAACTCGTTTGCCCATTCTACCATGCACAATGACTACTGAGCGACAATGCAGCATTTTGATCATTCGTTTTTTCCTTACCAATATGCTTAAAGGCAGTTGACGCCAGAGTGGCGAAAGGCGACTGGCAATGATGAGCGTCGTTCCATCTAGAGAGAATATGCAAGCCTTGCCACCTTACGGGCACTGAAGGAAGGAATATGCATGTACGCAAAGCCAACGATCGTAGCGAGTAATAAATAGACCCTAACAACGCCAAGCGATGTGAATAAAGTACGCACGGCGCTTAAAATTCGCAAGGAATAGTATCGGTTAGCCAGAAGACGTTTTATTTTCGGTCGTGGCACTGACTGACCGCTTTGGGTAGAACAATGGCTGAATTGAATCTTGTGAGAATCAGATAAGCCATTTGCCTCGTTATTAAGGTTACCTGAAAATATATTAATTTGGCATGGGAGGTGGAAAAAAACGAGGGGATGATGCGTTGCCTTTGGTGGGTAAAATGGTGGAATATGGGTGGACTGCCTCTACCTTTTACTGGCTGCACCTCGCAAGCGCATTTTAAAAATCAAAGGGTGGTCCGTAGGCTGTCCGAAGGAGTTTGCGCTGTATTTGGCACAACACATGGAAGCGAATTATTTCGGCTTCCTAAAATTTTACAGTTTATTTCACCTTCAATTATATTCTTATTAATTTTTATTCAGTTTGGAAAGCTGGTCACTTGTAAGATGAAACTTGCGATCTGGCTAGATCCTGTCTAGCCGGCATTTTAAAAAGGCATGACGCCTTTTTGAAAAAGCTAACCTTCTCGGCGTCAATATGGTTATGCTCATGTTGATCCTTGGAGAAGGTATGGTGCTTGAACAACTGGCTTTACAGGGGTGATTTGAACCATTTAAAGTGGCAAATATTGACTTGTTAGAGGATGGTTGCGTAGCAAGTAGGTACCGAAGGCACTCAGTCATGCATTATGTCACTGTTTTCTCTTTGAAGCGATCCAGTCCTTAACTCAAGCATTCGAAATCTAAACATTAAGGTCGTCCATTACGTAAACATCTCCCTTTGGCAGGATTCCACGGCACATGGCGTCTCACCGATCGAGGAGTGCTGATGGGGTAAGGCCTTCAGGCTTAAAACCAATTCATTTTGCCATGCTCCCAGCAGTGATTTGTAACTCGCACAATGGATAAGTTGACATGCGCCAGCGTCGCTGATATGCTTCATTTTAACGTACCTTCATCCCACTTACTGGTATCCTGCACGCGCTATTATTCAGCCCTACTCTATGACGCTTGATTCCTTTCCCTAGATTCTCAATTCCACAGGTCGCATCACCTTCTCAAGCAAAAGAAAACCTTTAGGCGCCGTCATCTGTTGCATTACGTGTTGCCTCACTAATGGCTGTCATTTCACTCACAACCTAACATTAGTAAATTCATCACAAGTGCCTTACCAAGGGACTTTAGGATGACTTATGACCGCGTGAGTTCACGTACACTGAATAGCCTGGCCAATCTAGAGCCGATACCTGCGAAACATTTCAAGGTTGACATCAGGCAAATGGCCATCATAGAATCACATTTTCTACTTCTTCTACTCATGTGTGTTGTGGGTCATCTTCTCAGAGGCTGAAGCCACATCCCGCAAGCATTTGTGTTCGAGTTGAGCATATCTGCATTCGCTTAGTTCATCGTAAAGAAATGCAAAATATTACACTACTTGCACACGTCCAACACAGAATTAACAAGAAGTTGGTTGTTCCAGATTAATCTGCTCTCTTGGATGTGGATGCGAATTCAAACCCTGTAGTATAGGGTCTGTGAACGCAAATACTCAAATCGCGAATTGAAATGCGGCTGCAATCCAGTTCACGTGGTTCATCATAATAGGATCTATGTATAATTTCCGTGTATAATTTCCTAGATATTTGCGTTGCGCTGATCAGGTGGAACCGCTGCCGCTGGGCACATTGATTTACCTTTGTACTTCCAGGTAGCGTAATTTAACTGCTAATGGATACACTGATGCGTGCCTGCGTTTACATGCCACGCGATCCCATCGCCTAGCAAATCCTGTTATCCAGACTCAGGGCCACTTGACGACCCCTGCAAAGCCAGCATCCACTCAGCGCAGGGAACTGAAGGTGCCATGCATTGTGGCTGAGCTTCGCTTCCCAAACATCATACGACTCGGCAGTGCACTTACGTGTACGATTAAAAAATAAAAGATGGCAAAAAATATTTCTGCTTTGCGTTTCATTTTCCTCTTCTCCCTCCATCCAACCGCTTTTCCCTCCACATACTTTAAGATCTTAACTCATTTACCTGTTTGTGGCTTTCATTTGACGGATTTGGAGAAACCCTTCATACTAGCCTTCTAATTTGCTAGCAGCTGTGTATATATTTGATATCACTATCTCTAACTGGTCTCTTCGATTTCTCTGTTATGGAAATTTCGCCTGAATTTGAACATTGTGGTAGAAGGCACTGACATTATTAACATCTCATTAGTGTCCATTAGTGTCCATTAGGCCTTTTTGTTAACCCTCAGGCAATCCAACCGACTTGTGAGCTTTAGTAATTAATGCCATCTTTATTCTAATTGATAGTTTGCATTGAGCAGCGCATTTCATTCCTTAAAGAATGCTTTGTAAATCACCCATTTTTTATAAGTTTACACTACTATTGAAGTAGACAGCAAGAAATAAATGCTACATCTTGTCAAAAGTGTGGGTCCTAATAATGCTGTTAAGTTGGTTTTGTAATAACACTTAATGGTGGGCAGGGATGACTCATTTCTCATCCGTGCCTTCACTTTTCCTCTCCTAGTAAAGCCTCCCCATGTTTTAGTTGGTAACGAACGATTCCATTTGACAGTGCACAAAATCATGTGTAAAGAGCTGATATCTTACAGTTTGGGTGTTGCACGAGCTTCTTCGAGCAAAAGCTTTGAAATAGTGTGCACTCAACTTTACCTTGTTTGAGAGGAGACCATAGAAATCGTAGCTGATTATTTAGGCAGGCAAAATAGCACGAGCAGACTTCCAGAGCCCTTTGTCTCTTCCTTTAAGCAGTCTTGAATTCGAAGCTTTATCATGTTCTACCGTAGGTGGTCTAGTTTTTATTGCGAGTTCGTGTGGCTGTTTTTGGGCTGATGGTCTTAAACAACATTCTGATTGCAGATGTATAGTTATCCTGCTTTATCTTTTAACGTAATTACTAGCGCTTTTCTTCGGCTTCATTTTTGCCACTTCAAATAAATGCAATGATAGGTTGAGACATATAGATATATAGACGAAATCTTGATGAAGCCTGATATTCCCAAACGCAGTTGTAAATTTATAGCAAAACTGCCTATGTTTGTTAGTAAAATAAACCAAGTAGTTAAAAGTTGAATGATGGTCACACATACCTTTGCGCCTATGCGACATACTGAAGGCGTGCGCAATAGTTTACAAAATCAGCCCTAAAATGAATGCATCTAGATTCCTTTAATTGCAGAATACGTTTCGCACCGACAGCCGCCCCAAAAAGGGTGAATATTGTAAAGTTTCCTTCTCTTTTCGGTTCCTTTTATTGACTGTCCCAGTGTTAGAAGGCAGAAAGCAATTAGGCATTTTTATTTTAATAGGTAAGGTGGTCGTTTGCGTCTACATTCAAACGATGATAAAGGAATGTCTTCTTCAAGAGAAATTGAACCCTTTTACATCCCCCTTTAGTTCTTCAAGTGTTTTATCCTACTCGTACTTCCACTTAAAATTCATTTGTGCCCACTTCTCAAATTGTGCATGAGGAGGCAAGCAATCTTATAAAGGTCTATAACAAGACGCCTGCAGTAGACTTCAAGTTAAGGGAACTGCGGGAAACTGTATTGGACATGTCGCCACCTGTCTCGTACGGTCTTCAGTCACTGCCGTTTCGTCTGAAGAGACGTTATGTCGCAGGAAGGTGCCAAGGAAAGAAATGGCATTTTTGAGTCCATGGCTAACCCTGCATCTCGCTGAAAAGTTAGTACTAGTTTTTAGATTGGAGTTGCGCTCTCAGATGTCTTTGCCAAAATAAGATGTCACCGAAATAGATTAGGCAGCGTTTTGAGAGACTAATTAATACTGGCTGTATAAAGCACTTGCTTTGGCTGCAGCATTGCGGAGATCAACTAGCATTGATTAGATTGCATCAGGCCTGTTGGCACTACAAATCTGTCTTCTTTTTGTCCATTTCCACCACTTCTGCGTGCCAGTATCCGTATTTTAAGTTTAGAGTAGAGAACCACTTTAATTCATGAAGAGAACTCAATTATTTATATACATAGGCTAGGGGAATCACATTCTTCGCAGCTACGCTGCTTTTTTACCAGTGCGATTGGAGAGGCGCGTCGTGACTTTTATGGCTCTTTGACCTCATCCTTGGTCATCTTTTCCACCTATCGGTCTGCCTCTTCTAGGAGAATTGGCAACATGCATTTGGGTGGTTGCTTAATGGGTCTAGCTTTGCCGATGCCCATGGCATTTTAGTGGGGCTTGTTAGTCTGAGTTCCGCTCCTTGCAATGAGAACGTCTCGACACTTGCTCAACAATGAGCAAAGTTCCACCTCCTTACTACCAGCGAAGTGCGGTGACTGTGAGCAGAGCTCAAGCAATTTGCAAGTAAAACTAGTTGCAGCCTCGAAATGCACACTACAGATTTCAGCTGCGTCTATTTTAGGGGACACCGCAACCGTGTCTGCCTCTCTGCATTAGTAGACAGAAGCATCCTTTTCGATATTTCGGAGCCGTTTTGGCATTACGAAGGAAATCGACTCCAAGCATCACATGCTAAGGTAGTTCTGGACACAATAAGTCACATCGACTAGGTTTCTTTTCATGTTGCAAATGCTAACGATGTCTTTCATTTATTAATGTCTTCCTCATTCCACTGAGATCAGTTTTGCAAAGAAGACACCGATGCGACATCGCGTTGCACAGGTTTGGGAAAGCTCAGGGTATGCTTTTAGCGCAGCTGCACCCGAGCTAAGAAGCGTCCCTATAGTTTGTTAAGGCATTTTAGTGTAGGCAGAATAGGAAGCATCTGGCTTTATAATCTTGGGTCGCAGAGCGGAGGGATCAAGCGTGGATATTCAAGTTTTGCACATCGGTTGGACGTATTAGGAAGCGATGTCAGAAGGAGCTCCCAACACTTTCCTGTTGCTACCTCGATTAATTGACTAAGGTCGTTGTTCATCTGTGCGTGGGTACCCCGCAACACTATGTGGCTGGATCCACGCCCTAAATTAAACGATCACCCAACTAGTGATCCTGTCGAGTAATATGCCCTGATTCGCCCGTCCTACTAGGAGTTGCAGATTCCTAGCGTACTCAACATCATCCTCACTAGGCACTAGGTAACGATGATATAAGTCTCCGATAAGCCGAGCTAGTACCTTGCGGCATTAGTTGATGTCAGAGTCGAAAAAGACTTCGACATCTATTGTCGCCGAAAATAACCTTTGCGATCGCGCCCATGGGATCAGTGGAATTTTATTGGCGCTGAAATATAAGTGAATGTTGGAGCTGACAGTTTTCATCAAACCTTTATAATTAATGTCATTTTAGAGATGGAACATCCTCAAACGTTACCGCCAGTGTATGGTTATCATGTTTTCCTACTCTTTTACTTCCACTACCCCTGGTAAGAGAAGGTTGAATGATTTTAGGCATCTTTAATATAATACTTGAGCTCTAGTTAGGCAGCGAATCGGTAGCAGTTAAGGGAGCAGACTCGCCACGTCGGCGAAACCGACCGGTTTGTTTTGTATTAGGTTCCAACTACTCCCTCGCTTCCCACCTAAAAGGTCGTGCTTACCTAATATAAATTACCTAATAAGTTATCCAATCTAAGTTGTACAATTATATTAGGATCAGTCGCATGTTCTATTTAAACCAGCGAAGGTATCCGCATTTGTGGCAGAAAGCCTTAACTATGACCGGTGGTTAAGATACATAACCGGAGCAAATCATTAAATGTCAGGAGGAAATCCCGTTGCAATTAAAGTATGACAATTGGGGGCAATGTATTGGCTTTCATGATAAATCACTTTGTCAATGACGTGGTTCGTTTCCAATGCAAAGTCTGTTTTGCGGCCCATTCTTGGCGAGAAAATTTAGTGCTGTTGCATATTTTCAACAAAACTGGATAGATTTGGTGAGACCACACATAATAGCTGACAGTGAATGCCATTTTTACAGCAAAAATGAAGTTAGAATGTACCACAAACTGATTTGGCGATGCCAACACCAGTCGCGTCGTGCAATTGCACAAGTCCTTCGAGCGAGGTGAATGCAATGTGAGCCACTCCCACAAAGCCAGGAAATCCACTCTCAAATAGAAACGCGAATCAAGGATCATGTGTTGCGTAGTTTCTGCTAAATGTAACAAAATTCGTTACGAAAAAAACAATGCATGATGTGCATTCCATTCCATAAAGAAACATCAATTTAAATGTCACTAAGACGAAATTAATAGATTATTTCTAACAAGAGCTTAGAGTGTAGGGTACAATGTAGCGAAACGGGATGTGACTCTAAAGCTCGTTGAGATCAGAGAAAGGAAACATGTGTTGGAGGTGGTGTTGCCTGCGGCGCAGGAAGGAGAATCGAAGTTGGGAGAATCTGAGTGACAGGACGAGGAGGCGACGAAGCAGCCACAAGGGCCAGAGGTCCATGAGAGGAGCCTGACCGCAGCCCCAGCTCAAAGGCTGCAGCACGCATGCAGCCACAGGGCTACTGATGAGCGAAGGATGAAATCGTGACACACCATGTGTCGCATAGCACTCCATGATTGAAATCTACGCTATCCAGTTGGTGACCAGACCCATAACGACAAGAAAGCGCAGACGGGTAAGTGGAGGATAGGCAATCTCTCCAAACGTTCTTCTATGACGGGGATGGGCACGTGGTCGAAGAGCGAGAGAGTGTCGAGCGGCGTCATCCAGGGAACACTACTAAGCTGAGGTCTTGGTAATGCGCTGTGGGGCATCAGATTGAGCAAAGATGGCAGCGGAGACAACACCTTTTCCCATATATAATTAGAAAATGTCTGCTGTGCATGCATTCTTGGCTTGCACTCCCACTCTCACACCACATGCATTTTAATCAAGCAATGAACTGCACCCAGTAGTGGAATTAATATTTACCAATTTTACTTAAACGTCTTTAAATAGCACCAAGAATGCAATCTATTTTGTGCAATTTAGGAAGGCACACGTTGCTTAATAAACTCAACATTAACATACTCGCCCCAAAAGAATTACTGTGATCAGTTGACTTACCATGGGATCGAGCCATGACCCGAGTTGGCTCGCCATGGTGGGATTAGGATACCTGTCATCGAAAGGTCCGTATTTTGTTGCGGAGCAAATCGTATGGACATCGAGTTCTACGAACAA
>JADWOT020000002.1:9356543-9376497 GCA_036345935.2 Taenia hydatigena | reverse complement strand
ACTCGCTGCAATATCAGCGTGAGTATTTCCATGCTTGAACGATCTGGTTCAAAGTAACAGCGGTATCACATGCTAGAAAAGGGGGTTATGCTAAGCCACCCACACTGGTTCGTGGCAGATGATTTGTGAAGGCGTTATTGCAAGCATTTATTCATGTCTACTTTAACTGGAAGGCTTATAGCAAACCTACCTATGTTCAGTCGGGAATGCATGCGAATTGCGGGATGCTTGTGTACGAAGTTGAGCAATAGAGTCGATTTGAGTCAAGATATGCACAATGGATGGTGACGCTATAAGAATAGGTACGAGACTCTACTACGGAAACCTGATCCTTCTTTTTGAATGCAGCACTAAGGAGCTCCAACATTTTTAGCCAACTAGAGGCAGCGCAGATAGCAACTTTGTCTAGCTGTATGTAAAACTGAAATCCTCAATAACAAATAAGTGAGTAGCATTTAACTTGCACGTCTACCACCACTGAGTAAGTAGTACTTTGTGCTTGCCTGCAGTGACCTCCTTGAACGTCTGCGCATTAGTTGTTGTAGTGGGCATCGTTCCCAGTACAAACATCACTGGATTAGATCGTCTCATGGCTTTCGAGTTGGTTTTAAACGAAATGTGAACACGATTCTGTGGAGGAGTGGGAAAGAGCATAGGGCTGGAAAATCTAGCATCTCATAAGGTCAGACTGTCAGGGTGGGACAAGTTCCATTTGATTTCGCGATCCCTAATGAGTTTAGAACGTTAATTTGGAGGAAGCATGCAAACATGTATTTATTTATAACTTGATCTGAAAATGTTCTCTTCGTCACCGCATTGTTGGTGTAATAGCCTGTTGCTCTAGCAAAATTTTGCTTCCCCATTGCAAGACCGTAGCATCGCCTTGAAAACTTGGCCTCACACAACTGTGCCCAAGCATGAGTACTCTCCTCCGGTTGTATAGGCGCAGTGATGGCTTTTGGGAGTGGTTTCGCTAATGTCACTACTCCTCGGCGAATCAAGTTGAGTAGTGGGTGCATTTGGCGCCAAATTAACGAATAGTAGAAGATCGCACTCCCATGAATATCTGGATCAATTACGGCGGGAGGAAAAAAAGTTTACTTTTCGACAATACCATTAAAGTGTGTGCATGTGCGATGGTAAGATAGAAAAATGGCTAAATTTACGGAAACCCTGCTCTTGATATCTACAAGCTCCCTTCATTGCCTTTATTGTTATTATGATTTATGAGGAAGGCGAGGTGTGTGTTGGGTGGGGAAAGGTGTGAGAGTTATGAATGATAAGGAAATTTACGGCAAAGCATGTGCTCTCTTGAGCTGGCGTTCATGCATAATCGGTTGCACATTCGGCCTAGGTAAGTGGTCATTTACCATTGCGAGTCATCCTCATCACTCTGGCGTCAACAGCTTTCGTGCATGTTGATGGGAAGTAGTGAATTATTTAAATGCTGCATCACTGTTCAGTAATTATTGTGCGTGGCAGAACGCGTAGACCTTTGTAGAATCGACAAAAAGGAGAAGGAAGTCGGTTGAGTGCCCTTGGAAAGGGTGGACTGCGAATCACGTAATATGCTGAGGCGAACCTGGCTGCAGCATGGGCACTCAAGTTATTGCAAATAATACCAAGAAGGTAAATAGGCAACAACAAAGCATCTTAGAAGTAAAGAAAGCAATGAAACTTCTGAGTTAGTTGGATGGCTGGCGAATGCCAGACAGTAGACAAGTAAATTACAAGCATTTCATAAAATGACAAAATTAGAGAATTTGGAGCTGGCATTAGTGACGAGGACGTATTGAATTGATGTCGAATAATTGATGGGTTGAAGACATTAGAACACGTGTATATGCATAATTGCATGTTAAAGAAAAAAAGAAAGTAGTAAGGAAGGTGGTAAACTGACATTATATGCGTATCGCGTATGCGTGACGGTGAGACAAAATGCGGATATCGTGAAGTGAAACATCACCATAAGAAAAAAGTAATTGTTTGCGCAAAGAATTATTCCATTTGCAAGACAATTTGATCTCGGTCAAAAAGTTGCGAGGAAGTGGATAAAATGAATGAATGCTCGTATGGATGGGGAAGGGCTTCTATTAATGGTGCGCGCTGTCACCATAACCATCAACACGCAGATGGGCAAAGTTGTGATGCAACCAGACGCTGAGTAAGTGCTCCGGCTGTAAAGACAGCAGTTGCTTCTCTGTCTGCATTCTTTGCACGTGCAGCGTGCCAGTAATGACCAGGCAGTTGACTTCCAAATGGTGGGACAATCGATTAAATCAAGTGCTTAGGTCACATCCCCAAGCTAAGTTGTGCGGTCAGAACTGCCAGCCAGACGCGTTTCGCAGTTCTTTTTTTCTTCGTCTACTCCCCATTTACCTCTTTTTTTGGGTCCCCGGCTTTTATCTTAACCTTTTCTTTATCACCTGGACTATGCTGGACTTTGTAAGCACGATACTGAGGGAAGATAGGTGCTCTAACGCCAACAGAATGCAGGTCGCCAAAGAAACAGAGGCATCTGCCACAATGCAGATTAGACAGTTGATCATTTGCACGAAGAAGAGAAGAAAAAGAACTCGACAGGAGCGTCTGATACAAAGTTTACTAGATTCCAGCAGATGTTCTATTTCTTTGCCTTGCCTAGAGGTTTCTGTCTGCTCGATGCTGCCGCTGTGAGGCGCCTTGACTGCTTACTTGCGACGAGTAAAGTGGCTGTTTCCAACTTGCCTGGATATCGTGCATGGTTTGAGATAACCGCAGACTACTCATACGCATTGGTAAGATCCCATCCTGTCTGATTCTTTATTCAAAGGACGTGTGAAAGCAGAAGTGACTTCATGCCTCAAAATGGAGTGGATGTGGTTGATAGTTGTGTTTGGTTTAGATACATGACACTTGAATTTTGGATGAAGACGGTGCCCTGATCTCCGAGTGTCCTAAAATCATGAGTTAAAAATAGACAGATGTATCGATTTTACTTTTTGCGCTCCAACATTTACATTTCAGGAAGGGAACTGGTGTGCTTTTTTGCTATCGGCAATTTGATTGCCACCACTTTCACCACAGCACCGAACTTTATGTTCCCTACTAAGCACAAGTTTTGCCCTCCATTGTTTGTAAATTGAGGCATTATCTTATCCGATTTAGTGTTGCCGATCAGTTTCGTGCAGTAAACCGCGGAAAACGCTGCCATAGTACACTCCGGACTCCTTTGAATGCAATTTATGCAATCTACATCTTTTGGCAGATATAATTTCTTTCAAAGCACCACCGAGTAAGTTTACCCACTCAATTTATTTGAATGGCTACTTGAATGATTATTTGCTTCTTCAGTAGACGACACCCGTTAATGCAAATGCATGAAATATTTCATCAGCACAACGTAATCAAGTAACCATACTATCCCCCCAGTAACATTTGTTAACCTACTTAAAGCGTTTAAATGTTCAGAATACTGCTAAGATATATGTACTTTTACGGAAAATTAATGGTTAACTGGTTTCCACAACTTTGGCACAACAATAAAGCTGCAAAACCTAGTTGTAAGCATTGTTTTGGCGGCTAAGGTGTAACATGTCAGTTACAAGTAGTTCAAAATCCCGGTCCTGCTGGTGTATCATTTAGGTGGTTCTTATGCGGGAAAATAACTTTCTCTGCCTTCTGTATTTAAAACAGCTCGAAATTGAAATAGGCGGGTGGGTATTTTCTTTCATTTGTATCAAATTTGGTGATTATATGAAACCAAAAAGACAGTGCATCACGATTCCTCAGTTGATGTCCATGTAAGTAGGGCAAGCTAGCCTGCATTTTGACAAGCTGACTAACGTCTAGGCGACAGAAATACTTGCCATCCCACTTTCTTTATTTTATTCACCGCGAAACCTCCAGAGGGCTATTTATTCCCTGTTTGTGTAAGTCGCACTGCAGAAGTGATCACTTACCACCCTCCGCTCAATTACTGGAGGCCGAAAATCCAAGTTTGAGGTATATCAACTCCTCAAGGGGCCAATTCCACAGGTCAAGCCGTAAATTCATGGCGTACACCGCATAACCTCGATTTCAACTCGAGGATGAGAGAAGGGGAGGAAGTGGAGATGGGACATACTACTTCACTTACCACATTCTACAATGATGAATTTCTAGTGCTTGTCACTACATGCCTCAATGTTGACAAACACCATGAGTACATGTATAGCGGTCAAAAGAGAAATGAAGACAGCTCGTACTTGATTTTTTGACTTAGAGACGCAGATGGATTTCAATTGTCTTAATTCCAGCAGTGGAAAACTCAGAGATGTTTTTTACAAAGTATCACGCATACAATCAACCACCACATGTGTTCATTTAACTTCATCACGTCCACATGCATACTTGGAGGGATGATGAAGTTAATGTTCTATGTGTACTTCTAATCGCTTGCATAGGAATACATTTTAGCAAAGGTTGGTAATGGAGAAGGAGCTTATTACCGGAAGCCAATTTTCGCTCACGAAAGGGATCATCAGAGATGGCTTACATAGGAGCACAATCAAGTGACAAGTTAACCCTAGCTTTTTACATCACATTTCCGAATTTTCTCACTCACCAATGGATGGTTTTTGTATTGAGATTGACTGGTGTCTCGTAAACCAACGCATTTATAGCCGATGATAAGAGATCTTAGCCACATCCATAACACGCCGCGATTAGTTTCGCCTGTAGGTGACCTTCAACATTCAAAAGTTCATCATTCGATTCACTTTAGGTCGCATGGCCGTTGTCAGTTTGGTTTTCAGTGGTTGAGCATAGTGGCGGGGGAGGTCGCATCGGAAGAGAAGAATTTAAGCCTAACCAACACAAGGCACAACCTTGCTGATGTAGTTAGCGCTGAGACATCGCTGACTCTTGGCTCTGGCCTTCCAGCTCCTCTTCCTTCTCCGAAGAAGAAGTCCACTCAAGAAGAGAGTTCAGGTAAAACTGCCTTTTATCTGTAGCAACCCCTTTTTGCATGAAGCAAAAAGACTGCCACCTGTGCGAGCGAATACAGCTTCAAACTAACCTCAACTTAGAAAAAAGTAACAAGACTAGCACCAAGGATAGATTTGGAAATGCTGAACACACCTGTTTGTGGCATTTACTGACGCCGGAAACAAACGTTTCCCTTGGCCGGTCGGAGCATGTTGCAATGCAAATGCACCAGCCGATTAAATACAAGCTTACAATATTTAAGATTCGACCACGTTAACGTTGCTCCAGTTTTGGTGCAGTTTCCCCAACAGTTTGTTGTAATAACTGGCTGCGGCCTAGTGATCCTATATGGTGGGCTCAAAGGATGACATGGAAGCATTATGGGGACTGGATGAGCGCCAGTCCGTCTGTGCGACACCGCTCTTTTGTCCTCTGCTATTAAGTGATAGAGTTTGTCTCCCCTACAAGTCGCGTTCTGCTTGGTTTTAGAGTTGCAGAAGCTTCACATGCTACTTCCTTTACAGCGTTAGAAGTTTTGACGCTAGTGTAATATTACTACTCAAAAAGTGATTCTAGCCCGTCGATTACATTGATTAGCAGTGAGAAGTATGTTCAGCCTAATCAGTTGTTCAAAAATATGCTTAAATTATGGAGTCCTAATGTGTGTTGTGCAGTTATGTGACTCATTGAAAATGGCTTCATGAGTAGGCTTGGAGGCAGTTTTTGGACCCCGTTGGCCAAGTACCTTCCAACGCTTTGATAATCAGACAGACAGACAGGCAAATATCCTCTGTCAGGTGAGAGTGATCATCAGAATGGTGACATCAATCAAAAGTTTGAGATACATGATTAAACTAGTCCATAATTTGGCCACGACTTTGTTGCTAAGGTAGCGTTTATTTGTGGAAAGACTATTTACGCCCCAAGACATCCTCCTGTTAGGCCTTCCATCATTTCAAGTGAAACAGCGCAGCTAAATGACCCAAAAGTTATTTCAATAAGGCTATTCCTAAAAGTGTTATTTGTTTTCTATAAAGAATTGTATCCGCTTCAAAATGGCGAATTCTTCTCTTTTAAATAGCATTAATGTAGGGTATAGCTCATTGGACTTAGCAAATTCAAGAAGTCATGCTAATTTTTGCACATTTTCAACTTGAAGATAAGATTGTCAGCAAAGGTTCGGCTGAATAAAATGTGACTTACTAAAAAGGTATGCAGAGTCTGCTCTTGATTCGCTTTGTCTGACTGACTTAAAATTTGGAATGCCTATACTCTTAAAATCCAAAAGGGTTTAGTGTAGGGTAGTGCAGTGCTAGTTTCCAACATCTGTCATAACTGTTCAGAAAACAGGTTCCGATTGCATTTTGTTTGAAGCAAACGTGAATAGCAGCACCCTGAGACACTAAAATGAAGGATCGGATAAAAGCGAAACCACCCATCCTAAGCCATAATCTGCCCCTTGATGACTATGGGCTTGTTAATTAAATACGAATCTATTCAAGAAGCAACAAACGTTATAGGATGCATGAAAATTACACAAGGAAGGAATGATTCTTGGGTGCTTACATGGGAGGTATCCAATGACAAATGGACGCACAAAATGGACTGCAGTAGTTGCGATACACAAAGCTACGTGACCGAAACGTAAAGAGGGTTGTTTATAACGGGTACGTGCGCGCCCATTAGCATTTTAAGATCAACCAAAATTGTGGGTTGAGAAGAGGATGATCTTCTTGCATATACGTGCATCCCAGTTTCGTGAACTTAAATTGGCCCACTTGCATTTTAAAGGAACAAACACAGACTGTTTTTTGCAAAATAAATGCAGTTTCTTGAATCCTTTCCAAAGTTGGATCATAGTGATGGGGGATTTTATAATTCGGTAATTTAGCATGACCCGACCTTCGGTTCGCATGCTAGGAACCAGTTCTATCGCCACTGATAGCAACGCCAACTGAAGACGCTGGTGGCGTAATTGAGAAAGAGGGTGTGCTTACAAATGGCCTCAATTACAAGTGCCTACGGAAGACTTCGACAAGTTTTTTGCACTTTCGAAGGCAACCATATGTCTGCCAGTGATAGGCTAGGCTGTAGCGATCACTCACATAAAGAGCGCAGTGCAAGTAAACTTTGGCATAAATAGACCTGCCTATTTTTGGGTCCACCTTCTGTAGTTGGTGTAGACTATCCTAGAATATACCCAAAGTACCATTAGATTACTCCGCGACGAAGCTAACCGAGTATTCATCAAACAGTAAGGTGTCAGAACGAAAATCGAAGCTGGTGGTTGCTTCAAATGCAAGCATTGAAACTAAGCCCATGTTTTTGTTCTTTCCTTGTCAAAACTCACGGCATTGTTTAGTTTCGCTTGCGCCTTTAGCTCTTTGCTATTCTCCGGTTGCGACATTTGTGCACCACTTAATTCTCTGTAGAGTGGAGTGCAGTCTGATTGCGGGTGTTATGTTCTACAAGTCTCATCTACGACCACGTTTAGGAATCATGAAGCTGCTTCGTATCCTACTTGTCATCAGAGTGTTCTGCTTTAAGCCAAAGATTTTGTGGAACCCATTTTGTAAAGTATCCTTTATTTAGAATTTATAACTATTAGAAGAATTTACCATTTTTCGACTATAGAAGGTCATTTAATTAATCAATTTCAATTCTTTTGAACAAAGCTTTCATCTGGGCATGACACCATCACAGGAAGCATTGAATGTAAACACCTAATTAAGGGAAAACAACAACAGAATAGCTCACTTAAATGCATCCGCAGAGAATTTTTGAGCAGCGCTGCTGTAAAAATTGTTAAATGTTTGATTCTGCATGTAGACTATCCCAAAAAAAGACGTGGCTTGTGAATTTGCCACCAACAGTATGGCTTTAGTGATATTTTTGACGGTATTTAAGGAAAGATATCCGTAATCCTTTGTCTATCCCTGCATTACGAAGGAAAAAGAACATTGTAGAAGCTAGACAACTGAAATCATCCCGACTGGACCTGTCGAGTGGTGCTGATACTCATTCAAACTGGACGACCGATTTTTAGTTAATGAAAATCCATTTCTTTAAGATTTTGGCTTGCTAATGGCCTGAAGGTTGACTGAGATCCACTCAGTGTTCAAGGGATCCTCTTCTTCGAAAACAACTACAGCTAATTAACATTTGGAAGGGTGTGCCCAAAATTTACTATTTTAAATAGAGTAGAGAACAATTGGCTGACGATAGAAGACCAGCCAAGTTGCCAATTATCAGAGTAGGGGTTTTAATTTAGGGCGTCCAAGATCCTTCCCAAGACGTAATGGGATTTGTGAGTCTGAACTTATCCACGTCATGAGCAAAGCTGGTGATCTTGTCTACATGACTTGAATAAAATACCTTGTCAGCGAAGTGATAAACAAATTGCTGGATCCACAGAGCCACCCTGGTTGCACTCGCTCTCCTCCACATTTTTCAGCGCCGTCACAGCTACCAGCACGCAGTGGTGCTGTACCAAATTAACTGCATCGTCCTTTTCGCCATCAGCATCGTGGCTGCAAGCATTGCTGTCAATCAAATTAAGATGTTGAGCTTTTGAGAGCTGTGTAAGGAGGATGCTTTTGATGACAACTTCTTATTACTGGGCCTGGTGGCCGTTCTCTTCTGCGGTTTGTTCCTTCTGATACCTGCAGTGGGTGCCACTGGGGAACACAAGAGGGTAGATGTTTGTTGGAAAGACGGTCCTGCAAATGGCTCAGGCGCTCCTGCAGGTGAGCAATCAGAGATCAAATTGAACGCTCAAAGATAGGAGTATCCTAAACCACAGGAAGCTATATTAACAGCGTTCTGTGCATTTACTCACTCGTATATTCGTCTGTCATTTGACCATTATTCTGAGCACCACTGCAGTAATGACCTCCATGACTTTCAACAAACGTACAGCACTGGTCATCTAGAGGAGTTTCGTGTCTGGAATTATTGGTTGGAGGAAATCGTTGGCCCATTCGTTGATTATGAAACTCTAGTGGTCTTGAGTGCAAGATCATATTAGCTTTTGGGCAAATTTACAGGTTTTTCTCATTATAGAGGCATTGTGTTGCGAGGCAGGCAAGATAGAGCACAGAATTTCCAAACCAGACCAAACCATCATCAACTTCTTGTTGGCATTGAGTCTCGCCAGGTGGGTTGTCAATGCATTTGGATTGAAGCAAACGGAGAATTGCGAAATCTTTTAGCTATGCTAAACAGACCTTGCATTGAAGATTATAACCCACCTCTCCTTGCCTCTCATTATCTTCTCCCGCTTCCACTCCACCGTGTGCTTGGCAGATATTTGGACCAATGGCTACCTCTTTCATCAGCGGCACAGCGAGGTCTAGACTATATCCCTCCACCACCACCACCACCACCACCACCACCACCACCACCACCACCACCACCACCACCACCACCACCACCACCACCACCACCACCACCACACCACCACAACCCACACCCCACCACCACCACCACCACCCCACCACCACCACCACCACCACCACCACCACCACCACCACCACCACCACCACCACCACCACCACCACCACCACCACCACCACCACCACCACCACCACCATCACCGCCACCAACATCATAGCCTATTAGTAGAAGCGCTTCCCTCCTCCTTTCACTCGCACATTCATTTTATTCACTTTTCTAGTTTTCTTAAAATCAAATCATCCTTTGTTTGGTTAATTGCATTCGCCTTACAGTGGCATCGTTTTACCTCAATTCTTGCATTTCATCTCCGCATCACACAGATGACACGTATTTTACCACTGCTACCGTTATTTTTGTCTTATGCAGCTATCAGTTTCCCTTTTTATAACCCTATCCAATACCATTTTAATACATCTTCACCACGAAATTCACCACCGCTTAACAGCCCTAAGTCTCTTTATTTCATTTTAAAAATAAAGCAGCTATTAAGCAGATTTTTGTGTTTTTCATTTAAGCGATGCCATGCCCTTCATCGAGTCGTATTCTCCATTTCATCTTCCCATCACATATGTATGACATACACAGATTTCACTATTTTTTCCTTTACTCATTCTAGGGCCAGTTTTTTGTGTTTTTTCTCAATGCTGCTAACTTTCCTTTAATCATTTTAAAATTGTTATAGTCACGTGTTTACATTTGGCTTGCCTACGGTTGCATATTCGCCAGCAATCCATCCAACTCAGGCACTTCGTTGTTTTCTCTACTTGTAAGGCGCTCTGCTGTTGTTTGCTTCCTCCTCGATATAGCCTACGTTCACTCGAACGGCCAGCCTTTAGCCAGCGTTGTCTCAGGATAATACGTGATCCACAGTTCGCCCTGTGCCAATTGCTTTTTTGGGGGAACGCAACCCAACTTCCTCCTACTCCCCTTCTTCAATCACGTCTGCAAGGGTCTACACCTTCCATCTCAAATCGTTTGCCCATTCTACCATGCACAATGACTGCTGAGCGGCAATGCAGCACTCAGATAATTCATTTTTTGCTTACTAACATGCTTAAAGGCAGTTGGCGCCAGAGTGACAAAAGGCGACTGGCAATGGTGAGCGTCGTTCTGTCCAGAGTGAAAATGCAACCCTTGCTACCTCAGGGACCCTGAAGGAAGGAATATGCATGTACGCAAAGCCAATGTTAACACATGTTTTGCAGTATAATTTCCCCTTATTTATGAAG
Organism: Taenia hydatigena; assembly: GCA_036345935.2. Classification (NCBI taxonomy): domain Eukaryota; kingdom Metazoa; phylum Platyhelminthes; class Cestoda; order Cyclophyllidea; family Taeniidae; genus Taenia; species Taenia hydatigena. The sequence goes on along the minus strand of JADWOT020000002.1, from coordinate 9,365,866 downwards.
CTCTCTCACTGTTCTCCATCCAACACGCAAGCCTTGCCTCCCTTATGAGTCATAATAATAAAGGTAATGCACATAGCATGCTGCAAGCAAAAGCGGTGTGATTGCAAGCCTACGATAGCATCCCATTTAATCTGTGCAACATACGCTGTCCCATAGCAAAGCACTTAACAGAATACCGCTCCCTCGCCGCCTTCGCCAATCCGCCCACCTATCGCCCACACAGCCGCGCTGCCTGTCTGCTTGTGTTCTGCATTAAGAAATATTCCACTCTAAGGGGGAGCAGGAGGAGCAAGGCAACTCTTAAATGCATCCGTTGGTCCTCTAATAGTTGCTTCGACACCACACCTGCCGTCAACGACGACAACGATCTCAAAGGCCCTTAGTGCTTCTTAATGGCTTCTGATGGATCCGTTTCTACGTCCACATTCCTCTTTGCCATTAATTCCAAAGTCAACAACAATGAGTATTGTTTTTGACGACGATGGCATAGTTGAGAAACGTCTCATAGCCCGCGTTGAGAAAGAGTGGTGGTGACAGCGGCGACGCAGACAGTATTGGTCAGTGTTGTTAAATAGATACTTATAAATGGTGAATGATGCATTCATGCAGGAGGAAGTCTCTAATGGGAAGAGGTTTGTTTGGCAAGCAAAATCTATCATCCACTAGCTTACGCAGACATTCTTAATCAAGTACCAACGCCATTAAAATGAGAAGGCTTTAGAATCTGCAAAAGTCAGACCAGGGCCTCCACTTTATTTTCACAAGTCTTTTTTTCGTTTCTCTGTTTTCATTATCTCCTGCACCTTCTATCTCTTCCAGTTAAAAACATCCTATGTGGACCATTACGTAACGAAAAGAAAACCTAGGCTAAATTTTATAGAAACCAACGATGCAAGTGCGATGAGGAATATAGTCTCTAATAGGTTTTAAAATATCATGAAGAATTGATGGAAACATCACAAGCTCTAGCTTACCAGCAGATAGTGTTTTAATTGATTTGACATAGTACAAGACTCTCTCATCATCTTTGAAGGCTTCAAAAAGCAGAGCGTATGCCATGTCAGGATTCGGTGTCTGAAGGGTAATTGACCCAAGCGAGAACTCGACACTTTTGTACATACAGGGGCCAAAGGAGGAATTCGGTGTCGCAAACAGTTTGATTTGGTCTGCATGGGGTTCAGCCAGACCGTAAATGTCTTAACTAAGCTAATGGGTCTGGAAACGCACGTTGCTCCAGTTAAAGTGCCGTGATAGCAGTTCTGCCTCGTTGACAGCATTCACCGTCATTGCTAGAAAGTAGGTAATAACTGCGTTGTTCATTTAATTTGCTCTTGTTTTTTCCTATATTAGCGACAAAAATGCAGGAATCCCTATTAACTCGAGAGAGCTCATTTAATGTTTAAGAATCCGTTGCGTTTGGGAACTGATGAGCCTATAGTTAATGTTTTATCACTACGTTTAGCAAGGTTCATATTATGGCTCAAAGGTACAGAATGCGCTGCCATTTGAGAGGAGGACAAATTGTGACCAGTGCAAGACATGTCCACTCCAGCTGACAAGGGACCGATTCGTCAGTGCTCTGTCACAACTCAGATATAGATTCCAACAATGTTTCCCTTAATGTGGAAAGCATATTGCGGTGTGTCAGTGTCTTTCAATGATATCCGCCACAAAATCGCACCTATTATGTTCAAAATGTTTACCAGGTGGCACCTATGCGCAAATGAGAAATTATTCGTTTAATTGAAAATAAGAAATATGCAACGTTATCTGCGTTGGCGGCCACATTCCGTTCCATCTTGTCCATTAGCTCGATTCGTGCTATCTCCCGACCTGCAAGTATTTAACTCTAATGTAAATTGTCCCGCTTTCCACTGAGACATTTGTCGAGGCACTTTTGAATTAAGGTTGAAGTACACAGTGTTCTCACGTGCGAGAAGGATAGATGTTAAGGTGGACCTTCAGCATTGTTTAATGGGTGTTCACACATAGCTCCACTGCTACTAGCATAGACTGTTCCAACGTTTAATAAATGGCTTGTCCGATGGAGACTGGTTTGCAGCATGCAATGCAACCAAGAGTTGCGATACATTGTCAGTGTCATACCAAGGAATAATACAGTTGTTCGGAACCTGGGTAAAAGGCAGATAGTAGTGCCCTTGATCTTGGATAAATGCTGTAGGGAAAGGGGTTTGAAAACACCTTTCTATATAAGCGAAGCCGAGAGAGTAGCTTTCTATTACTTTCATGAAGATTTTGAATGTTTTCAATAAAACAGCATGCTCACACCTGCCTGTTTTCGTCTTCACTAGATCTCAAGCTCCCTTTTTGATAAAAGTGATGGTGAATACTTGATTATTATGCGATGTCTCGCCCAACGATCGTAGCGAGCAAAAAACAGACCCCAAAAACGCCGAGCGATGTAAAATAAAGCAAGCACGGCATTTAAAATTCGCAAGGAATAGTGTCAGTTAGCCAGAAGACGTCTTATTTTTGATCGTTCCACTGACTGACTGCTTTGGGTAGAGCAATGGCTGGATTGAAACTTGTGAGAATCAGATAAGCAATTTGCCTCGTTATTAGGGTTACCTGAAAATATATCAATTTGGAAGAGGAGGTGGAAAGAAAAACGAAGGGACAATTCATTGCCTTTGATGGGTAAAATGGTGGACGATGGGTGGACTGCCTCTACCTTTCGCTATCTGCACCCCGTGAGCGCATTTCAAGAATCCGAGGATGATCCGTGGGCTGTCCGAAGGAGTTCGCTCTGTATTTGGCACAACACAAGGAAGCTAATCATTGTGGCTTCCTAAAATTTTGTAGTTCATTTTGCCTTTAAACATTTCCTCATTATTTTTCATTCAGTTTGGAAAGCTGGTCACTTGTAAGATGAAACTTACGATATGGGTGGATCCTGTCTAGCCAGCATTTCAAAAAAGGTATGATGTCTTTTCGAAAAAGCTAAACCCCTTGGCGTCGATATGGTTATGCTCATGTTGGTCCTTGGAGAAGGTATAGTAGTTGAACAACTGGCTTTGCAGGGGTGATTTGGACCATTTAAAGTGGCTGATGTCGACTTGTTAGAATACGGTTGCATGGCACGGAGGTATCGGAAGCACTCAGTCATGCGTTATGTCATTGTTTTTGCTTTGAAGCGATCCAATCCTTCACTCAAACATTTGGAGACTAAAAATTAAGGTCGTCCATTACGTAAATATCTCCCTCTGGCAAGATTTCATGGCACATAGTGTCTTACTAGATCTTGCCAATTATGAGGCAGACCTAAAATTCACGAGTTCTTAGTCTGTCTCATACTTTCCGTGTTGCTTCGAACAATAGCTGTGATAAGTGTAGTCGATTCAAAAGGGCTATTTACTTTATTTTTTGACCCATTTTTAAACACCAAAGGCAACAAAGCTAACGTTTGTAAAAGTTATAATTACATAAATATAGGAAGAGGTTGTCTAAGCAACATCTACCTTTACCAGCCAACCCAAATTCCATGAAGCATGTTAAATTTGGATTCACCTCACACTTGAACGATCCCTTTCAGATCATGCCTTATACACGCAGGGTTAAACACGCTTCCCATGAGTTGCTTAAATGTTCGCAGGAGAAAATGACATGGCTAAAGTGCTGCATTCATTGCAATAAAATGAGGGTTATTCCGCATCTGGTTGCCTCCCATCATGAGTCCGATTAGAAAGGCGTAGCTGTCTAGATGGTTAAAAAGGTGGTGCAAAATATTACAATTGATTCTTGGTTCCCTTTTTGTTCAAGGGACTTCCAATGACCCTTGTGTGCATCTTGTTAAAGCAGTCTTCTCACCCACTTCTCGAGACAATCTAACGATGGGCAGAGGTAAGCAGTCTGCAGAAATTCTCTTTTGTTTATGTCTTATGTCAAAAAGGAGAAATCATGACCTAAGGAATCATCTGAAATTCAACCAGCGTCCTCAACTAACAAAAATGCAATGAGGACTAAATTCAAAGGCTGGAATTAATCTTACAAAGGCCTGCACGTTGCAGCAATTTGCATTCGCAAAGTCTCGTCACTCAGAGCACTTACTCAAATTAATATGGCAAGCAACAAATCGAGTAGAAATCTGAGCAGCTAAAAAGTAGAGATATTAATTCAGCTTCATAGAAGGAAGTCATCTGCTGTCCCACTGTGAGGAAAGCACAATACAATGCTACGGTGAATTACAACAGCATGACAGTGCAGCAGATGAGTTCACGATCTAGGTCCCACAAAAATATGCGTGATGGTGAAACGAAATGAGGAAATCGTGAGGCGAAACATCATCACCATTAAAAAGTGCAATTGTTTACGTAAAGCATTGTTTGATTTGATAAACAATGTTATCCCGGCTAAAAAAAGTTGCGAAGAAGTGGATAAAATGAATAAATGTTCGTATGGATGGGGAGAAGGGCTTCTATTAATAGGTTATAAGTAGTAGTGGTGGTACACACTGTCACCATAACCATCAACACGCAGATGGGCAAAGTTGTGATGCAACCAGACGCTGAGTGAGTACTTCGGCTGTGGAGACAGCATTTGCTTCTCTGTCTGCATGCTTTGCACGTGCAGCGAGCCAGTAGTGACCAGCCAGCTGACCTTCAAATGGTGGGACAATCGATTAAATCAAGTGCTTAGGTCACATCCCCAAGCTAAGTTTTGCGATCACGACTGTCAGCCAGACGCGTTTCGCAGTTCTTTTTTTCTTCGTCTACTCCCCATTTGCCCCTTTTTTGGGTCGCCGGCTTTTATCCTAGCCTTTTCTTTATCACCTGAACTATGCTGGACTTTGTAAGCACGATGCTGAGGAAAGATAGGTGCTCTAACGTCAACAGCATGCAGGTCGCCAAAGAAACAGAGGCATCTGTCACAATGCAGATCAGACAGTTGATCATTTGCACGAAGAAGAGGAGAAAAAGAATTTAACAGGAGCATCTGATACAAAGTTTACTAGATTCCAGCAGATACTTAATTTCTTTGCCTCGTCTAGAGGCTTCTGCTTGCTCGATGCTGCCGCTGGTGTACGTCTGGCTGTGAGGCGCCTTGACTGTTTACTGGCGACAGGTGGCTGTTTCCAACTTGTCTGGATACCGTGCATGGTTTGAGATAACTGCAGACTACTCATACGCATTGGTTAGGTCCCATCCTGTCTGATTCTTTATTCAAAAGGCGTGTGAAAGCAGAAGTGACTTCATGCCGCAAAATGAAGTGGATGTGGTTGATAGCTGTGCATGTCTAGATAGTTAAAAGGGATTGAACTTCGTGGATTAAGTCGACTTCCTTAAGGTCGGGGCAAAATTTAGCAAAGGAAGTAAGGGAAGCAGGCTTCAGATTACAAATTGCCTTGTGCGTTCCACTGGTAGAGCGATTTCGCTTGGTTATGGTAATGCTTCGAACGAGGTAGTTAAATAATTTGACCAGACAGTAAAACTCATCTCTTTCAAATTGTCTTTCCTGATTTGTAGACAAAGTTAACACCAATCAAAATTTTAAAACAGTCCATTCTTAAAAATTGTTTTAAGTTAGGTTCTGACAAGCTTGATGCAGTTGGTAAGAGATGTGCTTGGTTTAGATACACGGGACTTTTGAATTTTGAGTGAATCGGTGCCTTAATCCCCGGGGTTTCCTACAATCATGAGTTAAAAATGGCGAATGCGCCGGTTTTACCTTTCGCAGTCCGACATTTACACATCAGGAAGGGAACTAATGTGCTTTTTGCAATCAGCAATTTGATTGTCACCACTTCCACCACAGCACCGAATTTTTGTGTTCCCTACTAAGCAGAAGTTTTGCCCTCATTCGTTTGTAAAATAAGGCATTATCTTATCCGATTTAGTGTTGCCTGATCAGTTTCGTGCAGTAAACGGCGGAAAAAGCTGCCATAGCATACCCACGTCTTCATCCTACCGATAATCTTGGCTCCCTAGCAGTCAACAAAGGAACCTTCTGCATTCTTCTCTGATCTAAACGCTTGCAGTGTAATGTCGGACTTGGGTCGGAGGGTCACCTATTAGTTTTTGTGTTGTGTTCTTCGTCCACGATCCCATCGCACAGCAGATTGAGTGCAGATGAGACATTGCTGTGTTTCTTTTATCTGGTTGTTAATGATCTCTTCAATGCCAAGCTTCAATTTCACACTTGTTGCACCCATTCAGTCCATCCAATTTGCATTACTACTGCCTCTCGTGCCATTGCATGTGTGGAGAGTAGGCGCGCGAATCCATTTTAACTTAGCATTTTCAACGCAGGCGAACGTCGACCTGGTTCACTGCCTATTTGTCACACACGCTATGTCTTCATCCTGCCAATAGTCTTGACGTCCTTGCAGTCAAGAAAGCAGCCTTCTATATTTTTCGGTAATCCGAACGCTGGTAATAAGCATACTTGCTGTGAGGTATCGGACTTGAATCAGGGGATCAACCGTTGGAACTATGTACTTTGAATTTATTTAAGAAGACAAAACGTGTCTTTCATCGAGGAGCCCATATCAATAATCCACGCATTACTCATCTTGAGGTGGAAGTTAGGCCGGAAGAGTGAAGCCTTGTGGGTGAGTCTCTATCTTCTTTGTCCGGCGTTCGTTCGCTGCCTAGATTATCAGCCTGGATAATGACGTCCTTTGAGAAAAAGCGAAGCACATAGCTGCATATGGACGTGGCATCTGCATTGCCCTCACAGCTTTCATGCCCGTGCTCTGCACAACATGAGCTTCTCACGAAGGTTGAGCTTTGACATGGTGACAAATGCAACAGCACATGTGCTCTCACTGCCTGTCATTGAAAATTATTTCGATGCATCCATTGTTAAAGGAATGCAGTTACTGCAGGACAGGTACTCGCCTTTTCACCGCTGCATTGTTGAATATTAAGTCAAGCGTAGGGACGCGCGAAAGACATGCATTTTAGCTGATTAAAAATAGTTTGTAAGGGCCCCGATAGTAGTGAAGTTCTCTTGCATGGAGGGTGATATACCAGCATTTTCGAGGTGCGTTGAGGTAAAAGAGTGAAAATGACTGGTTATCAGGGAGTTATTCTCGTTGCCTGTCAAACAAGTAACACCTTTGTGTTGGAAAGGAGATGAGAGAAGAGATCTCTGGGCTCGTGTACACTAGATGGACAAGCATGTCAGAGGGACTAACACTCTTCTCTGTCACCCACTGCATTCTAAAAGGTCTTCACTTTTAACACTGTATTTATGTTTCCCTAGGGATGACAGTCATTAGGCACTATATCTCAAAAGGGTGATCAGCACCTCTATTTGTAAGCCGCTGTTTAGTACATATTGAAGTAGCAAACTTCCTGCGCAACCAAAAATACAGACTGATTTCAATTCGGCTTCACCGGTAAAAGTCCCGTAGAATTGGAATTGGTGACTGCTGCCTGCAGTAGACCTCCAAACCTATCATCCATTTGAACAGTGTGTGCTAAAGTGTGTCACGCGAATGTCACAAGTCTGACATGATTGGAAACGCGTGCCTCAAACAAACCAGAACTCATGCAGAAAATCACTCCTGCTGAACTACGGAGATTTGACAACCTTTAGGATCATCGATCTTAACGCGACCTCGTTGACGCGATGTGTGTGTGTATGAGACAAACAAATAAAGGGCAAACTCCAATTCGATTAGCACATGCAGCTTTTCAGTTCAGTCAGCAGACACAAGGGTGAGCCTCGAGTAAACCGAATGATGGAGTCTGAGAAGTTTGATGTGATTGCGTTCATTTTCGGCGGGTGCTACCCCACGAACTATGGGGTAGTCCACATCCAGGGAGGTACTATGACTTCAAGAATGACTAAAGCTTAGTTATTTGCAAAACAACTTCGCTGTTCACCGTGCTGTTCAAGAGTACTGCACTCTTTAGCGACAGGCTAGAGCGGGGACGAAATCACCGTTTTTGCGCAACCTGTTGCAAAGCTTAAGAATTTACGATACCCTCGATCTTGTGCTGCTCATCAAGAGCGATTTCGAGCTGCGTGTCTAAATCTCCTACCTTGGCATCCTCTTTTAATGGACGTATAATTTAATAGCTGTGAAATTACCTGTGGTATAACGCGCCTCCATGTCATTGACATCGATCATTTGGACTTTGAATTCATCAATACGCTTCTATAAGCCCTGCTAACTCATACAATATGACGCGCAACACGCGATTCTCCAATAAGATGAATTACACTGAGATCCACGTTATCACGGCAGCTAAGGCAATTGGACACCTGGAGTCCGGACATTGGCATGGACTTTGGTGTACGCAGTCTCACCGCTGTGCCTGAGTGGGCGCACACAGACGAGTGCATTGAAAGCTGTTTAGCACGCGTCGCCAAACCACCATGGAGCTTCGATTGCAACACACGTTTGAGCCTTGATGGAGTCAAGTGTCTTGAACTCTATTAAGAAGCCAACAGGGAGAACGGGGTGACTTTTAAAAAAAAACCACTCCACCCTTCGTCCGAGTCGGAGGTTCCTGCTGCAGAATAGAAGTCCAACCTCGACTTACTAACTGCTGCTCCTTTCCAGGCGCACATGCAGCGGATAGGCCAACGTCTTCTTGATCTTTAAAATACTGACTGATCCTTACGTGGTGATGAATGTTGCAGTAATATCGGGCCGCCCAAACGTGGCGCAGGCAATTTGAGCCTAATGATAAAATGCCTCAAATTTACAAGTTCTCAAAACTTTACGAGTTCTAGAAGTGTATAATACTGACTAGCCATCCAATACGATAATCTAGAGTAAGCGTATATTAAACAGCATTTCGCGATATCACGTTGAACAGTTAATGTTGCGTGACCTGGATTTGTATTCTTGTGACACGCATTCGTTTGACCCAGGAGACTGCTCATACTTTGTACGTATTTGTGTGCTACACTAACAAAAGCAAATAAGCCCCTCTGACCTCGGCCTTCTCGAGATGGGATAATAAACTAAAATCAAAGATGCCCAAATAAACACATTTTGCAGGAGCAACCATCACTAGTAGCGCAATTTGCACAAAGTTTTCCGTAGCATACGATATAAAACGTTATGCGATTAAAATTTGGCGTCCTGGTACTTTCTTGAAGGCAAAATAAGGCATCAAACTAGGACAGAATATACATTCAGCTAACAAAAGGGGTTGAGGCTGCTGGCATGGCCTGGAGGATAGACCACCCAAGTGACAGAAATGGACACTCGATCAAGGGAGGCACTACAATAAAAACAGGACTAGCCAGCTATGAGGGTAAATGGCTTGTTTCCCTCTCGAAAGCAAACCCAACTAACCTTCTATTATAAAAATGAGAAAAGAAATAAAAGGAAACAAGAGATA
>JADWOT020000002.1:9296443-9356443 GCA_036345935.2 Taenia hydatigena | reverse complement strand
CGAAATGGTAAATTGAGAGACGGATCACATGACATGGCTCAAAAAAACACCGCTTTTGGGAAGATGACGTAACAGTCGATATGTCCGAAGAAGTGCAGCAGCAACAATAAAGGCAAAGTTGTAGAGAGAGGCGATATTGCACACAACACCTCTCATTAACTATCTAGCGACACGATCTACAGGTCCTTTCTGCCTCGTCATTATTGCCACCATCGGCAAGGATCGATGGCAGCCTGCTAAAGGCATTAAAGAGCCTCCCATAACCAGAACTGACAATTCCAGCACACAGAAGTACTGTGCCGAGTAACAAGGCTAGCGTGCAAGGCTAGCACCCTCTGCTGTTCACTCATGTCTCCATGGCCATCACAAAAGACTTCGTGCGGAAAAAATCACCCTTCGTCGTACTTTGGGCGCGCAACACCCTTAGCACCAGTGTAGAGCCGAGTGAGTGGCAGACACGCATTAGACCTCACCTGCCACATCCCATCCAAGAGGAAGCTTCTTATCAGGAACCTTAAGTGATTTGGAGTTGACAATGGTTCTGCGATATTATAAGTAGCTTTAACTTGCACGTTTTTTGCCATTGCAAATTACTAGTGGCCATCTTCCTGCATTTTTAGTGATCTAAATGCATGATCGGCCATGGAACAACAGTCGAAAACGAATGCTTGCTTTATTAACGCCAATGGCCTTCTCACAAACTGATGCAATGCTAAAAGCAAGAGAAAAAGTTAAGAGAGTAGAAAATGGGTGTCTAACATAAAAATTTTATTGGTAGCCATATCTACTGTTACGTTGATCAGTTATTGCTGCAGACATCAAGGTGACAACACTTAAGGCCTCTCCAAAGGAATCTGAAATTTATTTGAAGAGGCAACCAAATTAAATTACAGGAAATTTTGGGTATTTATAGCGTCGTGACTTACAGAGTGTGCAATCATTTTGCAAAAGGCTAAGAGATTAAAGAACTACACTGCTTTACATCGGAACACCTTTTATGCCCCTCATTGACCTTGTATTTTCCATGACTTGCCAATGTAATTCAAAAGAATCTTCACATCAGTTCAATCGTGCTTTCACATCACAATCCCACCTTATTGGATATGCAAGCTTAGGCCTTTAGGCTTACGTGAGTGTGATGGTTTAGTGTTGTAGCATGAAAATTTTGGTAAAATTGACCTCGATCTTGAAAGCCTATAAGTGGCGCTTTATTTTATGAAATGCGTGCTTTACAAATGCACTCTTGGTGACTGGCGGTCAGTGGACGTCCGCTACTAGGAGAGCGCATTACATCGCTTCTAAAAGCGGATACGCAATTGAGTCTGTAAGATCATTAGTAAACACATCTTTGGTGAAATGCTGGCATCGGATCAGTCAGTACAGAGTTAACCCCTTTCCGACTCATGTATAAGCATGCCTTTTCTGAGAAAAAAACAACTTAAGTTTTAGTGCAGTTAGTCTTGCTAACGTAGTTCTTCATCTTTTACTGTTCATATTACTAAAGCTGATAAGATATGTAGTAACCCTGTTTTGGCAAGTGATTCAGCCCTTCAATAAATTGTTTGCGGCTGATCTGGAAAGGAATACGAAAGCGCTGATTATGCGATCTGACCAGTCGTGTAAGGAAGTTTTCAATACTTAAAAATATTATTGAAATTGGTAATAATCGCTATAAGCCAGTTCTTACGCATACATTGATTTGAGTGCCATCGAGTTCTCATGTACAATATGGGTGGACGTGGATCCGATAAAGATATTTTCAATGTCGACGAATGTGGAAGGTCAGATAGGGTACGGCGCTTGCGCAGGAGCCGAATATGCATGCCATTTCAGCATACGTGGTGACTGCTGGGCCGCAATCCAGATAATTCACCTACTCGTCTCTTTCAACATGCGCAAGGGCAATTGGCACCAGAGTAGTGAATGCGACTAGAAATGGTGAATGCTCTTCCAACTAGGCCAAATACGCAAATTGTGCTACCTTAAGGGCAGTGAGGAAAGTGGCGTGCATCTGCGTAAAGCCATGCCAGCACATGTCTTGCAGTAAGCTCTCTCTCCATTCATAAGGATCCCCCATTCTTCACCACCCAACACGCATGCCATTCCCTTTTTTAAATTCCCGATGATAAAGACAACGTACAAAGCACTGAGGTGCGGTGCCTAGTTTATTGGCATGGCAGACGATATGTGTAGGCCTGAGTGATGCATTTGGTTAGCGTATTCGGCAGTTAACTGTAGGGTTTAGGGTTCGAGCCCATCCGAGGACGAGGGCATATTTTTGCGGCGTAGCACGCAAAGCTCTATCAATTAACTATTGCTGTTGCTGCTGCTGCTCGCGCCTCATAACCACTTTCACAAGCACGTGCATCCGGCATTCACTGGGCATGAGTGCACAAATGCGCTGGAAACGGGGATGGAGATGGTGGAGTAGTGACGATGGTGAGAAATGTGCTGGCTGTAGGAGATGGGGGCGAGAGTAGGCCTGTGGGTGGTAGTGCGCTGCAATGCGATGCGGTGTCCAGTTTGGTGGCATGGCAGATACTGTGTGTAGGTCTTCGCACCGCAATCGTTAGCGCGTTCGGCTGTTAGCTGACAGATTGTTTGTTCGAGCCCACCCGAGGGCGGATGTATCTATTGCGGTGCAACATGCCCATGCTGCGCAACAGGTGGCGGTTTGCAAGTGGTGTTCCCTGCAGTCGCATTGAGCAGTTGCTTCTGATGCAATTTTACATATGGTGCCCTTTCACACAGGCTGAACACGTACGCTGGGTAATTTGGTAGCGCTGGCTTGGTATGGTCCGATGAGAATCCTTGTCATCTAATAAACGAAACATTTTGCAGCTAACTTTAAGAATTAGAAGCTTCCACCCAAACTTAATATGGCTGATTAAATGCACTCGCGTTTTAAGGCCATTTATAAGCACATCTTTGTTAAAATGTTGGCATCGGATCAGTGAGTATGGAGTTAACCCCTTTTTAGTTCACGTATAAGCATGCCATTTCTAAAGACAAATCCTGCACAAATCTTGATAGGGCCAGCCTTGTTAACTTGGCATTTCATCTCTTACCATTCAGATTACTAAAGCTGACCAAATGTGCAGCAACCATGTATTGGCGACGCATGTGACCTTACAAAAAATTGCTCAAAGTTGGGGACGCCCATATGCAAATCAGGTGGTTCACTCACTCATAAAATATACTCAGGCCGTTACTTTGAGGCAGACTTTTATCTGCCACAATTTTGCATGTGGAACTACTAACTATGCAATCCAACCAGTTAAGGAAAAATTTTTTAGTAATTGAATATATTTTGAGATAGGTAATAGCCGCTAGATGCCGACATTTACGTGCGCATTGATTTAAATCCTTTGAATTTCTGTCCACGACATCGGCAGGAGTAGGCTTCAGTAGAGATATCATTAATGTTAATGAATATGAGGGGCCGAGTGAAGTAAGACACATGTGCTGGAGCCGAATATGCTTGTCGCAGAACTAAGTTATAAGTGGTCATTGCGCTAATTTTTCAAAATATGCAAAAGCAATCACGCTATCAAGCACGTGCAGCACAATGGGCACATTAATAACCGAGTCAGTTGATCATCTTACACTGGTCTGCACAAAGTCCTAGGCTCTCTATAGTGTCTGCCTAGCTTAGCCCAAAATGCAGTGATTTGCAGTTCCAATGCTTAAGGTTGTATTAGGTCAAGAAACACTGCAATTTTACCCGTGTAAGATGATCAAAACAGAATCCATGTCCTTAAATGTTTCGAAAATCACCCGCACGCTTAAGCGACCTACCGCTCGTTGGTGTCCCTGCTTATGATATGAATGCGGTAACTTAAATGCTGATTACTTTGTTAATTGAGAAGCATACTCTTTTTTGCCAAGAAGAAGCTTTATGTTTGGACCATATAAGTAGACGCCGTAGTAGATACATTCCCATTTTCGCTGCAGAAAGATCCGTAGACCACACGATTCAACCGCTGCATTACTTTTGACGTGTGAAGCAAATGCAAATGAGAACTGTGAAAATTTTATGAAGATGGAATAAATATGGATAAGTGCTTCGTTAGTTGCAGCCTTTTGTAACCCCATTGCCTGCACGCAGACTTAAAATTTCCGAGACAGTAAGGCGCATTTTAACAGACTCTGCTAGTTCAGCCTAAAAATTGTGCGTGAGTTAATGAAAAATGGAGAGAAGTGCAAAGTGCAAAGATTTGAAAAAAAAAATCAGATCTTCAGCCATACCAAAATCTCACTAACCCATTTTCCAAAAGCGTTTATAATCAGAACTTAAGACTAAATAATTGCTCCACGTATTTGTGTCTTTTCGGCTGCTAATAGCAAAACGCTCGACTGACTGCTTTAAATGCGTTTCCATGCTGTAACTGATTCCAAAATAGCCACTTGATATCGTAAGGCCTTGATTGATTTATTTGGCACTCCGTTTTGGCTGCTGGCGACTTCAGCCTCCGAGGTTAGCCTGGCCTCCCGGACATGGCAGTGGCTCTTGAGACCCTCTTTGCTCTTCACTACGCAGCCCATCATCTCCAGAAAACTATCACACACCTAAGCACAAATAAACTACATCAAAAGGCTTGTTGTAATTTTGAGCCTCTGATTTTTTAAAAGAGGAACGGTAGGGCAGAATTGGTAGTGAGATATGTTTGCCCAAAATGATTGTTAATCTAAGCAAAAGTTACTGCCGGGATGTATTTTGTTCCTGCAGTTGAAATTGTCACTATGCTCCCATGGTCAGAATGTTAACGGCACACTTCTAAAATTAGTCTTAGTGAATAGCTCTGACAGACTTATCTTCATTCAAGTTCCTGTTGCTTACTATATTTCGCAATTAAGTGTGCCATATTCCTAGTTCAGCACATCCTCACTGGCTCCCATACCCTTCGGATGAATAGACCAGATGGGTTGGGACACGTTTATTAGTTAGAGTTAACGCAAATCACTACAATTCTTGACGATGAGGATACTGAGCTCTTCTCCGGTCCAGGAAGTCTGACTTCACTTGCATCACGATGTGTAAATCAATCGCCCTCTTTTGCCTACAATGTACATCTAGGCAAGAAAAGCACTTTCTAGCTTCGCTGCTTGCATGAGTTACCCTCGGATAGTCTCGTTGTGAATTGACCTGAATAATGGGACTGCAAGTCAATATGCCAATGGAAGAAGCAAGTGTGCACTTCAGGGCGCCATGAACAGTGCACGCAAGAGCGCACTGGTCGAGGGTGTGAAAGTGATAAATGTTTTCTTTGCAAGCGATTTTAACTTGTTCTTTGCAAACGCCCATCCACACCTCCATGCTTGTGCTCGATGGCTAAATTTCTGGATCGCATATCTGTCCGAACTGCATCGAATTCGTTCGTTTGACAAGCTGCCAAGCAATTAAAGTCGAGATAAAACAGCTGTTATGTGGAAGGGAGAAGGCAATGCTTCGGGGCGATGGGTGCATGGCGATGGCTGATGACTTCGAATCGAAAAAATCGATGTGAATCTGAGTGCAGCAGCTACGGCCAATGGTGTTGGACCCTCACCGGATGCGAATCTTGTTCTTCAGCGGAGGCATTGCGACCCTGCCCAGATCTGATGAAATAGTTGAGGTGGATTTGTGGAGCCATTTACAAGCAGAACAACACGCAAAGCTTTACATAGTAGTAGGGAAACGAATCACTAATGCGGCGTACGCTGTAAAGAATTGCAAGAAGCTGAGTGCAGAGTTTGTTTGCAGACAGGGAACGCTTTGCAATGTGAACTTAATGGAGGCCAAATTTGAAGGTGCTTCTTAATACGGTATTTATTTAATTTGCATGAGTCAATAAGCCAGCTTTTGAATTGACAAGCACAACTTAAGCTGTGAATGCATTCGTGGCCAAAATACTCGTGCGACTGTGAGCAAAGCACACTTACGATTGCAATAGTTGACAAATGTAGAAGGTGATCAATGCGTGTGCCAATGTACGCACTAGGAAAAATAGGGTCCAAGGAGTAAGAGTTCATTGGGATCCAAATAAATCAATTTGTATGCACGCAACAGCGTACAACTCGCTTGATCTTGTGAATTAATGCGGTCAGGTATTTGACATTTAACCATCGAATTTATTTTGAGTTGGCCCTGTTTTGCGCAGAGAAGAAAGCAAATGTCCCTGGCTTCTCGCTAGGTTGAGAATTTCCAAGGTCTAGCGTCAACTTAATGTTCTATTAAAAATTTGTCTGCTTGCCCCTACTCCAAATCTACAGTAAACACCTAAAAGGCATTGTAAAGTCGTAAGCACCGCCCAATCTGGCCCATTCGTTTGGCCCATGCTATGACCGCTATCCAAATGGTTGTGAACTGTCTGTTGTCTTGACAGACTCGTTACGGGACCGGCGCACGCAGTTTGGTGTATCGGATCTAGTGAGGTCTCCGCTGAAACACATTTGTCTTTCTACACCTTATAGCTCTATTTTACAAGCTAAGCTAACGGAATTCGTATGTCCTCTTCGCCTCCTCCAATAGTCAGGTGTCGTTGCCGTCATGGAATATTCTAGCTACTCATTTAAAATGGGAAGGAAAGCACTTCTAATTTTACTCAGTCTGATGTGATGGAGAAGGTTTCAAATCAAAGTTTTAGCAGATGCGTCGTTTGTAGTGGGTTTATTGAGCTTTCCATGAGGTTGTGACAGTGGCAGAGATCACTGTGAGGCTTGGTGCACGGAACAAAAGCAAATCAACATAGCAGGGAGTATCAGTGGGGCGCTGAAGAAACATTTGGCTACTGCTACCATGACCCTTAACACGCGCAAGTTACTCTAGTTCCTTGATTCCTGGATTCTTCAGTTTAATAGAAATATATGCATGGGCTAATCGTCGATAAATAGGTTTAATGCAGCAGGTATCTGCTGCTCACAATCGCGTTCATTCTGAATTTTACTTTATCCAGATATATAAACACCCACACATTTACAAACAAAGTTAGTTTAACATCCTCGCTTGGTAGGATTGTGTGCTAAAAGCAAATCTGGGGGTCAAGGATACACATTCAATAAGGCTTAGTGCAGAAGTTTGGGGGCATATTAGTAGTATACGGTAGCCATTATGCAACAGTAGGCGTTTACGAACATTGGAAATTCCCTTTTTTAATCACGGCTAGAAAGAATCTGCAGGAATCATTATTGAGAAGCCAGCAGATATGTATGACTCAGTGCTCAAATGCCACGTTCTAATTCAACCTGCATAAAGCTTCGTTTTTATTTAATTTTAGCATATTCCTTCATGGAGTGGCAGGCATTTCTAATATTTCCTGCTATTAAGGCCAAATGGGTAATAAGAGCCAAGCGCGAACAAAAGAATTCAGGTGTTATCTAATATTTGAATTTAGGCTTGGAGGAAATGGAAGGCTGGTAGAAACCTGCGATGAAAATGCCGCTTTGAGGTTAGGAACAAAATAGAAATTCTAAGCTTAGTTTTATTTTGCCGTTTTGCTTTGTTCTTACTACCACTGTTAAGCAGAGCACCTCGTCCGCCCTCTTCATACATTTGAACCGTAAGGTGGCTAAAGGAGGTATTGATGGGCCAAAAGATCAAGAGCTTGGGGCGAAGACCTCAGCGGTTGTAGGCACTGACTCCTCCACAATTCCTTCCTGCGATTCGAGGTTGTGAGGAATTCTTGATGACATGGGTGCCAAAGAGGGTAGACCTGTTCTATTCTGCAGACAAATTAACCACCTTGCTGTTCCTAAAAGACCCTGAAATCGTTTTTCCAGAGTAATGATCTGTGTTGGCTATAACAACCGATTGAACGCAAAGTGTGGATACGCCATAACACTAAAGGTTTGCGTGCAATCAGCCTAAGATACATATCTTTGTGGTTTTACTGATAGCAAATCTTCCGTCCCAACACTCAACATCTTGCTGCGATTCAGTTACCTTGCACTGCTCTAGAAAGAATCAGCTCTGAGCTGTATCTGGATAAGATTCGGCTAAAAGTATCACGCAAGGTCGTCAGTATAATTTGCAGGAAGACATGGTTCCAAGACAGTGGAAGTCAAAAGATCCCGCGCCTCACGACAAGAAGTGAGGAGAGCAACTGATCTACCCCAAATAGAGTCTGGCAGACAAACACCCATAGAACGCATGATGACCCGATTGATATTACGCACTAAAATGTCTAGCGCTGGATCCAAATGCTCTTTTCATGCAGTGAAGCTAAGTATCGCCTTGTATTTCAGGAATAAGCAACTAACAGCGCACACGAAGACAGGATCAGGAATGACCACTAGAGGCCTGTTCAAAATATTTACACGCATATGCGTGTGCAGTATCCGAAATAATGATACCTCCGTATTTATAGTAGGCAGATGGAACCCGGATAGACAGTAAGGTGCAGTTCATGCGAGAACAGGGGAGCCAAGCGAAACGTGCTTTTAGACATATTATCCCAGGCCCAGTGACTACTGCATAAAATTCGCTCAGTGCGTAAGGCAGTGGCAGTCCTCGTAGTATTGACCAAATCTAACTGAATCGCAGTCTCGGTGAATGGAAGGACGCATAGTAAATGGCTAACTCAACGAAGACACGCTATGGAAGTACCAAATTTGACAAGGCTTAATGTGAAGTTTAGTTTGAGGACCACTGTTAAAATGGCATCTAAAGGATTTCCCAAAGACGTTGCTGATGCACGATTCTAAGGTCTAAGAACATGGTAATTTCTTCTCCGTTTGTTCAGCATAGAAGACGCGAAATTCAAGGATTCTTATTACTCTCGTAGAGTGTAGGGAGGGAGGGAGCAGTGCATTTTTCACTTAGTTATATGCATCTTCAAAATTGCACCGTTGTCTCCATTAGAAATGCCAATGCTTTCCGCCGCCAGTAAGTGCGGGGAATATTGTTTACAACAGAAATGGCATGTGATGTCCTTGCACCATCAACCTTGCCATAGTCTGTCGATGGTGGGTGTAAGTGTCAGACATATCGTTCCTTGAGTGCAACCAATAGGTGAGGAGAAATAATCCTAATTGCGTAGGTGGCATGTGATATCTGTGCATTGTTCAACAATTGCTCTCATCTTTAACCTCGCACCTTTGTTTTGATTATGGTTGTAGGTATTAGAAATGCCGATGACATCTCGCCGCTATTTAGTTTTTGAAATATCGTTCTCTTTGGTTGATAATATCACATAATGTCGTGTTAGTAATTACGTCTCCAAACTCTAAATTTCTAAGCATTCAGGTGCACCGAGAAGCGATTTGAGACTAAATGTGGCGCAAATTTGTACGAGTAAATCTCGGGTAATTTAATGCCAGCACGCCTATTTATAAATTCGACACCATGTTCGGCGTGCTTTTCCATCGTTTGGAAAGTCATAATCACTAAGCAAGGTACGCGATGGCATTCGTACCTTTCTTATTACAACTAATCAAGCTTCCTTTTAGTCTCCGAACCCGAAGCGCGTCCTTGAGGAAAGGACAAATAATCGCACGCCGCATTTTGGACGCTCTCTATCTTGTACTCCTGACATGTCAATGCCTTGTATAATTCAAAATTTTAAATTTTACGAAATGAACGTAAAACTAATGAGGGTATAGATAGTTCACGTCAACGCGTTATCAGTGCACTACCGGTATGGATCGCTTTACATACTGTAAATGGGATGGACTCAGGCACAAGCTATCATGGCAATATTCAGTGCGGTTGGTAACAGTGAGCGCAGCCCCGCTTCCTTACCAGAAGGGTTCGTTAAACTCAGGTGGAATGCTCTTCTATCTCAATATTTCTAAATTTTGAGGGTAAATATCGCGCAATTTGAGCGAATTTTTGTTTGCGACCCATTCTACTTGTTCGGCATACGCTTTACTATACAAATACTTGATCTTGTCGGATTATGCGCCTAGAGATGGACAAAAGTTTGTGGTTACAAAATATGGATATAACATGCCATTGATGCGGTTAAATTCATCACCCAAACTACATGGCGGCACATAAGTAGTAGCAAAAATGACAAAGTCAAAATCGACAGACTGTAGCAAGGTTCATAACCAATGAAGTAGGCTAATGTTGCAGGGCTATTACACGCTATCCATGCAGAAAACAATACTTCTTCAAACGTACTGGTGGCAAGAGTACAGTGGATTTCTAACACCTAAGACTCCATCGAAACAACAGGGCAAGGTTAGAGATGGGAGTAGTTGAAAATAATGCACAGATATCACATGCCACCTATGCAATTAGGATTATTTCTCCTCACCTATTGGTTGCACTCAAGGAACGATATGTCTGACACTTACACCCACCATCGACAGACTATGGCAAGGTTGATGGTGCAAGGACATCACATGCCATCTCTGCTGTAAACAATATTCCCCGCACTTACTGGCGGCGAAAAGCATTGGCATTTCTAAAACCTACGACACCACGGAGACAACGGTGCAATTTTGAAGATGCATATAACTAAGTGAAAAATACACTGCTCCCTCATGCCATCCATGCGTTCACGCTAACCTCACCGTACTGATTTCACTGCGAAATAGTAGCATTTGTGACACTTTATCACCATCGACAGACCGACTCAACGTTGGAGTTGCTAGTGGAGAAGTGGTGCCGTGCCCTCGCGTGCCATTCATGCGGACAATTTTAGTCATCCGCCTCAATTTGGGTAGCACGTGCAGTGGCATTGTGTACACGTAAAACCATCATCGACAGGCCCGTGCGAGGTTGATAATGCAAATCAATGATGCAATTCTCTATTGTTAGTTTTGCGCGATTTTGAGACATTAATCTTCAGTATGTTTTTTTTGGAATGTGGCATATTTCGCTCTGGGCGTTATTGGCATGACAGAATAAATTTTTCGCTTACGCTGATAAACTTGTGGCCTATTCGCGGTATATTTTTCCATCTGAACTTGAGCCGTCGCAACGTGGATTTTAAACTTGACAGCGCTCACACATATTCAAATTCATGAAATAGGATTAGAGTGCTGTAACAAAAGAATGCGCACACTTTACATGTCTGCGCATTCTATTTTATTTCCTTGCAGGGCTTTGAGGGTTGGGCATTTTTGGACTTCATCCCGCATTACGTAGTATGCTGCCATGCATCGAGACAGTACGAAAGGCGAATGAGAAAGTCATATCTCTCGTTCAACCAATATGGGTGTCTGTTGGTGGAGAGCACCTAACGCTACAGCATCAAAGTCAGTTGCATTGCATTTCAGACGACTCGATAACCAAGGTGAAATGGGGCGTACTCTCTCGTTATTTAAATTCTACTTCTGCAGGATATTGTCAATATGGGCGAGTTAACATTTCAAACGCATCAGCAAATAATACCCCACTTCTCCACTTTTACATTTCTATACATTGTTAATCAAATGCCATTTCTGTTCGTATTTCTGCATATCCGATGTTACTTTGCCGACAACTGTGGGACTGTAACAAATGCGTGTCCATAATCGCAAGCCTTATTAAACTACCTTATTTCAAAATTTGCCTCTTTGTCTTCTCTAATTTGGAAATCATTTGTTTCACGTAAAATAGGAGATCCTGTTAGTCGTTTTAATGGGGCCAAAATGGCAGCCGCACTTCTCATTCAGTACTGCAGAGATGTTCGACTGCGAAGTGTGTTCTCGAACTGCCTTTGCATCTCAAAGCTGCTTTATCACAGCATCCAAGTCGGGATTAGACATTGTACTTCATTTCAGTCATCTCGTCTGCGCACCTTAATAATAACGCATGTGGCAGCAGACCACCGATCCACGAACACAAAGCAACACACCATATTACGACTAGGAGCTGTATGTGTGGAGGAATCGTCGTATAGTTGACGGTCACCATCTGATAGGCTGGTGCATTAGTGCCCTTTCTTATAAATACCCCATGATTTGCACCTGTGACCTAATTTATCGTTCGCGATGTCGTTTCGCTTGCACCTTATGTTACTGGCGATTTCACACTTAGCGAAGAGCCAGATAGGGCTGAGTTGTGAGTTGCGCTCTACCATTTAATACTCGCCAGCATTTGTGCATATCCCACTCCGGTTAATTGCTTCCCCTCTTCTTACGTGAAGTGCTGTGGTCAGTTACGTTCCACTTGCCTGCATTCGCTTAATCGTAACCCCTCGTTTTTCATCCACTGTGAGCAGATCACTGCATACGCACCAGTTGACGGTGATGTTTGCTTGTGAATGGCGAGCATGTCACACGAACCGGATGCATGGGATGAAAATTGGCTGCGCCTTACTCAAAATCTTAGTTTTTCCCCAACACACGCGTTTCATGATAATTTTAGCACGCACGATATAGGCTAATTTTCATAAACACCTATCCTTAATACATTGAGCATTTCAATTGCTGTACTTCATAGTTGTATCTCCTAACACTATTACTGTCATTGTGGAAGCAGAAAGAGGTAGAGATTTCTGTGTCTAGGTTGTCCACAATATCCACAGCATCTCTGCTGAGCAGAAAAAATTCATCTTGTTTTGCAGGGGAGGCGATAGAAATAAGGAAACTGCTTCCAGATCGCTTCCAATGGACTTGGCCGAGGGCACACACCATTACGTTAGTTTGGGATGTGGAACAATTGGGCGAGAACTACGCGAAACAGATTAGGCTGACTGCATTTTCACCCCAGCAGCCTCCCTTACTCAGGACCACGAAAGGAAATTTTTCGCAGGGGATAATCACTCTTGGTGGGTTGGAGGCCGACACACGATATCATGTGCTTGTAAACCTGATTACAGATGAGGACTTTGCTGTTATATTCAGCGGGTTCATTACAACAATGCCCCCTGGTAAGTTGGCAATCGTGATTGTGACGTGCATCACCATACCAAAGGATGTCATGTCTGCCTGCATAGGGAAGGAAAAAATGATTCTGTACCCATGCTCTATTTTCTCATCCCACACATTGTGCTTTGTGAATAAGTGGATTTTGAGTGAGAAGGTATGTAGCAAGTGCCTATTACCTGATCTAATGCCATAAGACATATAGCCAAGAAAATGACCGCAACAAAACGCAGGCTATGCTCACGAACTGAAAAGGGGCATCTTCCACTACTCATGCTCATCATTGCATTGCACACATTCGAGTCGGATGTTGACGTTCACAGCGAGCAAGTGATTTGTTGCGGCTTAAAGGCAAACAACTAATTCATTCTGCCTGTCATCATCGGTGTGAAATGTCTTAGCATTAAATGTTCCGCGTTTTCGTTCCCAACGGATTCAGAATGCCTGTGTAATTACCGTTAATACTAAATACGCTCTTCTTGTGCAGAAGAGAGCAAAGAAGGAAAGAAACCACTGCCTGAACACTTCCAGTGGGAATTCGTGAAGTCAAACTCCATTGCGTTGAATTGGAATGTGCGAGCGTTGGGCGGACACTACGCGAACCAGATTAAGCTGACCGCGGTTTCAAATTCTCACCCCTCCTCATCCATGAGTAAAAGAGCAGATTTCTCACGGGGGAGAATCAATCTCGATGGATTGGAGGCCAACACACAATACCGAGTGTTTGTGGACACAGAGACAACTGAAATATACGATGGGTACATTAAAACACCACTTCCCGGTAAGCTGACTAGTGTGATTGTAATGCGCTTCGCCATACCGAGGGATGACATGTTTGTTTGCATAGAGAGGAGGAGAGTGCCATGGCAACAAACTAATGGGCCTCGTGGTCCACTCCGTCTGGCTCCGCCTGTTGCGGCAATGAGGCTTGCTTGAGCCTACGTGTGCGTAAGTACAAATTAACAACAGTTTGGACATGCTTACAACCACGGCCTATTATGCAAAATTACCAAACCTCTCTTTTTCCAACATAGGCCTTCGTGGTGCATGCAATGAAGCAGCGACACTCATTCGTGTCCCATTAGTTCCGGTGCAACCTCTTTGACTAGTAAAGCTGGTTACAAATACAAGCTTTTTACGCTTGCTTTATTTTCTTGGGGTTGTTACTTCCGCCAACTCGAGAATGAGTTTCTGCTGCGTTGCAAGCTGAGACAAATGCCCTGTGCTTCAAATTCTAGCATTTTTCAAGATATTCTACATTCAACGAAAACCAAAGTGCAACTTTAAGACACAAGTGCAGTTCTACTAACGAATCGATGGCATTGTATTTAAGCTAAGTGCGTGGTTACTGTAGACGATGAATTATACTAGGAGTCCGCTATTACGAGATGAATTTGGACGGTGCTCCTTCTAACGCAATCGTTATGCTGTTATTTAGCGCTTACTGAAAGGGAGGAAACTCGCTCAGATAGCACAAAATCATTCTCGGTGTTTTTGTTTGCTCAGCAGAATCAAGAAACTTACTTCTCACGGCAAATGAGAAAGAGTTTGCGTAGTATGTTTAGTAAGCTGATTGGTCACCTCCATATCAGCATGTCAGCATGTGTCTTGAACACCGAAACCCTTTTTCGTTCTTGATTTGTCTCAATGCTTAACGCATATTAAGAGTGCTGAGATGATGCGACCACAAAATGAGACGATCGTATTTTGGAATACAGTCGCCACCTCTAGAGAGCGCGGCTAGAAGTTTCAGACTAGTGTGACATGGGCCGAATCGACTTCGTCTTAAAACCTTTGTCTCACGCTGCAAAATCTACCTGTAATTTGGTTGACATGAGTCGCCGCTATACAATTGCGATTGTAATTGTGGATTTAGTGTGGTGCTGCGGTGCCACGTCAACACATGATGACGCATGCACATCATCACCCTACTATTGGGTCTGATAATATGTACGGTTTGCCCTCTTCAAATCCACTTGGGCTAGACTTATCATAAGCACACTTCGCTGCAACGCTGCGCATGACATGGTTTGAATAACTGTGCTGTTACGTGTTACCCGCACTGAGGTCAAGTTTAAATAAACCACCGGTTGCGAACTGTTGGCTTGTTCAATACAGTTTCGTCCGTCGTTGACATTCTCCATGGCACACGAACAGTGTTTCCTCACAAGAGTGCCGTGTGCACCCCGATCAGCTTAATGCAACATCATGGTGACAAAGTGGCCATGAAGAATGCGACGAATTACAGATTTTGACATTGTCACCGCGGCATTTAATTGATGTTTGCCTTGTGTTGACTCACCTCTGAATTGCTTTTCAATGCCCGTAATCAAGAGTGCCTAGTTGACTGCATCTCAAGCGCACATCCATGAAGCTGTTCCGTGCTAACTGCATTTTAACTCGGGACAGATTTTAAGCTTGAAGCAATGCTTAATAATGCTCCATTTCAAATGAACTTACGATAATACATGATTTCTGAATAAAATGCATACATAAGGGTAAGACACACTTCAGGGAACCAGACGAAATTCCATCAACAACTGCCTCCAGTGCATGGGATTAAGCGGGAGAGAGTGTGCACGCCACATTATTCTCTCGCTTTGTGGGCAGTTCCAACAAAATCGCTACTTAAATGACGTCAAGTAAAGCATGTGTTCCTGGTAAACGAACGCGTTTCTAAGCTGGATAACTTTAGGAACAATAGACACTTCCAGAAGATTACGTATCCATGATCTTGCGTAAAGTGGTCGGTTGTAGACTAGGAGTGATCTTAGCATTAGCGACAGACTAAAGGCAACGACTAAATTGGTGCAAGCGCGCTGTAGGCCAATGGGAAGAATGGTGTCAGTCTATGCCAAAAGGCAATTTTCAACACCTGAAAATGTGATGGATTTGCCACGAACGGCTCTTTCGAAATTGATATTACTATATGTTGTTAGGCATTTGCGAAAAAACAACTTTGATGTCTTCCGATCAAGACAAATAAAATAATGATGACTGATTAAGAGACGAAATGGGCTACTCGAACCTGTAAGATGTTTTACAAGGACCGAGTCCAAGTTAGCAAGTCTGCCTCTCCTGGTTGGAAATAAACCTACTTCTCTTTTAAAATCTTGTCAAGGCGTACTGCAAAGAAGCAAAGGTCAAGGTG
Source organism: Taenia hydatigena (assembly GCA_036345935.2). Classification (NCBI taxonomy): domain Eukaryota; kingdom Metazoa; phylum Platyhelminthes; class Cestoda; order Cyclophyllidea; family Taeniidae; genus Taenia; species Taenia hydatigena. Next base: position 9,340,515 of record JADWOT020000002.1, on the reverse strand, counting down.
AACCTTACTTGGAGTTGAGTTGGTTTTCTGCTGACAGAATAATACTTTGCGCACTTTTATTAAAGTCAAGGGTGGATATAGTGCTAATGTAGGTAAACTATTGCCCGAGTGCATAATCTCTGAGGCCACTAGCATGGCGTGCAGTCAACGCTGCTCAGCTAAGGCCCAAAAGCGGAGCCATTAATGTCCGCATAGGTAAGACAAAGAGTTGGATTGCAAATCAAGTCGCACAAATATATTACGCACTATACTCGCTACCCTGCCTTCCTCAAGGTAGCTTGGGTGCCCTTCATTGGACGCCACACGCGCAGTGTTACGAGTTTCTACGTATTTTGATTTGCGATCGGCAAAGCCGCTTTAATCCGCCTAAACCACAATATATGACAACAAATGTAGTCAGTGGAATGCTTAAATTAGAATGAGGACTTCCTTTGCAGACAGAATTTGCGCCTTTCGGCAGCAGGGCAAACTCCCTGATCTACAAATCACTGTAGGGCGACAGTCGTCAGTTATGTGACCCAACTTCTAAATAGAGGATGAGAGGTGCGCTAAGGTACACGAGCTGGTCCTAGCAGCCCAGCTGTCACATTTGCAAGGTAAGAGCCCTCCAGACAATGGGACTGCAAGATGTCATAAGCAACCTTCTTAAAGGGCATGTGCAGACAACTCCTTTTGGTAACATCCTTTCAGCAGTGCCGAGGCTGCCATCAGCTGTACATGCACAGGAAGACTTGTAACCCACACAAGAAATGCTACACGAGTTCACCTGCTCCGAGAGAATCGTCTTCTGGTGCATGGAGTTTCTAATAACGATATGAAGGGAGTCATTCTTAGCATTAAATTTAGCTAGACAAAGGATATCCCTAGACAAGGTGGCAGAAGTTTGATCGAAGATTAATGTTACGACAAATCGAGGCTTGATGAAACTATCTGTTTTGCTGATAGTAAAACACCTTAAAAAATTGTGTGTGCAACAAGAAATACTGATGTAGGCAACATTAGAGCCCATCGAGATGCTGCTGGGAAATAAATGGCTGAAAAGCATATGAGAAGAAAGTTTTGAGTGATTTCCAAAATGGCTAGAGGCAAGCGTTGATGGGTGTGGCATGGAGAAAGGGATAAATGTATTCAAAGAGTGATTTGGTCATAATGCTTTAAAAAGTTAGGCCGAATTCGGGACATTTTAGTAGATAGCTGCATGAATCATAGGGACACACGAAAATGGGGAAGAGACGTAGGACTTGCGGCAAATAAATCAGACTTAATTGGATGTTTAGACAGATGTGAGATTGGGAGATGGAAATGTAATGGGTAGATAAATCCATACATGATTGAGAGTTCACAATGAAGCAGATAGATAGATTTATTTAACAGCCGGAGATGCGATCTGAGTAGGCCAATGACAATATTGGGCATTTTGCATTCCCTACTTTCGAAAGGCGCCTTTTGTATTGTTTCTGTGAAGATCCCTAGACGGCGTTTTACGCGATTCCTAGGTAAAGTTAAATAGGAATGCGATCAAGCAGAGGTTCCAGACTCTCTCCAATTCTGTTACTAGGCAATTACACAAACTACTTTTGATTTGAATGCGATTAGCTCTTCAAAAGACCGACTAGCCTATTGCTAAGCTCTTCAACCTTCCAGGATCTGATGCTGCTGTATTGATATTGCAAGTCGGCTGTTACTGCAGTTAGAACAATTCAGTCGGCGTCAAGTCCAGCCAAGTTATGGGTGTCCTAACTCAATTGGTAGGTCTAAGGGTTGACTTGGCTCCAATGAAAGTGATGTGAGAGAGCGTTCTTTTGCTTCTTCTCCTTGTGTCATCGTCACTTCTATATGGAACGTAATAAAATGGATGTTACAGATTAAACAATGCTTGCATTATTTCCTTGAGCCAGCCACTAAGCAGCAGATACCATTGCGTACCCACAAGCCAACACTTCTGATCAGCCGATGAATGTGTCTATCTGCGCAAAAATGGAGTGCAATTGAGTGAATGCATAATGAACTGCAGCATTTTCGCACACAGCACATGTCCGATGTAGAGTACACAAGAAAGAATCCGCGTTGCCCATCTGAAACACTGTGATGGGTGCTATAAGAGATGGTTGCCATGATTTTTCAGGCAGTATAACAAGGAGCAGCCCCAAAATTTTAGAATTCTTACTCCCTGGAAGCGGATATTGTAGTTACAACCCACTAGTGAAAGCCACTACATAATTTGCTTTCAGGCCCTATTCGAACCTGACAGCTAGTAGCAAGCTTCGATTCTTATCAACTGCACATTTCACCTTAACCTCTTTCTATGGAAGAAGTGTTAGTTAGTAACTCCTAGGTGTTCTCCGTGCAGAACCCAATCATCCATCAAAATATGCGCCAATTTTATAGAATCGCAAATGTTAAAGCTGTCTGTTAGCTTTTGAGAAAGAGCGAGAATAGGTGTCTTTCCAAAAAGTAGCAAAAATATAATCTGGTTTAGTAGCTTCATTCTAGGTGACGCGTTGCAACGCCTTTCACGAAGCAAAATACAAATTTATGCTAATGCAGGCAAATGACGTATTACAAAATGCCTTGCAACTAATATACAAGATCCGTTTGCTACAAATATTTCTGAGTTTCACGCAGTTGCTGCCACTGCCGCTTTGCTAGCAGAAGCTCCTCCGCCATACCTGTTTTCTTTGCTTGTATTTAGCAGCAAAGTTGACGCTGAATACTCATCTTCTTGGCAAACTAGTAGTCGAGGATTGGATAGACGATTAAATTACTACCATAAAAGTGCTAACGTGTCTCAGAGACTTGACCGGATTACTACAAAGAGTCGACTAGCTCTTATAAGCGTGGACAAACGAGTCGATGGGCATTCAGCATTCAGTCAGATCACAAAGCTCAAATTGTTACCATTAATATAGTGTCACAGCCCCTTGAGCGGGAGAAAAGTAGATAAAAGTCCAATGGTGGCCTGGCAGAACATGAGTTACCACCTTACGGGCAGCGAAATTAAAGTGGATGGAAATGCGAACAATGTGCGTTGGTGTTAAACAAATGACCAAGCGAGGAGGCGGAAAATGAGTTGCGTCTTAAGTGCTTGACCAAGAACTACTGAGCTAGAAGAATTGACTGGCTGGCTGCACGCCATCGCAGGATCTTCTTCACCTTGATTACTTCACCAAACACTGCTGAATTATCCTGCCTTTTACATGGGGTCCGCACAATTGATGACACTTCTCTTCAAATAAATTTCCATTTCCTTGCTCATTTTAAGGGCTGCCTGCTACAGAGCAAATTTATCACAATTTCGCGCGTGTCCATCACTAATAAAAGATGTTACTCTGAATGACACTGCATGGGTAAATTAGTAGAACCGCATTTCAGGCCCCCACCCTTAAGGGAAGCAGTCAAAATTTTAGTATGAAGCAACAAATCTACGCTTACTCTTAGGCATGGAAGATTGTAAGAAACCAACAAAGAGCATAAATCTGTCATTAATAAGCCTTGCGCAATTTTAAAACTGCTTGTCATGCCATCTAATGGTGTGGCGGCACTGCGGAGTGCAATTGAATCCAATGCAATCAAGCTGTTGCGCAATGTTAAACCGATGGAAATGTTTAATAACTGATAACAGGAATACAATTTAATCACTCTAATGATATTATACAACTGTCAATAGCATAGTCAACAGGTGGAACATAAATCATGGGCAGTTACTACGCGCTGCAGCCCTTGAAACCTTTTCACGAATTTCCCTGTGACCAAATCACTGGCGATTGACAAAGTTGCTCCATTTTTTGTACTTTGCAGTCACGTTGACTCCTGGACACAAAGCACTAAAAAATTAAGTTAATGCAAAGCCAGTAAGGCAAGAAAAGGACGTTCAAATGGCTGGAGAGAGTCAAGCATGGTTATTTGCATAAACAGGCGACTATAAGCACCGCATTTATAATTCATTGCCTTTAAAGGTGCAAACAATTGAGTTAGACCTATACGGATGAGTTATTCACAATAAACAGGCACGGCAAACACACTTATTCGGCAAGATTATTCCCTTATGAGCAGCCAAAAGGCAATCGATCATGTTTGCGCTTCCGACTTTGGCGACCAGCATGAGTGGCGTGAGGCTCTTTCAGTCTTGCTGCTCGACAACGACTCCATTCGATTAAAAGTACTGAAAAACAGGCACGCGACGTCCACAGATCGCTGCGAAAATAAGTGGTTTCATTCAGGTGACGCATCAGTTGATGTCAGCTCTATGTGGGAGTAACAGTCGCGTCAGTAGAATGTGGCTATTTAAGGTAGCTTGCCTGAGTGTGCCTCCAAAATGAATTTTATCGTTTCATAATCACCCTAGTTGCAGGAAATGTAATTTCAGGCATGACTGCATCATCAGATGATCGCCTTATCCATTCTATATGCCAATATTTTGTCCTCTTCAAGATCACGCCATGGGTAAAATTGCTTTCATAGGTGGTTGCATTATGGGTAAATGATGACCCCACTAACCCATAGAGGCAAATGTAGAACAAGTACCTTGGCACTGGTAAGCGCAAGTGCAGATTGATTTCTTTTGTCCAGTTTGTATCCTACACCGGCATAAAGGTAATTGAGACGTCAAACAACCTTTATGCGTCAGCGGTGAACAGCTAGGCTTAAAGAAGTTGCATTATGCACATCAGTTGCAGCAACGCAAACCCTGTGCTCCAGAAGCATTTTAACAAATGGCAGGTGACCTTTAGTGGCTGCACGAGTGCAGTGTTCATGTTTTCGTCGGTACAAGAGACCGACGTGCCATATTCAAGGAGGACCTTCAGTGCTTCTTGATGACCCTTGTGCACAGCTACATGAAGGGGAGGATGTAATGAGCCTTCACCACTTCCGCTATCATCCACCTGAATGCGAGAAATGCGTATTGCCTTGGCTTAACAACCCTTGCAGTGCCCTGTTATCATAGTGCTGCCAAGCAAATTTAAGGTGCGTGCACACAGAGCAGGCTGTTTCAATTTGGCTCTGGTGTAGGCCTCTATTTGATTAAATCGTAAAAAGTTGTCTATAAGGTTGCCTCTGTGATTTGATGAGTTGCAGAAACGTAGCTCATAAACAGTACACGATCAACAGAGTAGAATAATAAAGGCTAAGAAATCTGGCTTACACAGCATTTCAACAAGCGTTTCATGGTAGCGATATTATTGTGCAATACGGCTTGGAAGAGAGGTTGCTGCTCATCATCTCTCGCTCGACTCTAATATCATCTAGTCCATGCGCTCTGCTTGCACACTTCATTGCGGCATCGGGGAAAATTTTGTACGATGCGCTAGCCGTACCTTCGGATGAACTCGCTCCAAATTTCGTTCCGTTGCTGGTCTCGTTCCGCGGCAAGCGTATTTTAGCACCAGGGAAGTATAAGTGATCGTGGAAGGACTCACCATAGGAGACTTACACTAGCGTTTGCTTGTGGTAGAAGCTCATTTTTGCGCTTTTTACAGCAACAGATCAAGAGATGGTGAGTTAACATCAAATTAAAGAAGGCCTGGAAAAGTTTTCTAAACAGCATACTTTACGTTAGCATTTGAAAAAGAGTTTGTTTTGTAGCAGGACATTAAAAATCTAAAAAGTCTAATGTCACCACATCCAAAATACAGATGTCATCAATTGTGTTTGCTCTGTGGAGGATGCGTCAATGGGTAAACCACGACACACAATGTCTCATGATTTATTTCAGTCCACACACGGCCTGGGTGAGACTGAACCCGGAAAATAGCTACAAGAAGCACAGAAAACAGCGCATGTTGGGAAAGGGTTTGCAGTGGATTGGCATTTAATTTTGTGTACATTCAAATTCGTAAAACCTCCTTTTTTCGAGGTTCGAAATACTATCCTAAGGGTTAGTCTGAAACGCCCTTCTTGCCACAGTTCAGGCCCCTACAGAACTCGCCTACACCAGCATGCTTCCTTTTACAGCATCTTAAGTGCATGATCAAAATTGAGCAATAAATTACAAGTTTGATTGGCTGTGCATTTAAGTAGGTAGACACTTATTCCTCCGAAGTTTATGCTCTTGATCTGCTGACCGAAAATCAGAGAATGCTAATGGCCTCTCAATCATTCCGTATAATTGCGTAGGGTGACAATTTGAAGTGTATGGCTTTTTATGGCTTCAAAAAAGGCTCTAACGCTGAGGCGTTAAACAACGAATCGGCTCAAAACTTCCAGCTAAAGTAAATAGTCTGAGTAAAATTGTGGGCAAAATTTGAGTTAGTGATCAAAGATTTGATGGCTGAAATCCATTCTAACCCAGCAAACTTCATTTTTGAGTTAGAGTGAATCTTCTCCAAAGATGGACAACCTTAATGGTCTGCAGCACACATTATAAAATGTAGTAGGCACTTTGATTCAACAGCACTATTTATATTGCGCCGTAGGGAAGTGGGAATATATTTGACATTGCAATTAAATTTAGGGCCTCAACAGACTCTTTAGGCTGTGTTTCTGCTGCATAGCGTGTTCCCTTGGCTACGTCCATAGCCTCACATCCTATACGCACTATAATAAGGGTTCTCTGGCTTGGAGCCCTCTCAGAGGTCGGAAGACTACTAACGTGACCTGGAGGTCAGAGTGCAGTACAGGCGCTCAAGTTGTGTCCAACCTCTGCAGACACAAAGTTCATCATGGAGCAACAGACAGTGCAACAAAACAATAACTCACTGCGCGTCACTCCTCAAAGTCGTTATTGGTGCCTCCAACTGCAATCGCTACAACCACCATCATAAGGGGCTTCATACTCAAAAATAAACCATAAAGTTGACAAAAATGGCATCAAATTCGTCTGCATGTAAGAAGGCGTCTGATCATGATGAACAAAAAGGAAACAAAAACAAACAATCCTGTGGAACCAATGATGTTGGCCTTTAGCATTTCTTAGCTTTCGATCGACTAATTTTCACCCAGGTAATGGACGTGTAGAGAATAAAAAGCCTCATTGCAAAACCAAGATTTTTATCGCGTACTGCACACCACTCTGCGAAGAATTTTCCAAGCACTTCAAATGAGGCGCAAATCATGCTGCTTAGGAAAGACCCATAGAACACGAAGTTCAGGTGATTGCCAAGGATAGACATAATTTGTGACACTCCTGCGGTTCTGTAATGCATTATACCCATTAAAGTTAAATGATCGCTAGATAAACGGAGAAGATCGTCAGGGTTTGTATCGCACTTAGCCACACTCCTGCAGTTCCTTACAGCTCTGGCTTCATTGCAAAGTGATATGAGCTACTGTGAGTTCGTCCCACATGCATAATTAAGACAAAGCAAGCATACTACCAATTGTCCGTGTTTATTTGCACGCTGTGCTGGTGCAAATGAATCCCACAACCAACCGCTTCGGGAGGATAGGAAATGATCTATCATTATGCTGTCCCTTTAACATTCTTACGACATCCTCCTGCACCGGTTACTTTTTTGGAGAATGATATGCTTTAGCTATTTCTTTGCTCCAATCAAAAGCGTGGAACGCCCAAAGCATTCGATAGGCATGAACAATCATAAAGCTAGAGCTATGGCTTAGAGGGCGCCTACTTATGCGCAGCATTGCGGTTTAGGCGTCATCAGCCCATCGCGGTCAGATGTGCTCATAATTAGAGAAACCAGATAAAATCGCTTTTTCTACCTAAGGACTGTCGTATATTAAACAACAGAGATATTACCAAGTAGACAGACAGACAACCATGGGAAAGGAGAACTGGCACAGCTATGTAGGTCAGCGGGGAAGATATGCGTTCCAAGCCTTTGAACTCATCTTACCAACAGTTACTCTGTCTGCAATGTACAGATTCTCGAACAGCGCTCTCTACTGTGCACCGTTCTAGGCGTTTTGAGGTGCGGACACGCATCCCCATTGGCATGTTAACCTGCACCCGACTTCTTCAGGTCCTTTTACAACGAGTCTATCCAAATGCAACTCATGAGGGCGGTGGAGCTGGGAAGTAGTCATCGTGTTTATGTATACATGTTAAGCAAAAGTTTAACGTAAGTCCGAAGTCTCACATTGCGGCAGGCTTAGTAACGACTGTTTTGCAGAGGTTGCTATAAAAATCACTTTAAGAACGCCCTCTTTAAGAATATATTTGTCTCAGTAAATAAGGTTATAAAAAAAGCACCCCCAAAAATAAGAAATCGAAACTTGTTGTAAAATATGGAATTCGGACTAAGGGGTGGAAAATTGAAGAAACTATCAATAAAAAACCTGGTTTTTTAGCGAGGAAGTATACATGACTACACAGTCAACAGGGAAACCAGTAAGCTGTCATGGCTCCTCATCTGTGTTTGATGATTAAAAGCTTTGTCCACCAGTGTGGTGGACCATGTTAGTGGCGGTGCCCGTGGCCTGATGGGGCACACTACCTGCCTTCAGATGCTGCTTTCTGCACCACAGCAGTAGTTGACGCTCTTACATAGTAAGCAGGCTCATCATTACGGCTTCACACTGTAAAGGCTCCAGACGCCATTGTGAGATGAAAATTTCCACCTAGGTTAGTGCACTTACTTCCGTGAAGCCAAGAGACAATTCCAGCTCCACGCCTTCGTATTCCCCACGACCTATTTTCAAATAAATGTTTTATTTAGGCGAATATCTAGGTTTTGCCTTCAGGTGAACGCCCAGATACATTGTGATGGCAGGTTGAGCGCTGACGGTGTGTCAGCGTGAAACTTCACTCGGCTCGGCAGCTTTGTCTACTTTATTATGAGTGATATTACGCTTTGACTGCAAGCTAAGATTGCTGCATTTACAAAGCTGTATGTATTTAATACAAAGATAGGTTAGCCCACGTATGCAGCGTTTTATGCGGTCCACGCCTTGATCTGGAAATAACTCAAGTAAAACTCTAGCTGATGGCTTTCTATGGTGCTGTAGCAAAAAAGTTAGAAGAACTTTGATTCCAAAACCATGCTATATATTTAAATTCTATTCTAGAATTAATTGAAATTAAAAATCAAGTGCTATGATACGTCGGCTTTAAAACATGTGACAATTGGATATGACAGCAATGTACTGCTAAGTATTTCGCTACAAAAGCTAAGACTTCAAAATCGTATGGCTACAATCTTTCTTTCTATATCCAAAAATTACTCAGTTTTTACTTGGCTCTTTCCTCCATCCCTGAGAGTTATGATATTTTGTGTTATACAACAAAAATTTAGACCTGGCCTATGGACAAAGAGATATGGCAAAGACAGTTAATAGTACAAGTGTATATAGCCAGGTTATATTCTGTCTGTTTAGATCTGGAATCGACCAGAATTATGCAATTTCAGCTCGCTTTATGTAGTAATTACTTGCGGTGGTTCTCGTTAGGGTCTGGCTGATGATAAGTGCGCCTAGTTTGGCAAAAAAAAATCGGATTTCTCTCTGACAAGATTTGACTCTAATTGAGAGTCAGATGCGCGTTTTATTCTACGAATACCTTTAGCAAGGATACGGGCGATAATTCCCTTTTCCTTCCTTTTGATCCTAAATTGATCAGAAATGAAACTTGTCATCCTGCTTTTGACTGTAATTGCTCGCAGCAGTTCCCATTTTATAATTCCCGTATTTAGGTTCGACCGATGCGCAATGCTTCCGTTTTAGCTTCGCTTTCTTTGTTGCCATAATTTTTATTTTTGCTTAGAATCTTTGTTCATTCTGGAGGTAGCGCAATCGGTTGTGCTCGTCTACCTCTTCTCTCCTCATTCGCTCGCGTACACAAACAACCATTGATGATGAAGTAAGCCTCTCCATGACATTGCTACATGGAAGGTGAATTGAGTAGCTTATTTCCAAAAGTCTCAATCACTTTATACAATCATGCCACAGAGTTCAAGGAATGAGACAAATAAATAACTTCTAACGAACGAATTGCCAGATAATCTTTTTAGTCCTTTTCCACGTTACTGACTGATCCTTGGTTAAAGAAATAGCAAAGAAAAAGTCGACAAAAAGGTTATGTATACGTTTATTGACACGTCAGCAGCATCGCGGTCTTGCCACCTAATTTAGATTAGCTTTACGCAACTGCAAGCAACGCCTACCTAATTTTCGCCCTTCTGAACCACTGTACTGCAGTCAACCTGGCGACGTGACGTGTTCCAATGAATCGCCCTCCCTAACCCGAGTGTTCTTGCATTCAGCGCATGCTGCTATTCATTCTGCAGCCTTATAAACCTGTTTATGAGAAATTTTCCCTGGATTACGGTGCTCACGCTCAGCGCGGAAATTCAAGATAATGATTTCACCCAAGTACAGAATCACACCTTTGGATGGGAGTAGGGTGTTTCCACTGCCTTAACTACATATTCGCAAGCCCTAATCAACATTGATTTATATAGCTTTGTAGGCGTAATCCTACCGAATGCAAAATCTGCCATCTTTGCTAAGAATTGCACTACAGCACAATCACAACCACAATTGTGTAATCCGATTTCGTATCGACGTAGAAAGTAGTTAGACAGCAAAGCAGTTATGTACATCCTTAAGTTATTTGTGTGTTTTAAGACTAATAATAATGAGTGCTATTAGAACTTAAGGTCGCCTGAACTGGGCCAAAATTTAGTCCATAGCATCTATCTTTTGGCGTAGTCATGGTAAGCAAGTACCTTTTTCATGGTCGCGAGGCCTGAACCCTACTTGGAACTCAAAGGGTACCCCATAATTAGTATTCAAGATGCTTGTTGATTCCGCAGCTAAAACTGATAACCATTTTCATGTTCCACACCCATAGCACTACTGTATAATTTGAGAGGGATTTCCATTAAATCATGCTATTCTTTTTAGCTTTGATGTTGGTAGCATTATGCAAATCACTACCATTATTATCTGCTTGTATGAGTGGTGAGTGGGTGTTGGGAGAGCAACAGTTGATGAACTTTGGCGGTGCCATCAAGCCGTTGCTGTTTTTTTAAGAAGTCACTAGATCTTCTATTGGCAATGGGGATGAGATGGATGCCGACTTCTTTCCCTTGTCATAGAGAAATATAGTAGGTACAAGCATAAACAAAGACACCTTTTAGCACTTGTCTCACCCTACAGGACTACGTCTGCAAAATGTGTTTAAAGTTTAAAAACAACGGAAACATAATAGCTGCTCCTACGAAGAAAACATTCACCTTAAATATGGTCTCCGATCTAGTTTAATATGCCACCAGAATTCATTTTTCTTTTGCAGTTGCTAGAATAACTGTACTATGAGACAGAAAAAACGCAAATAAATTCGTAATTAGCCTTGAATCAAACATTACTTCCAGAGATGCTTACATCATGCAGACTGTGGAGAAAAAAAGGAACCAGTGCAGAGCAAAACTGGGGTCATAAAGGCTTTATGGTTCGCATTCCCATTACAAGGCACCACAGTCCAATCTGGCAGTCTTTGAAGGGAACAAGCGCCAAAGGGAAGGGTGTGCAAACTCACTCAAAAGCTCATCAATAAAAGGCACACTTCGCTGCTCCTATGACGAGTTGAAATAGGCAAACAATAACATGCTCCACAAATCGAATCTAAAGATGCAATGCACATTTGGGTGCAGCATTTAAGTTAGAGACGGAGAAATTGGCCACTTATTGTAATCTCGGTGGAAGTAGATTGTTGCGAACAGGATCCATGTGTAGGAAGGAGCTAGGATCATGGCGTGGGAAAGGCCAAACGATTTGCGACAATTTTCTTTAGCACAGCAAATCTGAATCAAAGATTAATTCGCGAGGTGATCATGCCATACAGCGTATGGGGCAGAAGCATCCAGCACGAAGCAATTACTGGGGCCATATACAACTACACGATTCATATTCTTTTTAAATGGGGTCAAAATCCAACCTGACAGAACTTGAAGAGAACAAGTGAGAAGAAAAGGCCAGGAATACCATGAAAATTTAAATGGCCACCAGCCGACCGGTACGTCGTGGGATCGCGTGCAAGATATGGAACAAAACACCATGTCCACCAAAATGTCAGTCGTAGTTCTGAATGCCATAGCTTTTCCACTCGCCTCTATGGTCCCGCAACCAAAACAGTTAGGCACAGGACTTTCAGCCAGCTATTATCTCATTCACCATCACATTACCCAGTCAACAATCCTGCTTGTGATGACCCTGAAAAGGCTCAGCGAGAAAGTGAGTCTTGCAGTCAAGCACTTAATTAACCACTTCATGCTGGCTAGCGCTTGGATGTTGGAAAGCACACAACTCTGCGCAATAATCACACCACCCAACAGCTCGTTCACTCACTCGTTATTGAGGGTAGCTGACTACAGGAAGTGACGAAATGATGCGCATTTTCTCCCTATTTTGTCTTCTTGTTAAAATTACCCCCAGTTACACTAAGACATTTTCTCACTACGCTAAACGTACCATTGGCTTGATACAATATTCTCATGACTAGCCTCGGCGAGACAGGCTATAAGAATAGATGAACGGAATAAAACCCCATATAATCCGTTCTTTAGGGGTTAAAATGACCACGAATCGCCATTGGATAATGATAATTGCAAAAATAAAATAAAAAATATGCTTCGAAATTTGGAAGCATAGAATAAGGTGGCTCAAATAATAGCAGCAGACATAAGCTGTAAAGTTGCTTGACAGGACGCAGGCGATGGTACGACGCAGAGACCTCTGGTGTCCGTCCAGCCATCAAGGTAGTGCTACGTCGGTGAGGGTTAGTGCATGCAAGCTTGACCATAGTAGCAAGCCCGCGAGCGAATGCTGGCTTACTCGACTGCTCCGCTCAGCATTACCCTCCTCCTCTCTCATCCGCTTTCTTCCCTACTCACTCGTGAGCCTTTTACAGCCATTCCATTTCTTATCACACATTTGCTCAACAGCCAATGAAGTTTTTCACGCTTTAGACTTTTACTGAATTCAGCAGGAGGTTTCATTGTGGCCGATTATTTAAATTTTTTGCATTCGTGCTTAGAAATACATACTTCAATTATTTTAGTGGGCTGATTTAAAGCATATTTAATTTCCAACAGCTCTAACTAATTCTATTTATTTAGAATCCAAATATGAACCACTTTATATTCTCTACGAATACTTCTTAGTTAATGTTAACCATATTGTCGGCAGATAGCTTAGCATTTTGAAGTGCAGGATAAATTGGAAATTTACGAAGTCCTCTCATATTTTTTCAAAGTTGTATACAGAATACCAGCGATAAGCCATTTTGGCACTTCAGGGTGGCTGATCTATCTGCATGACTGACTGATTATTTAGTGGCACAGATATGGTCCTAAAAGCTGCTTTTTTGTTTCGCTGTTCGTATTCTTCAGGAGCCCTACTTCTTAAAAATTTTGGCATATTATGCCACTTTTGTTATCTCGTGCTATCGTCTGTCAAATCCTCTAAGCTTTCTGTGACTTCTGGAGTGACTTTATCCTTATTTCGAACTCCGTATAGTCATCTCTCTTCTTACTTCCTTTTGTGAGATGGATCTAGGTGAAGGCAATCTCCACACCGTGGTCGGTGGCCTCGTATCACACGTATCCACTGAGGGGATGCAAGGATTACTGGGCATCTTAATGTACAATCTCTAATCTGCCAAGATGTTTGGTATCGAGTCGTAGGGTCCGCTAATTTGCATGCGCATCACAGTGCATGTTCTTCACTCATGTAGATATTACTAGATATGGCTTTATTAATTACACTGGAAAATAAACGACTGTTATAATGTTAGCAATAACAGCTATAAATTTTTATTTTGATCAATATTAAATACTGATTAGTTTGAGCAAACACAAATAACAGCAAAATCCCTGTTATTCATGCCGCATTTGTTTCATTGTTTTGAACGATTCCACATTTTACCTCAAATCTCCGACACCTTAGTAGAAACCCGTGCCTGCGTGCAATGACGAACAGGAAAATCAACAGTCGAAAACGCAAAACGACCTCTTTTTAGGCGCATGCCTATTTCCAAATCACTTGAATGAGTGTACGTCTTTAAGAGGTAGGTTAAGGTAGCTCGTTGAAGAGCCTCATAACACAAGCGAACAAATTTTGATCAATGCACTTGCATTTACGCTTACAAATCGCTTAAGAACGTAGTTTCCCAAACATACACGCTCATATGTTGCTTATGCAACGCTATTGCCTCATAATCAAAAGCAATCACACTATCGATGCAATATGGTGTGACATAATGCAATACGTTGCATCTCGAAGGTTCTGTAAGGTAATGAGCACATCGGACAACGCAGATCCAAGATTGCTGAAACACGTTAAGCATACGTAGCATAAGGTTTTAAAGTCGTGATGCATTTTATTTGAGTTGACTAATAGTTGACTGGGTTCTCGTCATTTGGACTTCAACGGGAGTTATCCTGCTTAAAACGCCTTGTTTATTCTCAGGCTGCCATAAAAACTCTGTGTTAACACATTTTCGCACAAGTTTAAGCTCTAAATTATGTTTGGAATCATGTGTACGGAAATGGTTGCAAGCGGAGATGGTCGGGAGCCAATTGCAAGAGCATTAGGATGACCCATCTGAATTGAGCGAAGCACACTATGCATCTGTAGACATGCGTTTTAGTGAAGAGAATATAGAGCTGCGCGAAGCTCTGTAAATGAGACTGAGATAAATTAAACGGGTAAGCAAGGGTATCTTCCATATCTGCTGTCAGTATTATATGTGGTTAATGGGCAGAGGAGCAGGGGTTGCGTGCAGAGTCAAAAATTTGTATTTTGCAGGCAAGTGATTCGAGCATATTTGAAAGATAAGAAGTTGTTCTTTAAGTTAGACTTGCCAATGCCTACCAATGCAAAATGCATGGGGCTAAAATAATAAGTTATGGGTTGGCTCATCAAGTAATCCAAAACCCATTATTGCTAAAGATATTTCCGATCCTCCCGATTCCTCTACACCCATTAATCTATGGATGTTGCTTTACTAATTTTATTAATGAGAAATAGCAAGGAATAATTTTAAAAATCGGTGGTCTGTCTATAAAATATATGCCTACTCGTTGGCGTGCCCTTCCCTTGGCGATTTTCAAAGATCGTAACTGATGAGCATATCGACGAGATCGCTTTAACAGCAGTAGAGCATTTATTGATCATTAGCAAATGCAGCAACGTGAGTTCACATAAGTGAAGTTCGCGACTGCGCTTTGGTCGAAAGGATGAAAACCCGACTAGTAAACCAAGGATTCGAAATTGACTGGCAAGATTATCGGCAATGCAAGCGCTACATTTCTAGTGTATCGAATGCAGCGCCCTCTTTAACCCAATGGGAAGAGGCTGGATGCAAAACTATGCTCGCCAGGGTGTGCGTAGTCAGAATCCAGTGTCAAGACTGATTGCTGTCAAGTTTGATGCAAATCTTGGTAAAGCTGGTCATCACATAGTAAAAAGGAGCGAGGGGAATTCACTATGCAAGGACTCCAATGTAGGAGAAACATGTTTGATCCTTTCCAACGGTGACTTTACTCAAGTGAACTTTTAGCTTAGAAGTGCTGGGCAAAAGTTCACTAGGCTGGTTACGGTGAGAGGAGGAAGAGGTGGAGACGAAGGCGCTAGTCGTGGTTGTCTCGCCATCAGTGCTGGTGATGCTTCAAGTGAGGGTGACGGTGGTATGACTGGGAGACTTCCACATTGCTTGCTCCTGCAAAGACATCTGCGGAGAGGAAGTGTTCAAACCGCGGATATATAGTACAACCTCTGCAAGTGATAAGACACGTGAATCGGTGTAAAATCCGCATACGCGTGAGTAGACAGCATCCTGCCAACTGACACCCTCGAAGGTGGTACTGTCTGTTGAAGCATAGAACGGTGGTGAGTCGGTGGACAATTGCACACTAATACATCACTTCTTAATGTGCAAGCAAATTATTGATGAGTCAAAGTGAGTTGCTGGTTAGTCCGTCAAGAGCGGACAACGACCTTAGAATAGGAGAGATGACGCGAATTGCGAAGCAGTATGTAGTCGCAGCTGTGTGCGTGAGCGTGATATGTATTTGTAGATACAAAATAGAATCATTTAGAAGTGCTTTTCAGAGTGCGTGGTGAGGTGGTGGACAAAAGGAAGCAAACTTAAGGGTGGCTTCGTTGCCTCACTGAGCTTCTCGCCCCGTCATTTGAGGTCACTCCAGTGCCGTTAAACTTGCTCATGGGTTAGAAGGGAGGATTAGGGAATAAGGCAGAGTAGAATGAAATAGAGAAACCGAAACCGGTACAGATGGTAATAAAGTAAGTAAAGGGGCAAACGGTTGCAGTCATTATGTGTTAGTGCTGAGTGATATGAGCTTCTATTTGTACACCAGACTTTCTGCATTTTGACGTACTGCTGCATTGAAACGTGTGCAAGTCCCCTCAGTCACCGCCATGATTTCACTGTCCATTCATCCGCCTTCTCCATACGCTTCGAGCCTTATTTGCATCAACAAATACGGTCGTGCGCATTGAGAGAGTTCTTCGCTATTAGGTCAGTATTCGTCTATTATCAGGCCATTAGGGAGTGCCGTGATGGCCGTATAGAGTTAAGGCTGCGAAGATGTACCATTCAAATTATGCGCACACTATTCTCCTCACACTTCCCTTGACACCTCTAAGCTATCATACAACATCAACCTTCTACTCTCATTGCGATAAAGGAGTTCTAAAGGTGCTTTTGAACATTAGAAGTAAAGCTCCTTGTATTTTTAGCGAATTAGCAGTGCTGCCGTGAGAAACAGAGGCACCAATCCATCTACAATGTTACAAAGGTTTGCTTATTTTTCGACTCTGAGTGTCTTTTCTCTACCACATCCTACTGTTCGAAATGATCATGAAAATTTTAGATGCCAAGATAATCACCTTTTTGGGATTAGAGGTACGCCGCTAAATATATGTCATAAGAGGCACAATATTGCGCGTCTGTACAAGTTGTCCTGGGCCAATGATTAATGATCAGCAAAACGCTCCACTACTTTAACTCTCAATCCGACAACGGTGGATTATTACCCTCGGATACATGACGCCGTGGAGAAGACGCTACAAGTTGTTCAGTTCCTTTCTCTCAGAATTGGCAGCATATGTGGAACTCGAATGTGCGCATTGACGACGGGCTCCATGAGGCATTGTTCGCTGACCAGCTCTGCTGCTGTTCAGTTCATGCGATTCCACTTTGAGCTAGCCTTTATGGACTTCTTAATTTTTGATGGCAGTAGGAGTACATGTGGGAACTGTGTCATTCCAATGGCTCTAGAAATAGACATACATTAACGCGAAGAAAGGATTAATTTTAACAAAATGTTACCATACCTGTACCGGTAAGAGTGGTAAGCATTGGCAATTCTGGCCAAAGAATACATATATTTCTTTGAATTTCACATGAAGACACGCTGCCTACTTAAGGAAGGGAATCAATTAATTTAGAGCCAAGGATGTTTATGCAAAAAGGCATCTATTCCATCGGCACTTTTTCCAAAGTTAAGCATGAATCTTTCATTGTTTGTTACAGTGCTTCATAAGAAGCTTACCTAATCATTCATTTGTCTGTAACTGCCCTCGTTCGCAGTGGCAGTCTAGATTTTGTCACTATTCAAACTCTTGATTAGAAATCGACGCTGCAGTTGTTTGGTGATCTCTGCAGGATCTCCAGCTGCACTAAACGCGAACAGTGACTGGAGCGTATTGATACACAATTCATTACTTTGTTCTTCTGGGACTGCGTTCACAGTGTGCAACGTGCTTTACAGCATTAAGACAGCAGACGCGTCGCTTGCTGGTTTCATCAAGCAAAATGTTCAAATTTATTAGGCAAATGTGCCGAAGCAATTTGTCCATCGTAGGTAAAAATTTTGACTAGGAACTTGGATGGTGATGTCTACATCAAATGAAACAAGGCGCGGACATTTGAATCTCCACGTGTAGCAAACTAACAAAAGGGAGATCCCATAGCATGTTCGGTATAGTTTCCAAAAATATCAAGGGAACGCTTTTGCATGTTTCTGCAAAGGGAAGATCAATGTGCGCAAGTATCGAGAGCGTTTGCCACAACTTAACTGAGCCAATATTGATCAAGAGAGCGATTTTGAAGTGAATGATGCAATTCGGCCAGACACAAAACTGAACGTAAGGCGCAGTTGACGAAATGTCATTCATTTCGGATGAGAATAATGAATGTGTCAGCGAAGAAATGGAATTCGTCTTCGAATGTTATCGTTACGTACGCAGTCTTCCATCCTTACTAATGAACCGTGCACTCATTAGGCATGGTAATGAAGGCAATAGGAATGAAATGACTGATGTGGGATAGGACGCATGCCTTGCTGCACTGATAATAGCCACCACCTTACCCACTTCTTATGCCTATATGTGACATCGACGAATTAGAAGAAAATACAATTAGCATTTCCTATGACTTCCCTACTTTCCTATGCATCTTTAGAATTATACCTCTGGATTGCACTCACTGCCAAGAAAGAAGTTGTTTTCTTCTCCGAATTCATGGCACTTTTACAGTCTCTACGGCGAGATCCTTTGTGTGAAAGTTAGGATCAGCTTAGGGAAGTTGTGCAACTTTGGGTCAGATGCATGAAATTCTATATCGTTGCGGGGTAGCAATGTTACCTTATAAATAGTGGCAAAATTTCGACTTTTGGTTACGAGAGCTGTTACTTTGCAAATAAAGGGGGGATAACACAAACGCTATGCTTAGCTAGCGGTGTTAACATCATGCGCGGCTTTATGAAGATGAACGGCGTGTTCTCAGCTCGTCGCTTCATACTAAAGAAACAATAGTAGGTCCAAAAACCACACGCCTTTTTCCAGTAGTTGTTTAGCGACTTGGAGCATATTGGAGTCTGCTGCCTGAGATAGGGTGGTTGAAGTAGAATCGCTGCCTGAAGGACCAGCAATTATTTGCCTTTTCTATAAGAGGAAGAAATAAATGATTACCTAGGTCGGGCGGCTTGAACAAGGTTGGCAATCAAGAAAATCGTTGTGGCAACTTTTCGCTCAAATAATATTGCACTAAAATGAATTTGCGCTATTAGGCGTTTCGAATCAATGAAACATTGTATAATAAGAATCGTCGCTGCTAAAGCAATGCCATAACAAATATTGAAGCAGTCCATGCACAAAAAGGAGAACTTGCGTGCACTCCGGAGTCGATCATACTTGCTGAATTGTTCCCATGAGCGAAATGATTGAAGGTTCAATCGTTTGAAATTCGTTGCTGAGTGGCCACACAAATACTAAAATTGAACAAACTGGCATAAAAACTATCAGTTTAGAAATGCTACAGGAGTTTATCTGCCCCGAGATGATCGTCTTCAGGTGCATGGGTTTCCAAAAACGAGATAAAGGGAGCCATTCTTAGCAGTAAATTTAGCTGGACAAAGAATCTCCCTAGACAAGGTGGCAGAAGCTTGATCGAAGAATAATGCCACGTTAGATCAAGCATTGATGAAATCGTCCATTCTGCTGATGGTAACACATCTTAAAAACTTGTATTTGCAACGAGAGATACTGATGTAGGCAACATTGGAGCCGATCGAGATACTGCTGGGAAACAAGTGGCTGACGCTGACTGGCGTGGCATGAAGGGACAAATGTATTCGGAGAGTGATCTCGCTACAATGCCTTAAAAAGTTAGGCTGAATTCGGGACATTTGTGAAGAAGTATTTAGAGCTGTTTCTTACACGTGAGCACAGTGAGTGAGCGAATAGCCTAGGGGACATGAGTCGGCGATGAACGACTTCGGTAGATAGCTGTATGAATAATAGAGAAACACGAAAGTGGGGAAGAGACGTATGACTTGACGACAAATAAATCAGACCTAATTGGATGTTTAGATCGATATGAGATTAAGAGATGTGAGTATGATGGGTGGATGAATCCATACACAATTGAGAGTTCACTATGAAGCAGGCGGGTAGATTTATTTGACAACCAGAGATGCGATCTGAGTAGGCCGACGACAATATTGGGCATTTTGTGTTCCCTACTATCGAAAGGCTCCCTTTGTATTGTTTCTGTGAAGATCCCCTAGACGGTGTTGTACACGATTCCTAGGTAAAACCAAGTAAGGGTGCAATCTAGCAGAGGTTCCAGCCTCTCCCCAAGTCTGTTACTAGGCAATTACACGAACCGCTTCCCATTTGAATACGATTAGCTTTTCAAAAGCCCGACTAGCCAATTGATAAACTCTTCGACCTTTTAGGATCTGATACTGTTGCATCGTCTTTACCATAACTTTCGTAGATTGGGGCTTCGACGCTTCGCAATTTGGCATCTTTGCTGCAGCTGCAATTTGACAAAGTGTACAACGTTACAGTCCCTTTCCAGTTAGAAAAGGCTGCATCCTCTTCATCCTTATGTAGGTTTTGCCATCGGATATAGGGACAAGGAATGTACTCCGATATCGGTAGGTTATTAAAGTGGTTCATCTTCCAAAAATCACTTATGATTGTGCTGTTGCTGCTAGATTTGAACCATTCCTCACTTTTTGTGCCTATGACGACTGTGTATGGAGTAGTCCTACCTGCTTAAGGCTAGACGCTACCATAAATGCAGGTATGATGCAGCCGAGTCAGGCTTTTTAGGCTCACGTGACTGCACATTACTTCAATTGATGAATGGATGCGTGGAGGAATGTGTTGGAAAAACTCTTTATTTGACACTATTGCAGTAAATGTTAAAAAGCGTTTGAAGTCAAAGGTAAGTTGATAGTAGTGCGTATGTGTGAACGAGTGCAGAAGACGTTCTCTTACGATTCGGAGCGCTAGTAATCAGGGCTCATTTGCGGAAATTGCAGCATATTTTGTTCCTGCGGGCATAGAAGTGCTTATCCTTTAAAGGGGTTTTAAGTAATCATTAATGACGGCACAAGTGGTAAGCGGTGTACCTAAAAGGGAGTAAATAAGTAAGATACCTACTATTAAGCGTATGGACACGGATCGTCAATGAAGTAACATGCTACTGCTACTACTACTTAACCCTGAGAATCGATTGAAGTTGGATGAGAGGAGGTGGGCGTGGAGAGGAAGGTGCTGGTAGAGGAAGAAGAAGAAACGAGTGTTCCTTCTTCTGTTCCTACTAACCACTTTGTGCAAGAACACGCATATCAAGTAGACGGACAGGAGGAAGGGATGTGGTACACTACTTGAGAATACTTGCAGCATTCCCTCGTGTTTGCGTTCCATCATGCAGTATTGCGATTAAGTAGAGACGTGATGGCTAGCAACTGCTCAAGTGAGAGTGGCTGGCGTCTCATCCGTCAGCCTGTTAGTACGAGCACTGCTGCTTTAGGCGTGTAGGCATTGTCGCCCAAATTGAGAAGGCTAAATCACTTACACGAGAGAACATCACAGTTTCGACTCAACGAGGACGCTCGCGCGCTAGCACCTGCTCACGACTCCTCAACGGCCGTGTCTCCTGCAATTCCTGGCCACGTATTAACACGTCCATCCTGTTGAATATGTAATAAGACACTCCTCTTATAAAGAAGGAAATGCTTATTAATCAGCAACAATATGTGGGTTGGCAAAGATGCAGAGGGGTCTGTTACATGGCAGTTGGGATGGGTGTTTATCCAGAGGAAGAGGAAGTAGAGAAAGGAGCAAGAGTAATTTGCTAGTCACATCTGATATGAAGTTTATCAGATTGCAGCAGATGCAGAAAGCCGACGCTCTGTCTACAAGTGCAGCGACGACAAAAAATCGAAGAAGCCGACGCAGCGAAAGGCATCTGTGCAATAAACGAAAAAGCAGATGGATGCAGATGGGGAAAATGTAAAAACACTCAAAGAAGAAGGTTGCAACAAGATAGAGTGGAGACATCAACCAAGGCGAATGAGGGTGATGGCTACAGCAGGGCAGCACTTTTGACTCCGACCTACAAATGCAATATGTCGTAGGCACCACGACTCCTCAACCAAACATTAGAAGAAGGAAAGAAGAGAAAGAAGTAGAGGTGTAAAATAAATGTCCTTCTCTCGGCGCGAATTGAACAAGGTCACCATTACTTGGTAAAAGTAATGGCCATTATCTCTCTTTTCTTTTGCTCCTCTTCCGCCTCCGCTAACCGCTGACTGTGCAAGCGGGTGCATAGATGGCAGTAATAAAGATCAGTGTCACTAATACCTTCCTTATGGTAGAGATGCTGCTTACATCAGAAAGGCAATCACACCAACTTGTCATGCTATGAGGTGGTGAAAATCAAGCGCTTTCTCTTCTACTAATGTCTGATGGGGTCGTAGGTAAACTTGTCGGTGAGGTCGTTAAAGTTAGTGCCATAAAAGCCTGCCTAAGTGTTGATTTAGAGTCATCTCCACCTACTGCTGCAAATTTTCTTTTACTGGCTGTCAAATTAGCAACCGCTGATAATCGACTCGCGCGCCTCCCATTTCTTCGATTTCTTCTCCACCCCTTCGTTCTCCTCCTCGTCCTTCGCCTCCTCATCCTTCTTAGTCGAACGGCCCTTTGTCTTCCAATCTCTATTATTTTCACAGGAACCTTCCGTTGCGCCATCCACACCAACTCCCTCCATTCATTCGCAATCATCTGGAAATTTAGACATCCCATAGTTTCCTTCTGCAGCGCCAATCTCCTTCCATTTCTGCCAACCGCAGCCTCCGTCGCCGCATCGAATGACTTCCAGCCAAGTCGAAGAAAATGAGTGTCTGCTGATATCTGATGAACTTTATGTCAGACACTCCTGATAAGTTCTCTTCTTCCTCTTCTTTAAAATGATCATCAGCCTAATCTGCCTTGTGACACACTTCACTGCTTCTTTGATTACCTGCATTACGCTGGCGTTAGCAGAGATGTGTGTAAAAGTGAGCACCTACGCTTCCTCAACATCATGCCCACAATGCCTGCTATAGACCAGGTGATAAAGAAATGACGAAAGCTAAAGCCTGTCACGCAATTAAAGTAGGAAATGAAATGTGGACAAAGGGGAATAAAGCTGCCAAATGCGTCCAGCTGGCAGGCATGATTAGGAAGCCTAGCACAAGGATGCGACCTAAGCGATTGATTTAATCAATTGTCTCACTACTTGAAAGTCAGCATGCAGACATGGAAGTTAATTTTTTCGCATCAAACGGAGCACTCACCTGGTGTCTTATTGCGTCACAGCTTCGCGCATCAACACCTTGATAGTAGTGGTGGCAACAGGCACACCCCGGGAGTAACGCCAGAGATAAGCCTTGGAGTGTTGGTGTGAAGTCTGCGAGGGACAAACTGTTACTTGGTTGTTTCACGCGACGTCACCCGACACTCGAAAGAGGAAGATGTGTGGGATGGATATGACGGGTGAGGCCTTCATGAGAATTGTCGGAACTTGTGCAATAAATTCTGCTGCTAAATGCTAAGCATGACTTGACTAGGTGCGAACTCTTCTACTCATTTTGCGCAGTCCACAAGGTCCCTTAGTGACCTCTGTAGAAGTGGCAAAGAAGGTTTACGATCACGTAAATGTCACTTTGGCAGTACGGCGCGCATTTTAAAAGAGCTTTAAACGCAGCCAGTTCTACATCGCATTTAAATTTTGTCTCGGAACTCATGCACGAAGCTGGTTGCCAATAAGATCTGCAACTATTTTTTGTGAACTTACGTAGCATACAGCATGGAGATAAGATGGCAGAGAAGGCGAAGTGCCTGTAACCATTTTGCACATGTGTGGTTAAATTTCGATAATACGGCGCCCGAGTTGCTTCCCCGAGGCGCGGGTGGTCTTTAGCCTGCCTGTAGTAATCATGGATTCTAAACGGTCGTGAAAGGCATATCCAACATCACAAAATCGTATGACCTGGGAGGCTAATTTCGATCACCGTCATGCTAAAAACAACACGTCATCCACATCTACGTCACACAAATTAGGCATGAATTGCTGGATTATTCTACCGCGATGGCAGACAGTATTACAGTTCTCACCTGATCAACCATAAAATTGACAAGAATGCTCTAATTATGCCTTTTGAGCTGGGTTATAAGTCCTAATCCCTACTAAGTGCGCCACGTATGTTGCGCTCGTGTATTGTCTTCTTTCGGCTTCAAGATAGCTCTAGAACGAGCCTGATCATGCACAAGCATAGCAACAATGCGTATTTATAAAAACGTTACGCGCCTGCTGTTGTAAAATCCTTGTTAGATTGTTTTGTCAGCACAACTTATCAGGGTAAGCACAATTTAATTAGAATACGATTTTTAATTTAAGCAGTGCATATAGGAAGTGAGGGGAATGAACGTTGTTAAATCAACTGTAGGTGAGCGTTTTACGTACTTATTCACAAACTTAGTTGAGAATAATTAAAACGAATAATCTAACGAAACTGAAACAGACAAGATCATTCCATTGCTTGTGGTGCACTTGCATCCGGTGGGATAATGCAAAGGGAGAAATTGTTTGAGGTATCTGATGGTACATGCTGGCAGGTGCTCATGGTGAATATTTAAAAATCACCATCAGGTGCACTCCCTAGGTTGGCAATTAAGCACGGAGGTTCCTTGAGCAGATGCTGCTATAATGTGCCGAATCAGAGACCATTTGCTCCTGGAGAAATAATTTGACAAGCGAAATTGCATCTGTAGTCATTTAACTTGTTCAATGACAACCTGCTATCATTTCGCTTGTGATAGCTGAGATGTGATGTAGGTTTGGTACAAAACCTTAGTGTCAGTAAGTCTGCAGACAAGCTTTCCCGCTTTCTTATGAGTGAGACAATCCTCCTGGTCAAGATCATCACCTTCACCTTTGAACCTTAAAAACGATCATTATCTGTGTCGACGATGAACTACTCGACTAGTATTCAGTGGGAATTTTGAATTGAGGCGACAGATTGTGCTCGCCGAAAGTTAATGCAGCTGTCAAAAGCGTGTGTAGGTAAAGAGGTATGAGAATTTCTCAATCATGGATGATAGCTTCCATTTTACACTAACTTCACTTCGGTAAGGTCATTGGCAGAATTTTCAGTTTAAGGGCTGCCTATAACAAAAATGGACGTTAGCCACTTACTGAGTGGCAAGTGGCGATTTTGTTAAAATTTATGCCATGCGTTTCCTTGATCCAGTCAGAGCTATAAAAGCCACCTAACTTGGAAAAAAATCCGCGTCTATTACGAAACGTTGCTCGCACTTATTATATAAATTGCCCAAGTCTGAATTCTGGGACCAGATCATGCCAACGTCGAAATGCTTACACAGCTTTTGTTTGGTTGTGCGCGCAAGGCTGATAAATACAAAGCTCGCCTTATCTGTTTCTGTGACTATAGTTACCCTATCGTCTTGGCTGAACCCATCTATTTTATCGTCTTCCGATTGACACACTTCCCGAAGCCCACTGCCATTCGATGTCTGCCCTAATCGTGTGAGGCAATAATGTCCAGTGTCTCTGTTTTATCGCCACTCTTATTGCGTCTTTGTTCTCTGCTACGAATTCAATAGTTGTCAACGTTTATTGGCGTGGCAGGTGCCATACCAATTTCGAAGGGCTAAATTGTGCTTATCTGGCAGTGCATAATCTCCGCTCACGAGGTTATTATTAGATATGACCCTAATGCACACCTTGGAATGAACTGACCACATCAATGTTCGCAGTGAAATCCTGAGAATTTTGATGCTCAATTTTATTGACAGTAATGACTTGTGTCATGTTGCATTATAAAACCTCAAAATGGGCAACAACATGCTATTTTTACAACTCTGACCCTATTTCCCATGCTACATCCATTCAAATACGTTGTAAAATTTCTTATTTTTGCCTCAATTTTCTAGCGCTTTGATAGAAACCCACCCTTGCGTGTAGCAGCGATCAGGATAAAAACAACGGAAGTAGTAGTTGCAATATTCCTGCCAAACATTAAGCACGTATCTACTCGCAGAGCACATAGCCAAGTCTACATCTGTAGGTGGTAAGCTGAGACATCTCATTGGAGAACTCTAAAAGCAAGCAAAAAGATTTTGGTTATCGTATTTGAAAATGCGTGTGTATATTTCATTAAAATACCTAGTGATTTACAGATACACGCCCAATTGTCGGTAATGTGGCATTACTGTGGCATCGTCTAAGCTATCTACAATACCGATGCGGTATGACGTAACGCAATGCAATACGATGTTCGCCTTATCGCATCTCTCTGGCGACGCCCAATTAATTTTACATGGTCAGACCTTCTCCAAAAATTCTTTGCGATGTGTATATTTAAGATCTATGCACTGAGTGCTTTAACCTTACTGGTGATTATTTTAATGTAAAAAGGCAATAAATTGACATGGGCATTGCTAATACTTGCCGATTTCGCTCACAAAATTGTGAGTGTATGCGTTCCACTAAATACATTGTGCCAAATGCCTGCAAAAACTTCCAACAAGCAGTCGAAGTACCGATGGAGCAAGCATCACAATCGCCATTTTTTCTCACTTTCTCACCTCCTCCCACCTATCTAATACCTCTCATTCTCCTTTCTGTTACACCGTCCTACTCTCCGATCTGCATTGTAGACTGCCGGTTGCTCTCGACCATCTAGAAATCGGTCTCATTCGAGAAAAGAATGTTAATAAAAGATGATAAGGAGAGTGAAGGAAACATGAAAGGCGATTTCATGGAAGAATTGCCTGACGTTTAATTCCTGGTGTTCTCATTTCATCACCCCCTCATCATGCACTCGAGTGTCCTTCAGCCAACGGAATGTAAAGAAGACCATTAAAGTTTGTGCGTTTAAAAATTATCCATGAGGTTAATAAAGAGCTCATTCTTGGAGGTATTCAAGCAATCCTAGCCCTCCTTTACTTTAGTTGTGAATTCGTATGCGCCGGCTTTTGCCCTCTTTTTTCACGGTCCTACTCATATGCAGGAAGGACCTAAATCTAGTAACCCTAAGTTATTACTACCATCTTGAAAAATTGTGGTTGCAAATTTTGAACGCTTGTTCGTCAAAATGTGTGGTCACCATGCTTAATATGTAGTTAGGGCGAATGAATGAAGAGATGAGGTGATGGATGGTTGGATACCCAACAAGTGAATCGGCCGATTTCTGGTTAAGGCAAATGAAGTTCAGGCAGAAGGGTTTAGAATAAGGAGCACTGTAAAGCTGTAGCAAAGATATTGCTTAATTGTTAGCAAAGTAGGAGGTGAACATCTTAGCTGCACATCGACTGCGGTGGTCTGAGTACCTAGCCGGGGAACGGTGTGTGATTCTGAAGTGAATTTGGATGAATGAATGGGACGATTCGCACCAGTCATCGGCTTTGTGCGCAAATAAAAAGAAAGGTGATCCCAACGGCAATGGTGTCTCTCAGCAACTCTACTGGGCCCAAGATTTCGTAACACTTTGTAGTGACTTTTGCTTTCCGCTACCACCGATGCAGCGTCCAGGTCTTTTCTAACGGGAAGACGAAGTCACAAGACTTTGACGGCATGTGCGCTGCTGACGTGTGTAAGGGCTGGGTGACAACCGGTGTGGCTTGTCAGCCCTGTCGACAAGCGAAAGCACAAAGCTGGGAAGTTAATTAATATCCAATTGCAAAGAGGTCATTCCCTACTATCGTAAATATTCCAACACCAGAAATTTGATTGCCTTATGCCGAAGCGCGACTTCGCACACACTGTGCGACCAAGGATTCAAAGGCTTCTAACTTCAACCCTACTGGAAAGTCCTTAAATATTTCTATCTAGTTTGAATGCCTCTTGACTGTAAAACACTCCCATCAATCATTGCTAGCAGCTCACTCTCCGACTGCCAACCGCTCATTTTCTCACCACCATTTTACCTTTTTCCAGACGTAACAAGATGCTTGTACTTGTATATGAATTGAGAGCCCCACCGTGGTTACTTTGTGAAGTGTGACAACCAACTGAGAAAGTGCTGTAAGCCGTTCGTGTGCTGCATAGCGGTAGTTAATATCAGCGAAAAGTGGCCAAAGATGCTTAAGCGGTTGATAAGTCGTAAGTTGTTTGTGCAGTACGTGTAATATTGTTACAGCGTTCAAGGCCACCTCTTATTCGGCTCATTAAAACAAATCACACAGACACGCTTGCATAAATTGCATGCTGCACACGCAGGACTTTAATAAGGCTTTCATTTAAATTAGTACTATGTGGTTCTTTGAACGTGCCTTTGGGTGCCAAACGAGCAGATGTCTTCACATTAGAGGCTACGGAAATGTCATGCATCGAAGGAAGAAAATATTCTTTTTCTCTGGCGATAAACGCCATTCAAAGTGTGGTTTTCGATGTATGGGAAAAATCAGGAATTCGTAGGAAGTGTCGGTTGTGTTTTCTTCTAACTTGTTAACATCACATATAGTCACAAGGAGCAGATAAAATGGTGGCTATTATCTATGCAGCAGCATATGTTCCCTCTTCGGCGCCAAGCATATCAGTCTCAATATCTCCGCTGATACGCCTAATGAGTGCATGGTTCATTAATAAGAGTAGAAAACTGCATACCTAACGATACCATCCGGAGACAAATTTAATTACGTTGCTGGCACACCCATTATTATCCAAAGCAAATAATGCTTCTTCAACCGCGCCTCATATCCAGTTTTGCGTTTTGCTTGGTTTTAACATTCGCTTCAGAATAGCTTCCTTGATTATTATTTGTGCAGTGAAGTTACGGTGAAAGCCCTCAACACTTGCGCACATTGGTTCTTCTGCCGCAAAAATACGCAAAACCTTTTAGTGATATTCGCAAAACGATACTGAGCATGCTATGAGATCTTCTCTTAGTTCATATTGTACTCAAGGAGGCCGAAACGCCTGCGCCTTGTACCATTTGATGGTCCATATTAGGCGATTTGCTTTGGCACGTTGGTTCAATAAGTGTGAAGATGTTGTTTGATGACATCAGCACGCAACGCGGTCGCTGCCTACCTCCCGACAAGCGCGTTGCGTACCAATACTCTCCAGTCACTGGTTCCGTTTAATCTGATTGAAGGGCATGGGGAAATCATCAAACAATCACATCGCCAACTTCAGTCCAAATGGTTAAGTAGTAATAGAGTTCAGACTCCCACTGCGAAAAAAGAAATGTCACCACATGACTGGTTAAGTGGTATTCGTATGAAACACTTTGACAAATCTTGTAAGCATCACACTTAACTTCGAAGCAAATGTCTTACCACTGCGGGACAACAGGGTGCAAACGAATGCATCTCGCATAAATGATGAATGGCTCTGAGCTAATTCTCTCCCATGAATGGACGGCGTGGCCCCTTACACACGATATTTGGAGAAATAAATGTCAAGTCAAAAACTACGTATTTTCTTCGGTTAGAAACACTAGTGCTTGCCAATTTTACCGGTATAAGGTAGTCTAATTTTGCTGAAATAACCGTATTCGCGGTACTACGTATCCCTTCTTAGAGCTATTGGAATGACACAGAACCTGCATCTACTCTTACCGCCATCGCAGACAAAGTGGTTCATAAATGTCAGACTACAATAAAACCGCATAAATCAAGCACCACTGCTGTATTAGTTAAACTACTCAGTAGAGCTTGTGAGCAATCAAATTGCTACAGGACCTTTCGCCAGACATTTCCATTAAGTCAATGCGCGCATTCGACTTCTACACATGCTGGCAATTCTGAGAGAGGAACTGAACAACTTGTGGCGTCCCTTCCATGGTGTCATGCATCCACGAGAAATGCTTCACCGCCATCGGATCGAAAGACAGAACAGAGGAGCGTTTACTGATCATTAGTCATTGGCATGTGGAAACTTGCATAGAACGCAATGTCGTGTCTTTCATGACCCATACATTCGACTTAAATGTGTAATTACCTTAAAAACACCATTTTTATGCATGGTCATTTTGATCACCAAGATAAGGCAGCGAAAAGACACTTTGAATCGAATCTAAATATACGGATATGTGTGTAAATGTCTCAGCTTCTTTTGCTGAATACAAGGAATTTTACTTCTGCGAAATAATGGTCCCATTCATCTCTCCTTTAACTCAATGCGAGCAGAGGATTAATGCTGTGCGATGGTGTGGGGACATCGGAAGAACTGTAGAGCAAATAGCGTGTGTGGTTTGGGGGTGACATCTCAGATGGCAGGCCGTTGGCAACAATCCCTTTAACAAAAGACACTGTAAATACTAGGAAGTCTATCCTTATTTAAGGAGCTTTCTTAGGTATTTAGTGAGCTTCAATATGATGACACTTATTCCTGTTGACGGGTTTGCTCAGAATTGCAAAGCATTAACAAAGCGACTTAAAATGGGACTAATTAATCAATAAAAATTAAGAAAAATGGGGACTGCTTAAACAACACTAAGACATCTTGTTTGCACATCAAGCTCCACTAGGCATAACCACTTCAAATATTCTCGTACCAAGCATCGATGATCGGAAGAGTAAAATACACCACTCACCAACTCTCGCAATGGAACATCGGAGATCGCAGGCTGCTTGAGCCATAGTAAGCTATATAAGTGATTGAGTTAGCTTACTCTACATACAATGCAACTAAAAGCCTTTCTTAGTTAGGCATTCCAAAATACAAGCATAAAGGACAGCCAACCTGTGCTAAGTGGTGAAAGCAAAGGAGCTTGACAACAATTAGGTCCTCTGCTTGGTGTCCACATCTCCAGTGCCTCTGCACTTATCAAGTAACGGCTAGATTGAAAGCCTTTTAGTGCCGTTGAGGAGAAGGAACCTTCGTAATATTGTTGACAACGCAGATGGCAGTTCGTTGACAACGCTGTAAATACCAAGAAGTCCATTTCCATTTTTAAACAACCAAGTTAAAAGAAGGCGAACGTGCATGCCACGCTAACTAAACTGCAACGCTGCTCATCAGTCTGAAGAACTAAGAAGCAAAACGGAAAGGAAAAACACGAAAACAACCCTCCAGCGCTAACGTCTTCGTTGCTGATGCCAAAAATAAGGCCTTTTATAAATTGTTAAGGTTTAAAGTTGTTTTTTCTAAAGCGCATGTTATCAAAGACAGTATAAAACGCTCCTTACAAGCAACAATTATGAGTGACAATCTGTGTGGGTCATGCATGCAGCAACGATGCATCCAAAGCTTTTTTTGCTAATCGAATTTTACCCACCATCGCTCGATTTCTGTTAGCTGTAGGAGCAAGCAGCAAAGAATTGTATGCGGCAAAGTAATATTTGGTGAGTTATTTATTGTGTTTTGGACTTTAACAGACGAAACATTGTGTTGGCCTATGAGATGTGGTCTGCTCAAATCATTAAATGCATCAGCACTTCCATTATTGACATGCCACATCTTAAATGTTTTAATGCTGAGTAGACAATTTTAGATATGGTGGACATATTGAACGGATTTACATTTAAGTGTAACGTTTGGCTCCACTAATGGCACCGCTCTCAAATTTTACCCTGCTTAGCAATTTTTAATGTTTATTTCGGCAAATTATGCTTAAATTCCTCATAACTTTGTGCGGCGGATGTAGAAATGGTGTGGATTTGGTGGAAAAGTCAGCACCATTGTTGTTGGCATCATTAAAGGAAAATATGATTGGCAGTCTAATGCTGCAAGCTGCCTCGACCCTCCACAGCATGAACAAGGCAACTTTCCCTGACTTGTGTGCATCACGTTTGAGTTTAATCTAACAGCCTTTCGAACAATTGATGTGCTGCATTCCGGTAGGATATCGTGAAATTCAACCTTTGCAGAAATACATTTGTCATTAGCTGCTAATGAAGGCTACTTATTCTTCCAAAGCACGGATGTATTTCATAACACAGTGGCTTCAAGGAACAGCAATCGCAAATAAAGCGGTCACTCGTCAAGCATACATGATGGTAGCCATCGCAACAAAATGCAATGTCTGGATAATGGGAGTAGCATATCTGGAACAAAATCATGTGCCACAGTGTCACAAGTTTCCATGTTTGTCGCGCTCTACGTTGATGTCGAAGGCAATTATTTTGTGTCAAACTTGCTATTAAGCTCGCCAAAGAAGAGCGCCCAATATTTGCCTCGCTAATAACTCATGCTTAATTATGAAAGGCAAATGTTTGGTGAATGAGTTCTGACTGCTCGGTGGAATATGACCACAACAGCGGACTTTAAGGCTCTAAGATTTCTCATTTCCGTGTCTTCTTTGGGACGATTAGCTTAAAATATTCATCAGATTGTACTAAATGAAAAGAAGCACTAATTCTGCCAGTTACGTCATTTGGTCAATGGCAGGCCTTTTATTACCTCATTGGCTTGACACCAATCAAGTCTTCTGCTTGGTATCCACACCTCTAGGGCCTCTGTATTTATCGAATAATGGCTAGATTGAAGGCCTTCTAATGCCGTTGAGGAGAAGGAGCCTGTAAAAATACTGTTAACAACTTAGATGGCAGGCCGTTGACAGCAATCCTTTTATCAGAAGACACTGTAAGTACTAGGAAGTCCATCCTTATTTAAGGAGCTTTCTCAGATATTCAGTGAGCTTCAATATGAGGACGCATATTCCTGTTGACGGGTTTGCTTAGAATTACGAAGCATTAATGAATCGACCCAAAATATGACCTGGTAATCAATGAAAAATAAGAAAATCTGGGACTGTTTAAACGAAACTAAAATGCCGCGTTCCCAAAGCAGGCTCTACTAGGCATCACCACTTCGAACGTTCCCGTACCAAGCATCTATGATCTGAAGGGAGGAATATGTCATTTCATCAACTTTTGCAAAGAAACATCAAAGATTGCGGCATGCTTTAGCCATAGTAGGCTACATAAGTGATTGAGCCAGCCTACCCTACACGAACTACAACAAAATGCCTTTCTCACTTAGGCATTTCTTAGCAAAAGCATAAAGGACAGCCAATCTGTGCTAGATGGTAAAAGCAATGGAGCCACTAATGTCTGCAAGGAAGAAAGAATTTTAGACATGAATGCGGCCAGCCAAAATTTTGCTCCACCAGCTGCGGCCGCATATGAAGCGTAGATCAATGCACCCATCTGCCGTGACTTTAAGAACAGAATGAAGCAACTGTCTTTTACTGTAAGCCTCCTATTCATGTACATCGGCATTCCTACAAAGACAAAAAGTTACCGTCTTTCACCATGCTCTGACATCGTGAGTCCCGAGTGGTGGCGAAGTGGAATGTTTACCTATCCTAATAATTGATGCAACTTTTAAAGCACTGCATGAAATGTCCAGCTGGATAGAGTTTAATGCACCATTCAAAATTACGGAGCATTAATAAAAGTGCGAAGGGTGGGACGACTCCCCATCGTGTAGGGTCCCTCTGTAGCTATGGCGGTAACACAAAACTAGTAGCTGCATCAGCAGGAATCACACATAGAGTGTTCCACTTTTCGCAATAAGTTGGAGGAATTGCTTTCAAAAAGAATCAAACGAGTGTACTCTTGTCAACATGTAAAGATACATAAAAAGCCCGATTAAATCGCTGAAATTCCTCAAAGAAATGAAGGTCGGAATGTGAGGTATGCAAAGAGCACGTGTATATGTGTGCTGCTTCGAAATAAGCCTGAGGCTGACGGTGGTACTTACAGGGCCAGAGGTGGAGGGGATAGACCACTCTCGCAGTATGTTTCACCTAGAGCAAAAATTGCAAATGGTGCAATGATCTACTTAACTCGTAGTTTTCTTTACGTCAAAGATTGATTTGGTGGTCATGATGATCTGAAATTTGTTTTCTGACTTGTTGGTTTTTAAAATAATTAATTGGAATGAGTGCCACAATCCTCCCAAATGCAATTGAGATGAACGGGTTCGAAGCATTCAGGCAGAATGTATGCAACGTAGCTCAGCAGTAAAGAAGCAGAAAAACGAGGCCTTGCTTAGGCGATCCATCGTTTGGAACCACTACTCCTATTGTGTGGACTGGCGAAATCGTACCTTCACAAGGAATCAATCCACCCCTGTTGTGAATCTGCCAGGACCTAGTCCTCATACAGTTCTAGGAATATGAACCCGTTTCTGGATTTGCCATGCAGTGACTACTAAGCAGCGTTTCCATGGTGTCGGTATTCAGCCCCAAAATTTTAGCATAACTAAGGTGCTGAAGGAAGGCAAGACGTGGTAGAGTAGAGCTGTGACGTTAATTTCCATCTCACCTCTTCACAATAAAATGAGGCCTTCGGCCTAAATTTGTAGATAACCTCCGTTCCAAAACAGAGGCAAGTGAAAGGAAAAGCGTCACCGACTGGCGATTGCGACAGACTTACATGCTACTTTGTTGTGAAACGTTGCTGACGCTATGGATCTAAACTAGATATCGCCTTCCCAGTACGGTTATCAAATCCTTAGCCTACACAAGGTAGGTGACAATAGGCTTGCGATCCTGAGGACTCGTCGCCTCCATTATTAATAACGACGCTTCCAAGCCCAAAAGACTTGTTACGCCAGTCAAATCTTTTTCTAGTTTGTTAGCAGCAGGGATAGTAGACCACTTTTATTTTGCTTGCCGACAAAATACAAGTTCCAAATAGACACATGACTGTGTCAATCATCGTACGCACCATGCGCTCGGAGTAGTTGCAAGAGTAGAAGACAAGCAGAACATCAAACCTCAAACGCTTATTTCAGACCAAGGAAAAATCAAAGTCTATCTGTCAAAATCTGTCGCATACTCCATGCACCATCAAAAAATTCCATTTTAAACCAAGGCCTTCCATGAGATCCATGTTGGGAAGCAACTGTTATTTTAAGTTCATGGCTATCTGAGGATTTCAAAAATTTGTTATTTTTAACATGTCTTTAATTTAACTGGCTTCAATTCTTCCAAACAAAGCTGTCATCTCGGCATGTCATACTTCACAGTTCTCGTCCTCTGAGTGAAGTCGATTAGGTCCCACCCGCTCATCTCACCTGCCCACGCAAACTTTTCCACCTGCAGTTCCCATTATCTCCCTTTATTTGCCTTCTTTCCACAGCCACTCCTTCTTTACACACATCTTGCACAAATTTCACTCCTGCTTCTTCATTTCTCCCTTCTGCAAGTAGTAGTACTAGCAGTAGGTTCACCTGTACCATTGCCATTCACTCCCTTCCTTCCTCCATCCACCTACTTATCTGCATGCACCTACGGAGTGCTAATTTTTGTGACCCTAACTCAAATCACCTCTTCAATCCCACCATTACCACCACCACTTATAGACTATTAGCAAAATCCCTCCTCGCATCCTTCATTTAATCGCACATTCATTCATTCACTCATTTTATCCACTTCTATTTTTTCTACTGAGGTTAAATCCTTCCACAAGTCAAACAACTACCCGTCAAAACAGTTGCTTTTCTCCCATAATGATGCTGGTTCACCTCATAATTTGCGTGTTCTATCTTGTCGTCACACATATGTGGCATACATATAGTTCCAATTTACCATTTCCCTCTTAGAATCCTACCACTGATGCTGCTATTTGTACCTCTCACATAAATTAATGCATATACGCCTACCTGGCTGTCTCTTCTTCCAATTTCGTCCTACACCCAATTTAGTACACCGTCAACCTGTTGCCAAATCTCGTTCCTTTTATTCCACTTTGGTGAGAACCAAATGTCTATCAAATAAGTTCTTGCGTTTTCAATTTGTATTCTACTCTTAGCTTCACGAAATCATATTCCTCATTTCGTCTCCCTTTACTCCTGCTGCAGCTAGTTACTTTGTTCATTTTCCAAAATAGCTTGCCTTCGTCCTTTCAGCTAGGATATGCTGCAATTAGATGTTCGCAATTGACGTGCTCACCGTCCAATATTCGTCAGCGGTATATTTAACGCAGGATTTTCACTGCTTTCCTCACCTGTAATACGCTCCGCTCTCGTTTGTTTCCTTCGTGGCACTGCTTGCGGTTACTTGGGTGACCATCTTGTAGGCAGTGCCGTCTCGGCACAGAACGTGACCCACAGTTCACTCTGTGAAAACTACCTATCCGAGGGCACTCGATCCGAACCCTTCCACCTCCTCTTCGTTTGTCACTTTTACAAAGTTTTTTACCTTCGATCTCAACCGCATGCCCTATTCGCCTTGCACAAGGACTGCTGAGCATCGGAGCAGATCACTGACTACTTCCCTTCTGACATACGCAGAAGCAGTTGGCGTTAGAATGATGGGGGCGAATCATTACAGTGAATGCTCATTCACATGGGCCGACTA
Organism: Taenia hydatigena; assembly: GCA_036345935.2. Lineage (NCBI taxonomy): Eukaryota > Metazoa > Platyhelminthes > Cestoda > Cyclophyllidea > Taeniidae > Taenia > Taenia hydatigena. Next base: position 9,304,477 of record JADWOT020000002.1, on the reverse strand, counting down.
TGCAACCTGAGCACCCATGTACGTAAAGCCGTACTGGCACTCGCCTTGCCACCTATCACCTACTTTGCCTCTCATATAAAGCATTATTTAATGTATTGCACAAATTTTGTAGGCAGGAACAGAATAATTTTCGTAGGCCTAAATGTGCCATTATCTTACCATCGCACAAGCACACACTTTAGTGGCATTTTATGGAAAAGAAGATTACCCTTTCCTTTCGATGTAATTGGCACAGGTTTCTGCAAGGCTGTAAACTCAAAGCCAAATATGTCCTTTTTGTGGTTGGAGCAAACGCATCCACTATCCACCCAAATTGACGCATATTAATGGCAAAAGCAAAACAATCTCGAAGGATATTGCTACGCCTACACAAATGGAGGGGCGTGCTTCTGCTGGGGCACAATTGTGTTAGGCCAAGTTGTCAGGGCAATGTCATGCTCCATCAGTGAGGAAGCACCATTCTACTTAAGAAAAAAGATACCATACAGACAATGCGACGTCTCGAAGCACATTCGCGGATCAAATCATCTATATATGTATGCATATGCATCCTCTTCCAAATCAAATTTCGGATTTGTTGAGGATCGCAAAATCAAATGGAAGTGGTCTCACCCTGATACCCTGACCTTACGAGCGACTGAAGTCACCAACGCTAGGCTCCTTCTTTATCCTCCACATAATCGTCTTCACGTTTCATCTAAAATCAGTATGGAAGTCATAAGACGGTCTAATCTAGTGGCGACTGTACGAGGAATGATGTTCACGGCAACAACCACTGGGCAGACATTAAAGAATGGATTGATTGGTACATTCAAAAGCGGAGGTCTGCTACCAAATAGCGTCTGCAGGGATCAGTTTGATGACATAACTGCAATTGTCGCGCTTTTGCCGTCGTAACACATCAGCGCTATAGAGTGGGCGATGCCTTCCAAGTGGCAAGAGATCGTATTTACAGAAGTGCCCACACTCCTCCTCCATTCCATCTCACGTCCTAGCATTCGAGGCCGAAATGGTAAATTAAAAAGGCGGATTACATTACATGACATGAGAAGATGACGCAACAGTCGATAAGTCCAAAGAAGTGCAGCAGCAACAATAAAGGCAAAGTTGTAGCTAGAGGCGATATTGCACACCACACCTCTCATCAACTATTTCGCGACACGACCTACAGGTCCTTTCTCCATCGTCATTATTTTCACCGTTGGCAAGCATCGATGGCAGCCTGCTAAAGGCATTAAAGAGCCTCCCACAACCAGAACTTGCGCATTGCGGAGGCAGTGGCGGAGGCTACTGACTATCCCAGCACACAGAAGTACTGTGCTGAATGACAAGGCCAGTGTGCAAAGCTAGCACCCTGTGCTGTTCACCCATGTCTCCATGACCATCACAAAAGACTTCTTGCGGAAAAAATCATCCTCGTCGTACCTTGGGCGCGCAACGCCTTTAGCACCAGTGTGGAGCCGAGTGAGTGGCAGACACGCATTGGACCTCACCCACCAAATCCCATCCAAAAGGAAGTTTCTAATCAGGAACCTTGAGTGATTTGGAGTTGACAATGATTCTACGATATTACACGTAGCTTTAACTTGCACGATCTCCCCTATTGCAACTTAGTGTTAGTGGCCATCTTCCTTCATTTTTAGTGATCTAAATGCATGATCGGCCATAGAATAACAGTCGAAAACTAACATTTGCTTTATTAACGCCAATAGCTTTCTCAAAAAGCGATGTAAAGTTAAAAGAAAGAGAAAAGTTAAGAGAGTAGAAAAATGGGTGTCTAACAGAAAAATTTTCTTGGTAGCCATATCGACTGTTACGTTGATCGATTATTGCTGCAGACATCAAGGTGACAACACTTAAGACCTCTCCAAAGGAATCTGAAATTTTATTTGAAAAGGCAAACAAATTAAATTACAGGAAATTTTGAGTATTCACAGCATCGTGACTTACAGAGTGTGCAATCATTTTGCAAAAGGCTGAGAAATTAAAGAACTACACTGCTTTACATCGGGTTCCCTTTTATGCCCCTCATTGACCTTGTATTTTCCATGACTCGCCTATGTAATTCAAAAGAATCTTCACATCTGTTCAATCATGCTTTCAATTTTGTGATTCACCAAACACATCACAAACCCAACTTATAAGATATGAAAGCTTATGCCTTTAAGCTTTCTTGAGTGTAATGGTTTAGTGTTGTAGGATGGAAATTCCGGTAAAATTGACCTCGTCCTTGAAAGCTTATAAGCAGCTCTTTATTTTATGAAATGCATGCTTTACAAATGCACTCTTGGTGACTGGCGGTCAGCGGATGTCCGCTACTAGGTGAGCGCATGACATCGCTTCTAAAGGCGGATACGATCACCCACCCTTCCACTAATCAAGAACCCCAAATCGAGTAAAGCGAATTGACTTCTGTTAAGCAATCCTGCTGATTTAAGAAACTTAAGCATGAGACAGAAGCAAGTCGAACTAGTGCAAATTTTTAGCATCTGCTAAAATCCGTTGTCCCATGATCCTTTAAAGGACATTACGGGAACAAGTGCTTGATTCGTATGCTGTCATTTTAGTATATTTAAATGCAGTTCTATAAACAGTGACATTAAAGGGATCAAAAAGGCAAGCACACACCAGTCAGATAAAATTTGGCGTTGGAGTGAGATTTTGTTTTGGTATGCTTCAAATCAAGCAGATGGGATCGAGAGATCATTACACATGCGATGCCTAAAAATTTGGTGCCTGTTTATTAGCAATTTAGTGGTAGCCACGCACTTCTTTTGTTTTTACTTCAGCTATTGGTGTTAGAATCACCAATGGGAAATATCGATCAGAGGGGGGCATTTTTAGTTGTGTGGTACTGGAAGTGGTTTATAAGTCATCGCAATTTTATGTGGGAACCCGTGTTCGTCTTCATAATGCAAATCGGTGGCACTGACTCAGTGTGGCTTAGTGCGGTTTCATTTTAAAGTCTTAAAAGTTTACTATCGAAACAGAATGCGGTTAATTAAACGCAATTGGGTCTGTAAGATCATTTGTAAACACATCTTTGGTGAAAGGCTGGCATCGGATCAGTCAGTACGGAGTTAACCCCTTTCCAATTAGTGTATAAGCATGCCTTTTCTGAGGAAAAAACCAACTTCAATTCTAGCGGAGTTAGTCTTGCTAACGTAGTTCTTCATCTTTTACTATTCATATTACTAAAGCTGACAAAATATGTAGTAATCCTGTTTTGGCAAGTCATTCAGCCCTTCAGTAAATCGTTTGTGGCTGATCTGGAAAAAATACGAAAGCGCTGATTATGCGATCTGACCAGTCGTGTAGGGGAGTTTTCAATGCTTAAAAATATTATTGGAATTGGTAATAATCGCTATAAGCCAGTTCTTACGCATACACTGATTTGAGTGCCATCGAGTTTTCATGTACAATATGGGTGGACGTGGATCCGATAGAGATATTTTCAATGTCGACGAATGTGGAAGGTCAGGTAGGGTACGGCGCTTGCGCGGGAGCCGAATATGCATGCCATTTCAGCGTGCGTGGTGACTGCTGGGCCGCAATCTAGATAATTCACCTACTCGTCTCTTTCAACATGCGCAAGGGTAATTGGCGGCAGAGTAATGAATGCGACTAGAAATGGTGAATGCTCTTCCACCTAGGCCAAATATGCAAATTATGCTACCTTAAGGGCAATGAGGAAAGTAGCGTGCATCTGCGTAAAGCCATGCCAGCACATGTCTTGCAGTAAGCTCTCTCTCCATTCATAAGGATCCCCCATTCTTCCCCACCCAACACGCATGCCATTCCCTTTTTTAATTCCCGATGATAAAGACAACGTACAAAGCACTGAGGTGCGGTACCTAGTTTAGTGGCATGGCAGACGATATGTGTAGGCCTGAGTGATGCATTTGTTTAGCGTATTCGGCAGTTGACTGTAGGGCTTATGGTTCGAGCCCATCCGAGGGCGAGGGCATATTTTGTGGCGTAGCTCGCAATGCTCTATCAATTAACTCCTGCTGTTGCTGCTGCTGCTCGCGCCTCATCATCACTTTCACAAGCACGTGCACCCGGCATCCACTGGGCATGAGTGCACAAATGCGCTGGAAACGGGGATGGGGATGGTGGAGTAGTGACGATGGTGAGAGATGTGCTGGCTGTAGGAGATGAAAGCGAGAGTAGGCCTGTGGGTGGTAGTGAGCTGCAAAGCGGTGCAGTGTCCAGTTTGGTGGCATGGCAGATACTGTATGTACGTCTTCGCACCGCAATCGTTAGCGCGTTCGGCTGTTAACTGATAGATTGGTTGTTCGAGCCCACCCGAGGGTGGATGTATCTATTGCGATGCAACATGCCCATGCTGCGCAACAGGTGGCGGTTTGCAAGTGGTGTTCCTTGCAGTCGCATTGAGCAGTTGCTTCTGATGCAATTTCACATATTATGCCCTTTCACACAGGCTGAACACGTACGCTGGGTAATTTGGTAGCGCTGGCTTGGTATGGTCCGATGAGAATCCTTGTCATCTAATAAACGAAACATTCTGACGTTAACTTTAAGAATAAGAAGTTTCCACCCAAACTTAATATGGTTTATTAAATGCACTTGCGTTTTAAGGCCATTAATAGACACATCTTTGTTGAAATGTTGGCATCGGATCAGTATGTGCGGAGTTAATCCCTGCCCCGCTCACGTATATGCATGCCAGTTCTAAAGGCGAAATCCTGCGCAAATCTTGGTGAGGCTAGTCTCGTTAACTTGGCATTTCATCTCTTACCATTCATATTACTAAAGCTGACCAAATGTGCAGCAACCATTTATTGGCGACGCATGTGACCTTCCAAAAAATTGCTCAAAGTTGGAGACGCCCATATGCAAATCAGGTGGTTCACTCACTGGTAAAATATAGTCAGGCCGTTACTTTGAGGCAGACTTTTATCTGTCGCAATTTTGCATGTGGAACTACTAACTATGCGATCCGACTATTTAGGGAAGGACTTTTTCATAATCGTACATATTCTTGAGATAGGTAATAGCCGCCAGATGCTGGTATTTACGTGCGCATTGATTTAAGTCCTTTGAGTTTCTATCCGCGATATCGGAAGAGTAGACATCAGTAGAGGTATCTATGATGCTGATTAATATGAGAGGCCGAGTGAAGTAAGACGTATGTGCTGGAGCCGAAAATACTTGCCGCAGAACTAATTTGTAGGTGGTCATTGCGCTCATTTTCCATAACATGCAAAAGCTATCATAATCTCAAGCTCGTGCAGCACAATGGCACATAAATAACCGAATCGATTGATCAGCTTACATTGGTCTACACAAAGTCCTAGGCTCTCTAAAGTGTCCACCTGGCTTAGCCCAAAATGCAGCGATTTGCAGTTCCAATGCGTGGGGGTGCATTAAGAGAATCACTGCAAGTTGACCCGTGTAGGATGATTGCAACAGAATCCATGTCCTTAAGTGTTTCGTAAAACACCCGCACGCTTAAGCGTCCTACCGCTCGTTGGTGTCCCTGTTTATGATATGAATACGGTAGCTTTAATGCTGATTACTTTGTTAATTGAAAAGCATATTCTTTCTTGCCAAGAAGTGGCTTTCCGTTTGGATTAGATAAGTAGACTTCGCAGTGGATACATTCTTTCCCATTTTTGCTACAAAAAGATCCGTAGACCACATGATTTAACCGTTGCGTTGCTTTTGACGTCTGAATCAAATGTAAATGCGAACTGTGAAGGCTTTATGAAGATGGAATAAATATGGATAAGTGCTTCGTTAGTTGCAGCCTTTTGTGACCCCATTGCCTGCACGCAGAATTAAAATTTCGGAGACAGTAAGGCGCATTTTAACAGACCCTGCTAGTTTAGCCTAAAAATTTTGCGTGAGTTAATGAAAAATGAAGAGAAGTGCAAAGTGCAAAGATCTCAAAAAAATCAGATCTTCAGCCATTCCAAAATCTCACTAATCCATTTTCTAAAAGCGTCTATAATTAGAGCTCAAGCCTAAATAATTGCTCCACGTTTTTGTTTCTTTCCGGCTGCTAATAGCAAAACGCTCGCCTCACTGTTTTGGATGCGTTCCCATACTGTAACTGTTTTCAAAATAGCCACTTGAATGCGTAAGGCCTTGATTGACTCATTTGGCACTCCGTTTTGGCTGCTGGCAACTTCAGTCTCCGCAGGTTAGCCTGGCCTCCTGGACATGGTAGTGGCTCCCGAGGCCTTCTTTGCTCTTCACTACACAGCCCATCGTCTTATGAAAACTGTGCCACACTACCTACGCGCAAATAAACTACATTAAAACGTTTGTTGTAATTTTTGAGCCTCTGATTTTTTGAAAGAGGAACGGTAGGGCAGAATGGGTAGTGAGATATGTTTGCCCAAAATGATTGTTGATCTAAGCAGAAGTCACTGCCGAAATGTATTTTGTTCCTGCGGTTGAAATTGTCACTGTGCTTCCATGGTCAGAATGCTAACGGCGCACTTCTAAAATTAGTCTTAATGAATAGTTCCGACAGCCTAATCTTCATTTAGGTTCCTGTTGCTTACTATATTTTGCAGTTAAGTGTGCCATATTCCTAGTTCAGCACATCCTCACTGGCTGCCATACCCTTCGAATGAAAAGACTAGATGGGTTGGGACACGTTTACTAGTTAGAGTCAACGAAAATCACCACAATTCTTGACGATGAGAACACTGAGCTCTTCTCTGTCCAGGAATTCTAACTTCACTTGCCTCACGATGTGTAAATCAATTGCCCTCTTTTGCCTACAATGTACATCTAGGCAATAAAAGCATTTTCTAGCTTCGCTGCTCGCAGGAGTCGCCCTCGAATAGTCTCGTTGTGAATTGACCTGAATAATGGGACTGCAAGTCAATATGCCAATGGAAGAAGCATGAAGAGTGCACGCAAGAGCGCACTGGTCGAGGGTATGAAGGTGAAAACTGCTTTCCCTGCAAGTAATTTCAACTTGTTCGTCGCAAACGCCCATTCACACCTCCATGCTTGTGCTCGATGGCTAAATTCCTAAATCGCCTATCTGTCCGAACTGCACCGGATTCGTTCGTTTGTCAAGCTACCAAGCAATTAAAGCCGAGATAGAACAGCTGTCATGTGGAAGGGAGAAGACAATGCTTCGAGGTGATGGGCGCATGGCGATGGCTGATGAATTCGACTTGAAAAAAAATCGATGTGACGCTGAGTGCAGCAGCTACGGCCAATGGTGTTGGACCCTTACCGGATGCGAATCTTGTTCTTCAGCGGAGGCATTGCGAGCCTGCCCAGATCTGATGCAATAGTTGAGATGGATTTGTGGAGCTGTTAACAAGCAGAATAACACGCAAAGCTTCACATAGTAATGGGTAAATGAATCACTTATGCTGCGTACGCTGTAAGGAATTGCAAGAAACTGAGTGCATAGTTTGTTTGCAGACAGGAAACGTTTTGTAATGTGAACTTAAAAGAGGCCGAATTTGAAGACGCTTCTTAATACGGTATATATTTAATTTGCATGAGTCAATAAGGCAGCTTTTGAATTGACATGCTCAACATAAGCTGTGAATGGATTCGTGGCCAAAATACTCGTGCGACTGTATGCAAAGCACAATTACGATTGCAATAGTTGACAAACCTAGAGGGTGATCAATGCGTGTGCTAATGCGCGCACTGGGAAAAATAGGGTCGTGCTCATTTGGGTTTAACAATCCATGGTCAGCTATTCCAAAAGATCAACCTACGAAACCAGCATCAAATTATAATTGTCTTCTTAATGTTCAGAAAGTCATTATTACCAAGCAAAGGATGCGTTAGGGATACTCACTATGCTTTCCAAAAATTTTATCCCACTTTTCTTATGGAAGGCACAAATTTCATCGCCGTATTTGCTTAGTAATAATGACATTGCTTAGTTCAGACAATCTAGATTATCAATCCACACTGGTTGGAGGCACACAAGTTGACGCGTTGATAACACGTTAACCCACCACTGAAAATCAGTGTGATGTCAAAGACGTAAGAATGTAAGTAAATTCTGAGAGTTTATTGAAG
>JADWOT020000002.1:9272297-9296343 GCA_036345935.2 Taenia hydatigena | reverse complement strand
TGAAGTAGAGACTTTGCATCTGCCGCGGTACCGTCAAGTAGACAGAAAATGCACAATGTGATTTCTCCTTTGATGGCTAAAGGCTAACTAATCTGCTCTTTATTTTCCATTTCCTACGCACTCTATTTGTCTATGCAGATCCTGAACGACTACCTGTGCTACTGCTGCCACTACTGCTGTTATTCAGTTGCGCCAAGTGTACGCCAGCCATTGGTTTCGAGGCACATGTTTTAACAGTGCAAATGTCCCTGTAACGAGTGTGCGATGTGGTAACCTTGAAAGGAATCCCTTGTTAAAATAGGTGACTTGTCTCATTGAATCCTTTTGACCCCAACAACCGGCGAGACGTTACTGCTGATCTCTCAATAAATGCATTCTAGCCACAAAAATTCACTTAAATCATAGGGGTATTTTTAATGGTTGCACGGATAAAGGGGGTGTTGGAAATTTTAATTAATGAAAAGGATTGAGAGAAGAAGTGTGAAGTTGCGTTCGTACGAAATCGCTAGGAGGGTCGTAGGAGCTGCTGGCAGTGCTTTCTGACACTCAAAGTTGCAGGTTTCACTTGGCCTACTCCTGTGCCTTTGACGACTAGGCCTGGTTGAGTGCCCTCTCCTCTATTTTTGCTTTCGTATAGGCGCATTTACGGACCGGAGTCTCTCTTAATGGTTCTTGGCTTCTTAGTAGTTGGCGGAGATGAACGGATCTGAAGTTTAGTTAATGGGTGTGTGATAGGAAGCTTGACAACCACCGTCTTCATTTTCTCGATTAAATGAGCGGTGAGTGGTGCAAGTAGACATATAAAGAATGGTCCTCTGTAAGCTTTACTTATCTCCCGTCATCAAGGCGTATGCAGAGCAGATCGTGCTGAGAATGTAAGCTTCAACTAAAGGAAGGCAGGAAATCCGATTTGACACGTGCAGTAAACCAATGCCTCAAATTCTTAAATGTGTGGCTGAGTTATTGCCTGTTATTTGGCCTGCAAAGCTGCTCAATTCGAATGTGTTGATTGCAGAGACTTTCAATCAGAGCTTCCATTAAGCAGCGGAAATATTGTGAACTTTCTTTAAGGGCAGATTGGGGGAGAGTTATATGCGAAATTCCGAAGGGCTATGTCATTGGGTTGTGCGATCTCAATCTTTGCATTGCCGATGGAACGCACAAAATTGTTTAATCGAAATTTTGCCAGTCATCGTCTCAAGCATCCTTATTGGAGTCCTAACCATTATTCTGCATGGGCTTGTAATAATGACTCCCACATAAATTAAAGGATTTACAAGGTTAAAAAGTTTTTACAAAAAAAAATAATTTAACTTAATTAATTAGGTAGAAATTGCTAATAACACCAAACTATGGAGCGGACGTAGAAAAAATATAGGAATCACGCTGCTCCACAACTTAAGCTAAAAGTAGGGGCCCAAGTCGCCGTTGATACTCAGGTGATGCGTGCGTTAGCAAAAGTGCTCCTTAGGTGAGAAGCATTCGGCGAACGAAAGCCAGCAATGAGGACATCGTCAGCTCTCCTTGAGCTAGCCTAGAGTTTAAAACGTAAGCACCCAGAATTGCATTCACCAAGTTAAAGATTACCAAATAAATCTGTTCCTTAAAGATTTAAGTAACCAAAGGAACGAGATTAACGAGGAATCTGCTGCACCACTAACAATACCTGTGCGCCTTCCCACACATAGGATCATTTAATAATGATTAACACTATCAAATTGACCCTCTACTCTAAACTGCCATGCCAAAGGATGCCTCAGCTTCTTTGTGCTCATTAGCGGAGTCTATTTCCTCTCGCGATATTAGCAGCATCATTCCAAACACCAACTTGAAGCAATGTTGCACCAGATTGTCGCGACTCTTTACGGAAAATTGAAGGCAGGTACTTGTTGCGAGAAATTTAATAAAACGCGTTATGGTAGGCTGAGTTCTCTGTGGCTCAACTCTATGCGAATCTGATAGGACGATAACTACCTGATCCTAGTAATGCAGCCAAAAGACTGTTTAAAACAGGCAAATAGACCAAAAGAAAAACGGGGACGTGCGTTCCCTACTTTTCATAAATATTTAAAGAAACTGATTTATGTGGGACAAATTTAAACAAAGCAATGTAGCTCGGCTTTCTTCAGGCGAACGCCAAGCGGCTGATTGATCCCAGCCAGTTGTCTCTAACCGTAAACACGCGCTTGATAAGTTTATTTGCAAAGCACCCCCAAAGCCACATCTCGTAAACGCACCTTGATCAGTTAACTTGGAAGGAATCTGCTCAATGGCCGACCTTACATTGTTCCTTTGCCTGTCGTAATTACCCTTACGACAATTACTGCTAATGACTACCAAAATAAATTTATCCTACTGCATTCATTTATTTGGTGATGACTTGTGGCTCGAGAATTCGTCGAGTCAAGGGAAGAAGCCTCTCGACTTTTCCGAATTCGACTGCCATCTTCGTAACTGGCCTCCAAAACACGTAAGCAAAATAAATAGTCGAATACGCTACTGCTATCGCATCAATTCTCCAGCAAAGTCCCATAAAGATGAACAAGTGTAACAAATAAAGTTGGACTTCATTGACACACTTGCTAAATTCGCTCGCCATGATTTTGATGTTTAACAGCATAGCCAAGAAGCAGGACATAATTTGTGGTTATTACCACGTTCTACAGCACTTGAGATCTTCTCACATATTTCTCTGTGACCATGATCATTGGCAATTAGAAAAGCTGTCATATTCTCTTCAGTCGTCGCATTTGCATCAGCTCCTGATCAAAAGAAAGTTGGAAATAAAACTTTGTTGGTGATAAAGCAAAGGTGGGGATGATTAAGAGGCTGTTCGCATAAACAGGTGGTTGGAATCGATGATAACGCTGCTTTATTGTTGGAAAGATACGAAAAATCTACGTTATCTTTAAAAGGATAAGCTCTTTAATAATTAAGGAAATTTGTGGCTTAGCGAACACTATGGCTGTGCAAAAACAACCACTTACCAGCGTCCAAAAGATGGTCAACTATTTTTGCGTCACCAACCTTGGCGGCCAGCATAAGTGGCGTCCAGCCCTCACTGTCCTTCTGCTCAATATTAGCCCCGTTTGACAGAAAGTATTGAAGAACAGGCAGGTGACGGCCACGAATTGCTGCAAAAATTGGTGGATCCACAGAGGTATCAGAATAGTTGATGTCAGCTCCATGCAGGAGTAGCAGTTGCAACAGTAGCAGGCGACCGTTTAAGGCAGCATGTTCAAGTGCGACTTGCAGGCATCTGCTTCGAGAAGGGGAGGAGCAGGTGGTCTCCAAAATGAATTTTACCATTTCACAGTCTCCCTATTTGTACAAAGAATGAACCTGCACATAAATACGTCGTGAGGTATCACTATATTTATTCGATAAACCGTTGCAGTTTTTGGCATTTTGAGAGTATGCAGTGCGCAAAATTATTCTTATACGCAGTTGTGCTGGCAACGAGTAAAGCCGTTGCCTCCGCGAATGTCATAAAGCCAATGTAGAATACATACCTCGACACTAGCAAGAGTAAGCGCAGATCGGTTTCTTTCATTCAATTTGGAGCCCTCGTCGACACCATGAAAAATGAGACACCGAATTACATTCATGTGGTTGTAACGAACGGCTCTATCCAAAGGGGTCCGACCATACAAGTTTGCCACATCAGGGCAAGCTCCTCGTTTGAGAAGCATTCGCACACATGGCAGGTGGTCTTTTGTGGCTGCACAGTGAAGCACGGTGTTCATGATCTTGTCAGTGCAAGAGACCGAGGCGCCATGCTCAAGGAGGATCTTCAATGCGTATTGGTCTCCTTTATACGCTGCCAAATGAAGTGGAGGACACCACGACTTCTCATCGCTTTCGTTAGGATCCGCCTAAGAATGAAAATGGCTAATCCTACATTTATCAGTCGCAGTAACCCTATGTTACGAGTGCATGGAACACGTTCGGTTTTGCTGCCCTTAAAATATTGCTTTAACTCTTCTTGTCTTAAGTAATTTTAACTACCTGCAAATTTATCTCCGTAATTTGGTGGTGTCTATTTCATTTTAGAGCGCAGAAGATCACGAATACCTAATACGACCTACATCGCTCTCCAGCAAACGCTTCATGGCAGCGATATTGTTGTGAAGTATGGCTTGAAAGAGAGTTTGTGGCTCATCACTTCTAATTCCCTCATCTTCCTCATCGTCCAACCCGTGTGTGTGCTGCAAAAGTGAAACGTGATTTAATTAATATAATATGCTCATTATTTTGCTTTGATATATTAGTTCACTAACTAGCAACATAAGGGAGGGTTGAATGAATTCTAAGTGAAATTATTTTACTTTTAACGGCATGGAATTCTGGGGCATCATATCATAGGGTAACTAAGAAAAAAGATTAGATGCAAAGGAAATAACGATGTCACGTGCCACAATATTAGCAGGCACCAGTGTAGATCCAATTTCATCAGTTGATTGAACTTTCTCATTGGCTTCATGCGAAAGCAAGTATTGCAAAACATCAGAGTGACCATGTGTACGGGCTTCCATTAGCGGTGTTTGGTGGCTATTATTTTTTTATGTTGGCTGTGCTGTCAGATTTACACAGCAGAGTGACGGCGGCTAATTTGCTTCTCCTTGCCGCCCAGTGGAGGGGCGTGTTGCCAAGGTAATCACACAGGTAAGTGTGAGCCCCATTATCGAGGGGGAGCTGCATCATCTCTATGTTACCCATTGATGTAGCTTCTATGAGTGGAGTCGTCATGGACTCTTCTGTATGCACATTGGGATCAGCCTAGAAGATGTGAAGTAATGTTGGATCAGATGCGTGGACTGGTTTACCCATGTTGAACAGGCGATGTTACCTAACGAATGATAACAAAATTGAGCGTTATAGCTGATAATACTATTGCCTGGCAACAGACACTATGCTTGGCTAGCTATGCAAGCATTATGCACGGATTAATAAAATGGAAAGTGTGAGCCTTGTTAGTCATTTCGTGTCGAATAAGGAATGATAGGGTTAATCGATGGCGAAGAGTTAAAGACGACGCACGCCGTTTCCCAGTAGCTGCCTTGCGACCGAGAGCAGATTATTTTCCACTGCTTGAGACAAGGTAACTGAAGTAATGCCACCATCTAAAGGGCCAGTATCCATTCGTCTATCCTTTAAAGTAGAAAAGCAGAGATGAAAACCCTTGTAAAAATTTCTGTTAGATATAAGTGTACCAAATTGAAGTCGCGGTAGTAGACAATTAAACCGATTCATTAAAAGGACAATGTCGCAGCAAACATAAAAGCGACCTATATATAAAAATGAAGACTTGTATGAACCCTGGAGCTACTTATACTGAAATGCTCGCATGAATAAACTGATCAGAATTCAAATCATTTGACATCCGTTTGCCGCAACGACCTCTAACGTGCCAAGATAAAACAAGCTGAAGTGTGTTTTTGTCGGCACAGACATTTTAAAGTTGTGGAGCCAACGGTAATTTTGTTATTACAGCAATCGTCCTTGATTGAGCGTGCGGAATTTTAATCTATTAATTGCTTGTGAGCTTTTCCAGCACCCAGACTCGATGTATTGAGCACTTATAACGGCGACGGCGTATTCTCGCCAAGTAGCAGCACGACGGAGGTAGATGGAAGTGATGCGACACACGGGCTTTCATTTTCATGTGCATATGGTGGCCGACCAACGCTAACGTTTAAGATGTTATCAGAAAAACATGATTGTCTCTGTGCTGAAAGACACTAATTATCCATACCTGAGCAAAATTCGGAACTTTAAATGTTATGCAGGTGTCCGGAGCATATTTGAATAAATCGCAGCACTTACAATAAGGCTTCTTGATCCGATAATTATGGTCAGTTTTTGTCAATAATTGTCCATTGAAAGAAGCCTGGATAGACCTATGTAACGAGGCACTAATAGGCAGAATATATCGATCTAGATGCAAATCAAACCACTGGATAAATGCTTATAATAGAAATTGTAAGCAACGCAAATTAGCTCGCTGTTTGTTTTTCCTGTGATTCTAAATCTAGCATCATGCGTAATTACGGCTTCTACCTTAAAGACTGTGCGAAAATGAAACCGGTTGTGCCACTCTAGACACAAATTGGAGGAGTTTGCTTGCAGCCGCCAAGTACTTGTCTCACTACCCATATATTAAGCAAGAGACCTATGATTTTCGTATAATGTTGGATAATGAATAAGAAAACAAACTTAGGTATCCATGAAGCTAAATGTGTTTAGATGATGGCGGTTGCAGACTTAATTACGATTCATCGCATAATTAACGAGCCTGCAGAAAACGTTTTCCAATGGTTGTGCGAAAGGAAAATAACATTTCACCTTTATGATCGCTTTCTGAATGTATCGCATAGTTAAGCTAAGGCAAGATCGTATACCTCTGACTGTATTCAATGAAATGCCTTGAAGTAAATGTCAACTCCACGAAAGTGTAGCTTAGCTCTTGCTATGGATAATAGCTGCAGAGAAGGTTCAAAGCATATCTGTCAGGGACTCAAATTTAATATAATTACCATGATTTAGGAAAACGGCAAATTAAATTGACTAAAGCATCTTCTGTTTGCTAAGTATCCTGCCTTGTGGCCTCCTCAATGTCGGGCTGATATAACCGTTTCTCAAAAAAATATTCCGTTGGGAATTGTGTGATCTAATCCTATGTAAGCGCGAAGAAATTGGTAGGATCACGCGCACATTTCGAAGAGATTTTGCAATAATGCAAGCGATAGACTTGGCATCGTAAAAAGCCCTTGCTTAACCCAGACTTTTAAACCGATGGCATTCCTTCCCTTATTTGAAATACATGCGCACACTAAACTTTCCATTGCGAACCAAATAAATTTATGCACTCTTGTTATAAACACTGGGCTCAAAGTGTACCTTATCCTCATTCTCGCATTGATGCCGAGGATTAACGAACAGGTGGCATCGCATCTTGGCGCTATGTGCAATGAATTGCGTGAAGTTCAAGGCAGCAAAGACTTGACAGACAAAATCTATACAATGTGTCTGTTTTGAGGTTTCGCAATTGAACTTTTAATTCAGGATTTCGTATGCATTGACAGAGATTTAATGAGTTTCGTAAAAGCCCACTTTCGTCATAGCAATGAACGCCTGCATATCTTTACGAGCTGAGGTATGACTCTCAGCTTTTGCCCAGGAATGGAACGAAATTCGGCCTCAGTGGTGTAAAATGAGTCAGTCAACACTTTGTCCTCATAAAATTTCTTTACGCGGAATTTCATTAAATTTCTTTGATTGCTTGTATTTGGTAAATGGCAGTTGATAAGGCTTAAATCTCTTATTTGAAAAATGCGAACTGTAACTGACTTTGTGGAATGCTTGAAATACATAAATGAGACCAGACATTGTCGGCAGCCCGCATGTCATCAGAGATATTTCTATAACTTCGTGATCGTCACGGCACAGAGCGCACCTTGAACGAAAAGTGTTTGATATCAGATCAAGGTCAGGCCTGAGGTGTCGTTCGACTCACCCATATTTCATCCCAACATCGATCCGTTAGATGGTTCCATACGTTTAGGCTTTCTTGACCACTGGCATAGGTGGGTAAGTCCACGCGCATTAAAATTTATGTAAACAATGTTTGAGAGCAATGATCAGCGTATTTCGCAAAAAAAAGCCAATGATTTTATGAGGCAAACACTGGAAACGGAACATTTCATTATTTCAGTGTTTGAAGTTTGACTCCAGGTAGCAGTTGAAGGGTTTGAAAGTTTAGTTGCAGTCAAAATTTTGGGCTGAAAGAAGGGAATCGATTGTGTGTATTGTAGCTTACTTATCCGTTTGGCTTGCCTGACACACAGCTGTTACAGCCTGCTAGAGTTGGTGAAGGCGGTGCTCTATCTCATTGATCACCTCACTTTCGCTTCAGCAAACAACTTTTTGAAGTACTCGATAATCCTGCATGGCTATTCACAATGACGACGTGTGTGCTAGCTGATCTTCCAGTGAGGGCACGTCGCTTCTTACCAAATACCGCGTGGCTCGAGTGGGCTCGCGATAACGACAGTCTGCCTACCGAAGAGGAGAAGCCGGAGAGGGTGCAGAATGCGATGGGAATAAGGAACGATTTTGATCAGAAAGTTGGCGATGCTATTGATGCTCCTGCTAGTACTGCCAACCAAGAAGGCGAGGTTAGTCAAGGAACTCACAGCGCAAAGGGCATTCGTTGAATTGTTAGTAGAAGTTGGTACTATTATTATGTTATTGCCTTAGGATTTTACGCTCTCCGATACCACATCTGATGCCGTCTCATCATTCGCAAAAATACGCTATTTTACTTGAATCCGAACGCGAAAGTTTTCTGCTCCTTATATAACATTCTACTTACCACTCAACTTGGAATCACAGGGCGTTGTTATCTGGCACCCATTGCTATGACCAGAACGCAGATGTTTGTACTATGCACTACTTTATGGAATTCCTGGGAACTGACAATCATCGTGATGAACTAAGTGATCATTATGACAAACTCTTCTTCGAAAATGTCTCGCGTGAAGATCAGTCTCATCCAGAGTCGAGACAAGCGTCCAGCAACTGTCTATGCTATGCATTTGTTGAGTGTTCGGCAAGTTCACATCAATGGCGCACAAGCTACAGTTCTCCTCTTTACTTAACCAGACTGCTTGAAATTGAAGAATCGAGTAGGCCATCATTGACTGCAGACTTTTGTCCTTGGTCAGCGCTGAATGACAAAGGCGCGGGGGCTCTACTCGACGGCCTTTTTTCAAAGATATCCGACGCAAGGAGTGCTCTACATGTCCTCTGGACAAGGACGGTGACGGCGATAGTGGAAGTAAATGCAGTAATTGGCTATCCGATTCCTGCTCTTTGGTTCACGAAGGCGCTGGTACGGTGCAGAAATCTTCACCAAAATCGGATGCTCAAGGTGAATTCACCAGGCTGGTTTTCAGCTTGTCTTCATATAGTGAAGTCTCATCCAGCGACGAATATGATGACACTTTCAGTGAGCCTGATAAAGCAAGTAAAGAGCTGCCTCAATTCGCTTCATCGCAAGCTTACAAGGACGTTCGTGTGCCTAATCCACCAATAACAGCTTGCGCGCAATACAGACAAGAATACGATGGGATGAGAAGGTCAATTAACGTAGGCCTAGATTCGGGTTAGAGGCGGTTCGCTCGAGGAACTCGATGGTCCATACGATTTGCCCCGCAACAAAATACGGACCTTTCGATGGCAGGTATCCTAATCCCTCTATGGCTCGATCCCATGGCAAGTCAACTGATCACGGTAATTCTTCTAGAGGGAGTATGCTAATGTTGAGTTTATTAAGCAAGGTGTGCCTTCCTAAATTGAACAAAATAGATTGCATTCTCGGTGCTATTTAAAGAAGTTTAGGTAAAATTGGTTAATGTTAATTTCACTATTGGGTGCAGTTCATTGCTTGGTTAAAATGCACGTAGGCCTATGTGGTGTAAGGGTGGGCGTGCAAGCCAAGAATGCATGCACAGCAGACAGTTTCCAACTATATATGGAAAAAGGGTTGTCTCCGCTGCCGCCTTTGCTCAATCTGATGCCTTACAGCGCACTACCAAGACCTCAGCTTAGTAGTGTTCTCTAGATGACGTCGCTTTACGCTCTCTCGCTCTTCTACCACGTGAACACATTCGTCATGGAAGAACGTTTGGAGAGGGTGCCTATCCTCCACTTACCCGCCTGCGCTTTCTTGCCGTTATGGGTCTTGTCACCAACTGCATAGCGTGGATTTCAAGCATGGAGTGCTATGAGACACTTGCCGTGTTACGATTTCATCCTTCGCTCATCAGTAGCCTCGTGACTGCATGCGTGCTGCAGCCCTTGAGCCCGGGCTGCGGTCAAGCTCCTCTCATGGACCTCTGGCCCCTGTGGCTGCCTCGTCGCCTCCATGTCCTTTCACTCAGACTCTCCCAACTTTGATTCCCCTTCCTGCACCGCAAGCAACACCACCTCCAATACATTTTCCTTTCTCTGATCTCGACGAGCTTTAGTGTCACATCCCGTTTCGCTATATTGCACTCTACGCTCTAAGCTCTCGTTAGAAATAATCAATTAATTTCGTCTTAGTGACATTTAAATTGATGTTTCCTTATGGAATGGAATGCACATCATGCATTGTTTTTTCGTCACGAAATTTGTTGCATTGAACAGAAACCAAGCAACACATGATCTTTGATTCGCGTTTCTGTTTGGGAGTGGATTTCCTGGCTTTGTGAGAGTGGCTCACATTGCATTCACCTCGCTCGAAGGACTTGTGCAATTGCACGACGCGACTGGTGCTGACATCGCCAAATCAGTTTGTGGTACATACTAACTAAATTCTTGCTGACCAAATAGCATTCAGTGTCAGCTATTTCGTATACTCTTACAAAACCTATTCGGCTTTAATAAAAATATGCAACAGCAATAAATTTTCTCGCCAAGAATGGGCCACAAAACAGACGTCGCATTGGAAATGAAGCATGTCATCGGCAAAGTGATTTATCATGAAAGCTAATACAATGCTTCCAATTGTCATACTTTAATTACAAAGGGATTTTTACCTGATATTTAATGATTTGCTCCGGTTGTGTATCTTAACAGCCGGGCATAGTTGAGACTTTCTGCCGCAAATGCGGATGCCTTTGCTAGTTTAAATAGAACATGCGACTGATCCTAATTTAATTGTACAGCTTAGATTCGATAACTTATTAGGTAATTTATGTTAGATAAGCACGAATTTGTAGGTGGGAAGCGAGGGAGTAGTTGGAGCCTGATACAAAACAAACAAGTCGGTTTCGCAGACGTGGCGAGTCCGCTCCCCCAACTGCTACCGATTCACTGCCTAACTAGAGTTCAAGTATTATATTAAAGATGCCTAAAATCATCCAACCTCCTCTTACCAGGGGTAGTGAACGTAAAAGTGTAGGAAAACAGCGAAAATCATACACTGGTGGTAACGTTTGAGGAAGTTCTATCTTTAAAATGACATTAAATATAAAGGTCTGATGAAAACAGTCGTCTCCAACATTCACTTATATTTCAGCGCCAATGAACTCCACTAACCCCATGGGCGCGATCGCAAAGGTTATTTTCGGCGACAATAGATGTCGGAGTCTTCTGCGACCCTGACATCAACTAATGCTGCAAGGTACTAGCTCGGCTTATCGGAGACTTATATCATCGTTACCAAGTGCCTAGTGAGGATGATGTTGAGTACGCTAGGAATCTGCAACTCCTAGTAGAACGGGCGATTCGGGCATATTACTCGACAAGATCACTAGTTGGGTGATCGTTTAATTTAGGGCGTGGATCAAGCCACATAGCGTTGCGGGGGTACCCACGCACAGAGGAACAACGACCTTAGTCATTTAATCGAGGTCGCAACAGGAAAGTGTTGGGAACGCCTTCTGACATCGCATCCTGATACGTCCTACCGATGTACAAAACTTGAATATCCACGTTTGATCCCTCCGCGCTGCGACCCAAGATTATAAAGCCAAATGATTCCTATTCTTCCTACACTAAAATGCCTTAGCAAACTATAGGGACGCTTCTTGACTCGAATGCAGCTGCGCTAAAAGCATACGCTGAGCTTTCCCAAACCTGTGCAACGCGATGTCGCATCGGTATCTTTTTTGCAAAACTGATCTCAGTGGAATAAGGAAGACATTAATAAATGAAAGACATCGTTAGCATTTGCAACATGAAAAGAAACCTAATCAAAGTGACTTATTGTGTCAAGAACTACCTTGGTATGTGATGCTTGGAGTCGATTTCCTTCGTAATGCTAAAACGGCTCGAAATTTCGAAAAGGGTGCTTCTGCCTACTAATGCAGAGAGGCAGACGCGGTTGCGGTGTCCCCTAAAATAGACGCAACTGAAATCTGTAGTGCGCATTTCGAGGCTGCAACTAGTTTCACTCGCAGATTGCTTGAGCTCTGCTCACAGTCACCGCAGTTCGCGAAGTTGCATCGGTGTTCTCTTTGCTGAACTGATCTCAGTGGCATGGGGAAGGCATTAATAAATGAAAGACATCGTTAGCAGTTGCAGTTGTGCCCAGAACTAACGCAGCATCTGATGCTTGGAGCTGATTTCCTTCGTAATGCCAAAGCGGTTCAGAATTTCGCAGAGGGTATTTCTGCCTAATAATGCAGCGAAGCAAACACGGTTGTTGTGTCCCCAAAAGTAGACGCAACGGAAATCTGTAGTGCTCATTTTGAGGCTGCATCGAGTCTCACTAGCAAATTGCTTGAGCCTTCCTCACATTTACTGCACATCTCTGATAGTAAGGGGGTAGAACTTCGCTCATTGTTGAGCAAGTGTCGAGACATGTTCTCATCGCAAGGAGCGGAACTCGGACTAACAAGCCGCGCTAAAGTACCATGAGCATTGGTACAGCTAGACCCATTTAGCAGCCACCCAAATGCATATCACCAATTCTCCTGGAAGAAGTAGACCGATAGGTGGAGAAGTTGACCAAGGATGAGGTCAAAGAACCATCAAAGTCACCACGCGCCTCTCCAGTTGCACTAGTAAAAAAAGCAGCGTAGCTGCGAAAAATGCGGTTCCCCTAGCCCATGCAAATAAATAATTGAATCCTCTGCATGAATTAAAGTGGTTTTCTACTCTGAACCTAAAATACGGATGCTGGCACGCAGAAGTGGTGAAAATAGACAGAAAGAAGACAGCTTTGTAGTGTCAAACAGGCCTGATGCAATCTAATCAATGCTAGTTGATCGCCGCAATGCTGCAGCTAAAGCAAATGCTTTATACAGCCAGCATTAATTGGTCTTTTAAAGCACTGCCTAGTCTAGTTCGGTGACACCTTATTTTGGCAAAGACATCTGAGAGCACAACTCAAATCTAAAAACTAGTACTAACTCTTCAGCGAGATGCAGGGTTAGCCATGGACTGAAAAATGCCATTTCCTTCCTTGTCACCTCCCCGTGGCATAACGTCTCGTCAGATGAAACGGCGGTGACTGAAGACCGTACGAAACGGGTGGCGACATGGCCAATACAGTTTCCCGCAGTTGCCTTAACTTGAAGACTACTGCAGGCGCCTTGTTATAGACCTTTATAAGATTGCTTGCCTCCTCATGCACAATTTGAGAAGTGGGCACAAATGAATTTTAAGAGGAATTACGAGTAGGATAAAACACTTGAAGAACTAAAGGGGGATGTAAGAGGGTTCAATTTTCTAGAAGAAGGCATTCCTATTTCATCGTTTGCATGTAGACGCAAACGACCACCTTACCTACTAAAATAAAAATGGTTAATTGTCTTCTGCCTTCTCACACTGGGACAGTCAATAAAAGGAACCGAAAAAAGAAGGAACCTTTACAATATGCATCCATTTTAGGGCGGTTGTCGATGCGAAACGTATTCTTTAATTAAAGAAATCTAGATGCATTCTTTTTAGGGCTGATTTTGTAAACTACTGCGTGCGCCTTGAGTATGTCGCATAGTCGCAAAGCTATGTGTGACCATCATTCAACTTTTAACTACTCGGTTTATTTTACTAACAAACATAGGTAGTTTTGCTATAAATTTACAACTGCGTTTGGAAATATCAGGCTTCATCAAGATTTCGTCTATATATCTACATGTCTCAACCTATCATTGCATTTATTAGAAGTGGCAAAAATGAAGACGAAGAAAAGCGTTAGTAATTTTAATAAAAGACAAAGCAGGATAACTGCACATCAGCAATCAGACTGTTGTTTGGGACCATCAGCCTAAAAGAGCCACACAAACTGGCAATAAAACTAGACTACATACGGTAGAAAATAATGAATCATCGAATTCGAGACTGCTTAAAGGAAGAGGCAAATGGCTCTGGGATTCTGCTCGTGCTATTTTACCTGCCTAAACAATCAACGACAATTTCTATGATCTCTTCTCAAGCAAGGTAAAGTTGGGTGCATACTATTCCAAAGCTTTTGCTCGAAGAAGCTCGTGCAACACCCAGACTGTAGGATATCAGCTCTTTACACATGATTTTGCGCACTGTCAAATGGAATCGTTCGTTACCAACTGATACATGGAGGGACTTTTTATAGGAAAGGAAGAGTGAAGACACGGATGAGAAAGGAGTCATCTCTGCCTATCATTAAGTGTCATTGCAGACCCATCTTGACACCATTATTTCAAACGATATTAGGATCTACACTTTTGACAAAGCATGGCACTTACTTCTTGCTGCCCACTTCAATAGTAGTGCAAAACTTGTAAAATAAATTAGTGATTTACAAAGCATTCTTTAAGAGCCCCTGCCACCAGTTGCTGGGCCAAAAACAAGATAAACCCTTTTGCAAAGTGTAGAACTATCAATGTAAAATGTTTAGGTCTTCTGACCCGTACTGAACAAGTTATAGTTACTCTAGCAGGGCACTTGCACAGAGTCTATCTATTTAAGGAATGAAATATCCTGCATACTGCAAACTATCAACCAAAATGAAGTTGGCATGATATCATTGAGGTTTACAAGCCGGTGTCTGTGCCTGAGGGTTGACAAAAACGCCTTTTAGTTAAATGTAAAATAGGAAAATGAACACTAATGGGGAATCAGAAGTGATTAGCAAAGGGAGGTTAATGATGATGGCAGAAAATAATTGTTTTAACACTGTGTTAACAGTGCTGATTGAGATGTTAAAGATGTCAGTGCCCTCTACCACGGGATATAAAGTCAGGCATTATTTTAATACCAGGTAATGCAACGAGACCAGTTAGAGATAGTGATATCAAATATGTACACAGCTGCTTGCAAATTAGAAGTCTAGTACGAGGGGTTTATCCAAAGCCGTCAAGTGAAAACCGTAAACAGGTGATGAGTTAGGATTGTAGGGTATGTGGAAGGAAAAGCGGTGGGATGGAAGGAGAAGGAGAAAATGAAACACAAAGCAGAAATACTTCTGCCATCTTTTGTTTTTTAGTCGTACACGTAATTGCACTGTTGATTCGTATGTCGTTTGGGAAGGGGAGCACAGGCACAATGTATGGCTTCTTCAATTTCCGGCGCTAAGTGTTTGATTGCTGCTTTTGCAGGGATCGTCAAGTGGACTTGAGTCTGGGTAATAGGATTTGCTAGGCAATGGGATCTCGTTGCATGTAAGCGCAGGCACACATCAGTGTATCCATTAG
This sequence comes from Taenia hydatigena, assembly GCA_036345935.2. Classification (NCBI taxonomy): domain Eukaryota; kingdom Metazoa; phylum Platyhelminthes; class Cestoda; order Cyclophyllidea; family Taeniidae; genus Taenia; species Taenia hydatigena. The sequence continues at coordinate 9,281,179 of JADWOT020000002.1, read as the reverse complement.
CAGTTAAATTACGCTACCTGGAAGTACAAAGTTAAATCAATGTGCCTAGCGGCAGCGGTCCCATCCGATCAGGCGTAACACAATTATTTAGGAGATTATGCACGGAAATCATACATGGATCCTATTATGATGAACCACGTGAACTGGATGGCAGCCGCATTTCAATATAAGCCTTGAATATTTGCGTTCACAGACTTTATGCTACAAGGTTCGAATTTGCATCCACATCCAAAGAAGCAGATTAATATAGAGCAGTGGGATTTTTAAGTTATGTACGAAAAATGCTCCTTTCGAAAACGTAACCAATTTCTTGCCAATTTGGTGTTGGACACGTGCAAGTAGTATAATATTTTCCGCTTCTTTACGATAAACTGATTGAATGCAGATATGCTTAACTTGAGTACAACTGTTTTTGGAATATGGCATCGGCCTCTGAATTATGCAACTCTACGAAAAGTCGGTGATGTGCCCTTGAACTACACGACGACTCCTCCACACATACAGCTCCTAGTCGTAACATGGTGTGTTGCTTTGTGTTCGTGATCCGGTGGTCTGCTGTCACATGCGTTATTATTAAGGTGCGCAGACGAGAGGACTGAAATGAAGTACAATGTCTAATCACGCCTTGGATGTCAAGTCGCATTTTTTGTCAACAATGATCGAGATGCTGTGATAAGGCTGCTTTGGGATACAAAGGCAGTTCGAAAACCCACTTTGCAGCCGAACATCTCTGCGGTATTGATTGAGATGTGCGAATGCCTTTCTGGCTCCATTAAAACGACTAACAGGTTCCCCTTTTTACGAGAAACGAATGAGTTTCTAAATTCGAGGAGACAAAGAGGCAACTTTTGAAATAGAGCAGTTCAATAGGACTTGCGATTATGGATGCGTGTTTGTTACAGTCCCACAGTTGCCGACAAAGTAGCGTCAGAAATGCAGAAATACAAGCAGGAATGGTATTTGATTAACAATGCATAAAAACGTAAGAATGGAGAAGTGGGGTCTTATTTGCTGATGCGTTTGCAATGTCAACTCGCCCATGTTGACGATATCCTACAGAAGTGAACTTTAAATAACGAGAGAGTACGTCCCATTTCACCTTGGTTGTCGAATCGCCTGAAATGCAATGCAACTGACTTTGATGCTGTAGCGTTGGGTGCTCTCCACCAACAGACGCCCATATTGGTTGAACGAGAGATATGGCTTTCCCATTCGCCTTTCGTGCTGTCTCGATGCATGGCAGCATACCACGTGATGTGAGATGAAGTCGGATAAAACACACTTGGGCTATCCAAAAATGCCCAACCCTCAAACCCTACAAGGAAACATAAAATTGAATGAGAAAACATGTAAAGTATGCACATTCTTCCGTTACAATAATCTGACCCTATTCCGTGAACTGAAATGTGTGAGAGCGCTGTCAATTTTAAAAAGCCAAGTTGCGCCGTCTCAATTTCAGATGGAAAAATTTACCGCGAATAGGCCACAAGTCTATCAGCGTGAGCTTAAAATTTACCCTGTCATGCCAATAACGCTCAGAGCGAAATATACCACATTCCAAGAAAACATACTGAAGACTAATGTCTCGAATTCGCACAAAACTGACAGTGGAGAATTTTATCATTTATTTGCATTGTCAAACTCGCACAGGTCTGTCAATGATGGCTTCAAGTGTCCACAATGCCACCGCACGTGTTACCCAAATTGAGGTGGATGACTAAATTTTACCGCATGAATGGCACGCGAGAGCACGGCACCACCTCCCCACTAGCAACTCTAACGTTGAGTCGGTCTGTCGATGGTGAATAAAAGTGTCACAAATGCCACTATTTTGTGATAAAATTAGTACGGTGAAGTTACCATTAACGCATGGATGGCATGAGAGAGCAGTGCATTTTTCACTTGATTACATGCATTTTCAAAATTGCACCGTTGTCTCCATGGTGTCGTAGGCTTTAGAAACGCTAATACAATTCGCCACCAATAAGTGTGGGGGAACATTGTTTACAGCAGAGATGGCATGTGATAGCCCTGCACCATTCACCCACATCCTTGCACCATCAACCTTGCCACGGTCTGTCGATGGTGGGTGTAAGTGTCAGGAATATCGTTCTTTGGGCGCAACCAATAGAGGAGGAGGAATAATCCGAATTGCATAGATGGCGTGTAACATTTGTGCATTATTTCTAACTACTCCCATCTTTAGCCTTGCCCGTTTTTTGATAGAGTCTTGGGTGTTAGAAGTCCACTGTTTTCCGCCACCGATATGTGAGAAGAAATATTAATTGCTGCATGGATGGCATGTGATAGCCCTACAATATTAGCCTACTTCATTGCTTATGGACCTTGCTGCGGTCTGTCGATGTTGACTGTGGCATTTTCGTCTCTACTTTTGTGCCGCCAATTAGTTTGGGTGCTGAACTTACCTGCATTGATGGCATGTTATGTCTATATTTTACTGCAAAAACTTTTGTCCATCTCTGTGCGCATGATCTTGTCGGGTTCTGTTGTGAGCACACATGATTATTTTTATTCCCCTATCCTCCGGAATTTTTTTTCTTTTTGATGCAATGTTGAGTGTTGTGCCTCTATTCTTCAAATACTACGCGCATTGACATTTTCGAAGCCAAGCGTTTCCTAATTTCAACTTAACGTGAACAATAGGCTTTCGGTGTATTTAAATTAAGCTCTTGAATCTTGGTGGCTAAATCATTTGGCCAGGTAGCAAATTTTGTGAATTCATTGCCTAACTATACAGCTACATTTTGCTAGCCGTCGCTCATCTGACTGGCATCGCAGGCAAACAATAATTCGCAGGCATGCTCATAAAGTCTTGGCAGCCTAGGTGTGCTTCACTACAGCGGGCTTTAATTCGATTATTGACTCACCATAAACACAGTCTCTGACAAGCTGTTTGTGTCATGTTTTCGATCAATGCCATTAACGGATTCTCTATGATGAGGATCTTTTGAATAGAGTACTCTTTGTAAACAGTTGCTCCCATCATTGCAATTCTGCCTGAATTCAGCGTTTTCTTTGGGTTCTAACATCACAAAGATCTCGTGCTAGTAATTACGCCTCCAACATCCACAATTCCAAGCATTCAGGTGCACCGATAAACAATTTGAGACTAAATGTGGCGCAAATTCGTACGATTAGATCTCGAGTCATTTATCGTGAGCATGCCTATTTATAAATTCGACATCATTTTCGACGTGCTTTCCCATCGTTTGTAAAGTCATAATCGCTAAGCGAGGAACGCGGTGACATTCGCACCTTTCTTATCACAACTGATCAAGCTTTCTTCTGGTCTCCGAACCCGAAACGCGTCCCTGAAGAAGGGACTCAATGTTCAGCGCAGTTGGTAACAGTGAGCGTAGCCCCTCTTCTTTCCCGGGAGCGTTGGTTAAACTCAGTTGGAATGCTCTTCTACCTCAATATTTCTTAAGCTTTGAGACAAATAATGCGCAACTTAAATAAGTTTTCATCAACGACTTATTCTGCTTGTTTGGCATACGCTTTGCTATAAAATGCAAAGATGATGAGTTGGCGTGAACAACTCCGCCATAGCATATATGTGCATAATCAAAGCAAAAGTTTTGCAGGAAATTCGACATTATCTCCTATCTAGCGCATAATAGCATGTAAGAATCAAGAATGGAATGTGGTTGCTAATAATGAAGGACAGCCCTTTAATTTGTTGTCCGCTATGGACAGACTCTTTACTCACTTTGGCCTTCACGTCGCGAATGGATGCAAGGATAAACTTCGGCAAGCTTTGATAAACTGTTAACTGGATTCTATCAAACAAGTGATAGTGAAACTCGGACCGCAAGTACAATTTAGTTATTTTTGCTTGCCCATATTCCTACAACTCGCTTGCAACTAAATGGGCTCCACTAAGTCATTCTTAACGAAAGAAAGTCTGCTATGGTGTAAGCCCAAACTTGACTGCGGTTGTTTAAAAGGCCAGTCACACTTGACTGGAACAATGATCGGCTTTTGCTTCTAACTGATGATGTTGGAAGGTGAGAACTCTGAATGAGAAGCTTATAGGCAAGTGCATAAGGAATGCGCGCATATCCCCTTAACAAACTTGACATTGCGTCATTATACCGGTCACTGTTTCCCTAGTGCGCTCATCAGAAATGGCGCATAGTTCTGACCCATGCCGAAGCAGGTGCAGACCAGAGTCAAGAAGTAGTCTGACGGTGTGAATAGCAAATTCTACTCCAATTCCATTGCAATAAATATATGCAGTCGACGCGTTCTATATTACAGCTTGTTAGAATGCCATGAAGACTGAACAACGCCGAAAATGATTACTCGGAAGTAGTAATAGCAAAAATGAAAAGTCTATTAGAAGTGAGCCACGATGCATGATATGCAATTAATTAGAAATATTCTGCACGAGTGTCAAATGCAATCCATGCGTTAGGAATTATTCCTCCTCCTCTATTGGTTGCGTCCAAAGAACGATATTCCTGACACTTACACCCACCATCGACAGACCGTGGCAAGGTTGATGGTGCAAGGATGTGGGTGAATGGTGCAGGGCTATCACATGCCATCTCTGCTGTAAACAATGTTCCCCCACACTTATTGGTGGCGAATTGTATTAGCGTTTCTAAAGCCTACGACACCATGGAGACAACGGTGCAATTTTGAAAATGCATGTAATCAAGTGAAAAATGCACTGCTCTCTCATGCCATCCATGCGTTAATGGTAACTTCACCGTACTAATTTTATCACAAAATAGTGGCATTTGTGACACTTTTATTCACCATCGACAGACCGACTCAACGTTGGAGTTGCTAGTGGGGAGGTGGTGCCGTGCTCTCGCGTGCCATTCATGCGGTAAAATTTAGTCATCCACCTCAATTTGGGTAACACGTGCGGTGGCATTGTGGACACTTGAAGCCATCATTGACAGACCTGTGCGAGTTTGACAATGCAAATAAATGATAAGATTCTCCACTGTCAGTTTTGTGCGAATTCGAGACATTAGTCTTCAGTATGTTTTCTTGGAATGTGGTGTATTTCGTTCTGAGCGTTATTGGCATGACAGGGTAAATTTTCAGCTCACGCTGATAGACTTGTGGCCTATTCGCGGTAAATTTTTCCATCTGAAATTGAGACGGCGCAACTTGAGTTTTAAAATTGACAGCGCTCTCACATATTTTAGCTCACGGAATAGGGTCAGATTATTGTAACGGAAGAATGTGCATACTTTACATGTTTTCTCATTCAATTTTATGTTTCCTTGTAGGGTTTGAGGGTTGGGCATTTTTGGATAGCCCAAGTGTGTTTTATCCGACTTCATCTCACATCACGTGGTATGCTGCCATGCATCGAGACAGCACGAAAGGCGAATGGGAAAGCCATATCTCTCGTTCAACCAATATGGGCGTCTGTTGGTGGAGAGCACCCAACGCTGCAGCATTAAAGTCAGTTGCATTGCATTTCAGACGATTCGACAACCAAGGTGAAATGGGGCGTACTCTCTCGTTATTTAAAGTTCACTTCTGTAGGCTATCGTCAATATGGGCGGGTTGACATTGCAAACGCATCAGCAAATAAGACCCCACTTCCCCATTCTTACGTTTTTATGCATTGTTAATCAAATACCATTCCTGCTTGTATTTCTGCATTTCTGACGCTACTTTGTCGGCAACTGTGGGACTGTAACAAATACGCATCCATAATCGCAAGTCCTATTAAACTGCTCTATTTCAAAAGTTGCCTCTTTGTCTCCTCGAATTTAGAAACTCATTCGTTTCTCGTAAAAAGGGGAACCTGTTAGTCGTTTTAATGGAGCCTGAAAGGCATCCGCACATCTCAATCAATACCGCAGAGATGTTCGACTGCAAAGTGGGTTTTCGAACTGCCTTTGTATCCCAAAGCAGCCTTATCACAGCATCTCGATCATTGTTGACAAAAAATGCGACTTGACATCCAAGGCGTGATTAGACATTGTACTTCATTTCAGTCCTCTCGTCTGCGCACCTTAATAATAACGCATGTGACAGCAGACCACCGATTCACGAACACAAAGCAACACACCATGTTACGACTAGGAGCTGTATGTGTGGAGGAGTCGTCGTGTAGTTCAAGGGCACACATCTAATAGGCTGGCGCATCAGTACCCTTTCTTATAAATGCCCCACGATTTGTACTTGTGACCTAATTTTTCGTTCGCGATGTCGTTTTGCTTGCACCTTGTGTTACTGGCGATTTCACACTTAGCGAAGAGCCAAGTAGGACTGAGTGGTGAGTCGCACTCGACTATTTAATACCCACCAGCATTTGTGCACATCCCACACCGGTTAAGTGCTTCTCCTCTTCTTACGTGAAGTGCTGTGATCGGTTGCGTTCCACTTGCCCGCATTCACTTAATCGTAACCCCTCATTTTTCATCCGCTGTGAACAGATCACTGCATACGCACCAGTTGACAGTGATGTTTGCTTGTGAGTGGCGAGCATGTCACACGAACCGGATGCACGGGATGAGAATTGGCTGAGGCTACATTCCTACTTCCGCTGCGCTTCACTAGAAACCTTAGTTCCTCCCTAACACATGTGTTTCATGATAATCTATGCGCACACCATATAGGCTAATATTCATAAACACCTATCCTTAATACATTGAGCAATTCAATTGCTGCACTTCAAAGGCGACAAACGAGTGGTTGTGCCGCCTAACACTATTACTGTCATTGTGGAAGCAGAAAGAGGTGGAGATTTCTGCTTCTAGGTGGTCCACAATATCCACAACATTTCTGCTGAGCAGGAAAATATATATCTTGTTTTGCAGAGGAGGCGATAGAGACAAGGAAACCGCTTCCAGATAACTTCCAATGGACTTGGCCGAGGCCACACACCATTACGCTAGTTTGGGATGTGGAAAAGTTGGGCGGAAACTACGCGAAACAGATTAGAATAATTGCACTTTCGTCTCAGCAGCCCCCCTTACCCAGGACCACGAAAGGAGATTTTTCGCAAGGGATAATCACTCTTGGTGGATTGGAGGCCGACACACGATATCATGTGCTTGTATACCTGATTACAGATGAGAACTTTGCTGCTATATTCAATGGATCCATTAAAACAATGCCCTCTGGTAAGTTGGCAATTGTGATTATGACGTGCATCATCATACCAAAGGATGTCATGTCTGCCTGCATAGGGAAGGAAAAATGTGGTTCTCTACCCATGCTCTATTTTCTCATTCCACACATCGTACTTTGTGAGTAAGTGGATATTGGGTGGGAAGGTATGTGGCAAGTGCCTATTACCTGACCCAATGCCATAAGATACGTAGCCGAGAAAATGAGTGTAACAAAACGCAGGCTATACTCACGAACTAAAAAGGGACATCCTCCACTACTTATGCTCTTCATTACAATGCACACACTCGAGTCGGAGGTTGACGTTCACAGCGAGCAAGTGATTTGTTGTGGCTCAAAGGCAAACAACTAATTCATTCTACTTGCCACCACCGCTGTGAAATGTCTTAGCATTAAGTGTTCCACATTTTCATTCCCAATGGATTCAGAATGCCTGTACAATTACTGTTAATACCAAATACACTCTTGCTACGCAGAAGAGAGAAAGGATGGAAAAAAACCACTTCCTGAACACTTCCAGTGGGAATTCGTGAAGTCAAACTCCATTGCGCTGAATTGGAATGTGCAAGCATTGGGCGGACACTACGCGAACCAGATTAAGCTGACCGCGGTTTCGACTTCTCACCCCTCCTCATCCATGATTAAAAGAGCAGGATTCGCACGAGGGAGAATCAATCTCGATGGATTGGAGGCCAACACACAATACCGAGTGTTTGTGGACACAGAGGCAACTGAAATATACGATGGGTACATTAAGACACCACTTTCCGGTAAGCTGATTGGTGTGATTGTAATGCGCTTCGCCATATCGAGGGATGACATGTTTGTTTGCATAGAGAGGAGGAGAGTGTTATGGCAACAAACTGATCCGTCTCGTGGTCCACTCCGTCTGGCTCCGCTTGGCGCGCTAATAAGGCGTGCTTAAGCCTACTCGTGCGTAAGTACAAATTGGCAACAGTTTGGACATGCTTACGACCGCAGCCCATTACGCAAATTACTGAACCTCTCTTTTACCAACATAGGCCTTCGTGGTGTATGCAATGAGACAGCGTCACTCATTCGTGTTTAATTAGTTCCGGTGCAGCCTCTTTAACTAGAAAAGCTGGTTACAAATACAAATTATCAACGCTTGCTTCATATTCTTGGGGTTGTTGCTTCCGTCGACTCAAAACTAAGTTCGCGTGGTGTTGCAGGCTGAGACAAAAGTCCTATGCTTAAATTCTCATATTTATCGAGATATCCTACATTCTACAAGAGCCAAAACGCAACTTCAAGACACAAGTTTAGTTCTACTAACAAATCGGTGGCACTGTATTTAAGCTGAATGCGCAGTTACTGTAGGCTACGAATTATGCTGGGAGTACGCTAGCACAAGATGAATTTGGACAAAGCTCTTTCTAACGTAATCGTCATGTTGATACTCAACGCTTATTTAAAGGTAGAAAACTCGCTTAGACAGCATGAAATCATTCGCGCCTGTTTTTGTTCGCACAGCAGAATCGGTAAAATTACTTCTCGCGTCAAATGAGAAAGGGTTTGCGTTGTGTGTCCAGTGAGCTGATTGGTGACCTCCATATCAGCATGTTGGCATGTGCCTTGAACACCGGAACCCTTTTTCGTTCTTGATTTTAGCATTACTGTTACTCTCCACTCGAATTTCTCTCAATGCTTAATGCGCATTAGGAATACTGAGATGATGCTACCACAAAATCAGGCGATCGTAGATGGAATGCTGTCGCTACCTCTAGAGAGCG
>JADWOT020000002.1:9191197-9272197 GCA_036345935.2 Taenia hydatigena | reverse complement strand
CACCTTCATGCCAATACCCTTCTGCAGTACGGCATTAATATGTTGGACCGACGTCATTTTGAACTGCTCAGAAAGTGTCTTAACATAGATATGCATTACTTTGTGCTCACCCTCCACAGTGTTTCGCCAGATTCGCCATGATCAGTTGAGATCTAATCATTGCCATTGTCGTTGCAGATGTTGGTCAATATTTTATTTTAACATAGTACACGTCTTCTACCTAATTAGTTGGTAATGTGACATCAACATTTGTGAAAGACGCTGCGCCAATGTCGATCAGCAAAGGAAGTAGACACTTACAGCTTCGTGAGAACTTCGTGGGTCTCGAGCGGTGGTATTGACGGCATTGAGTTCTTTTAATGTAAAGACATTGTCTTCAAAATTATTGCTCATCCTTACGAACTGCTTAACATGGCTTAAGATACTACTACTGCTTATTGCGATGGTCTTAGGAAACTCTCGGTCCTACAGTTAGCAACTATTTAGCGAGTTTAAATTCGCACAAACCTTTCGAGCAAATGTCAATAGCAGCCGCATTCTGCAACATTTATGTGTCTCTTCTTCCTTGGTGACTGGACAATCATATGGATTGTGTACGTATGTAAAGAGGAGAAGGGCATTGCCAACCACACCACACGCATTCCAGCCCTTTACTCACACCATATCAATATGCGGCCTCTTCAATTTTATTCCAATTGCCCAATTAAGGAAGAAGTTACCTGTTAACTCATCCGGAGACAAGTAATATCAGCAGACTCGTAAGGAATCGCTCGCACCCCATCAGCGATTTTCGATTAGAAAGTTGGTAAATGCTGGAGTCAAAAATTGGGTAATGTTTTACTTCGAAGAAGGAGCATAGGGCAATGTAGGCAAGTGCTATTAATGTGCGTGACGTAGGAGAGGGAACAATCTCAGAAAGCTTTCCTTTTATGTTTGTGCCACTGTGCGTTCGCAGGGTTGACTTGTTTCTGGGCAGTAGCAGTGACACCAACCCCAACCCTATGTTTTGAACACATGTTTTGCCTAAGAGTTTACCTTTTGCTGCCTTCGAGGAAGTCCTAAGGACCAAATATATGTTCAACTTGCAAAAGGGGTTTGGACTATCAGCATGGTCTGGAGACCAGTCCACCACCAAAGCGGATCGATAACCAGGATAAAAAGTGGTCCTCTTAACGATTCTTGGAGTAAAGCATGCAATCCACGCGTTACAGTGCATTATATTTATTATTGGAAAAAGTGTATCATGTCGCACTAAGATGCATACTACCTGTGCAGAGCATAGAATCCATTAATTACAGCCTTTATTAACAAAAAGTGGTTATATATTTATAAGTGGAACATTTGATGATTGCAATATGACTTGTTATATGTTGAACAAAACATTATTCTGGATGCTAATTATGAAATACCGATCCCCACGGACCACGTATTCTCACTGCCAGCCAATTCACTCTCCAAAGGCTGTTTACCAATCTCAAAAACTCAGATGAAGTTGGGTCTAGCCATCTGTGTTCACCTCTAGAATTACGTGTGCCACCGCCTGCGGATCCGCATACAAATTCATGTCCATCCTACGTGTCTCACGACATATAACCAGTGCATGTGCACAGCAGTCTATATTTGGCATCAGATTCACGTGGGTTTGCTCACCACTTTAATTAACAAAGGCGATAAAGAAGCAAAAAGCCAGAACGTGAATGTGCAGGCTTTCACTGCAGTAGTGGGGTCATATGACCTTATAGAGTTCACGAAACGTCCCCAGAAGTTCTTATCCTCATGCATTAAAAATCGTCGCAAAAGTGCACGCATTGAAGTGCATCGACAGAGTTGAAATGCACTATCTACTAAAAACATGAGTTGCCTGCAGTCATGTCAGTTAGGTGCGATAATTAGAGATTAAGGTTAAAAAACCAGCCTACTGTTTAATGTCTCACCTATCTGAATGCGAATACGAGTAAAATTCTAATGTTCTGAGGTGTCACATTGAGGCATCTCAAAGACCATCATCACGTGGGAAAGAAGCACAAGGGCAAGTAAAATATAAAGTCCATGACTTTGTAAGGAATAAACGCCAACACTAAATTATCGTAGACGATTTTAGCTATCTACCACGCACCTTATACTTGCTGATTATTGAACAACCTGTGCGTGCAATGAGCATGTCTTTCACGATAGGATACTAGTGAGCAGGACCATAGATTAACGCGGCCGTTTAAACTGTGGAAATATGGCGAAATCGGACTCAGCAAATGTGATAGAAGGAAAACGGCTCTATCATGAATGTAAAAGAATCATTAAAAAGTGGGAATTCTATATATGAAAACACTGTTATTAGGCAAATGCTTAACCGTGTAGGCACGTTTTGTGCTTATCTCTCGTCATAATGTAAGGTAGCCAATAAAATGGATAGAAGTGATGCATTGATTAGGGAACATTGCACTTTTCTAGAATCACTTTGCAACTATTGCATTTGCACAGTAAAAATATTGTTTGTTAAATCAGACGAACGATTCCACACCTGCAGGCGTCGAGTCGCATAGAGGTGGAAAGTTAAGTGACATGTCACATTAAATTTTGATATTCTTTGTAGAGTGAGGTTAGGGTTAGGGTTTCTATCACCTTAATTAGATTTTCTCTTTATTCAAAGGTTCGTTGTGCCTGTGGATCTAATGTAAAGGCAATTAAGGTTCTCTTACCACATCTGACCGAGTTTTGCTATAGTTCGCAAGCGCAAAACGCAATTCGGTCCTTTATTTGGTAGCGAATTACGCCTATCCTTAATAGAAATATCAACAGTGTTAGATTAGTTTCATGGCGTTACCTTGATCGTGTTTAGAATCGCATGTTGGGCTGAGGTATATTCGAAAACATGACACATTCGGGGTAACCTTCGTTTTTGATTCACTCTATTATTGAGCGGCATAATGCAATGCACGGTGGTGGAATGTGGCAAGTTCTTCTCGATTGACGGCACTCGGAATCATGTGCAAGTGTTTCGGCAGAGATAGGGCTACAGAGTAGCTGATGGGACTTCGGGCATTAAAGGAATTGCAGCCAATGTCGATAGCAGAATTATGCTTGATCCATTCAGGCGAAATAAGCCAGTAATCAACATAAGATATGAAGAAATAAAAAATATCTCAGCTAACGTATGCAGGTGCAATCGAGGTCTTGTGCCCCGCAAAGCACACAGTTCCATCACCACGTGCCGTTTTCGCCACACATTCAAGTGCTTGCTTACTCCAAGCTATATTCCAAGCGAGACAAATGGTAAGCATAATCCTTAATCTCTAAAAATAGCCCGATCAATTTTGCGATGGAAAGGGGAATGTGTCATGCCTTACCATGGAAAACATTTCCTGCACTAAAAATGTGCACAATGGTTTTGGACACAAATCTTTGCAACAGTGATGAGTGGACATCGGAAACGCGAACAGGTATGGAAATGAACGACAGAAATGTCATAAGAGACAGTGAATAAATATTGGTCCTCGTCGGCCAGTGGATTAACTAAACCAAATCGCAAAAATGAATGCTGAGGTCATTCATAGTACTTTAAGAAGTGTTCTGTAATGCAACGCGCAACATTTAAGATGGCGCATGCATACCACTCCGAGTCTTTCTTGCTTACTGAAAAAGCATTGTGGAGTGGCGGATTAGATATTACTAACACAGAGATGAGCCGAGGGTGATAGATACGGCTTAATGGCCATGCCGCCTAGCAGAGGGACGACCTACGTAGATCGGCGCGTGCAAACCTGAGAAAATGACGGCTCGGAGCTCCCAGTCTATTACTAAAGAGAGAAGACTATTGCAGAGCAATTGCAGCTGAGCCTGCGATGCATATTTTAGTTGTGCTTCGATGAATGCTGGTATAATGGCACATTCTTGACCTCATTTTGTTACGAAAAGTGACTTTTGCATACTCTAAGTGTAGAATGCGGTAAATGTACACAGTCCCTCAAATGAAAAATTCGACGCAGCAGTACTTAACGGATTTTAGCATGTTTTGATTGCCTGGTTGGTGGCTTCGAGTATGCAATATTTCCACTAAATCAGTTTGGCATTGTCTTGCCGTCTATCAGAGATGTGAGGTAGGTAGAAAATAACGATCGACAAGTAGGAGAATTGTACATTTGTCCTCCTTGCGTCACTCCAAATAATACAACAATGCTATTTAGCCGTGTCAAATTTAACAGCTTTTCCGCATCAACAGCTCCCGTGACATGGACCGGGTTGCGAAAACCAAATATTGCACTTAGATGGCGTATTTCGAAATAGGATTCTAAATAGCATGGAGTAAGTCTAGGAGGAAGGAGGCCATCAGGCTTGGATAGACCACGGCTCTCTCATCAGCATGCACTGCATCGTCAGGCGGTCAAAATTTCTACCCATTCCTCATAACAAAGTCTGCATACAGAGTGGCGCTAAATGAAATGCAGATTGTTAATTCGCGTTGCGATGCATTGCAACCCACCGCATAAAAATGCGATGCATCAACAAATGACTTAGAATCAATTTTGTCACTTTTACAAATAAGAGCATGGTTCTGTGTGATCGTAGACGCAGTAGAGTAGGCATTGTGAAGCTAATAGTGATGATTATGCCGCCAATAAAATTTTGTGACACAGGTACGCACTGTTAATATCCCCTTTATCTTCAGAATTACTATGCTGGAATCCAGATCAGGATCGAGGTGAAGTAATGGCAAAAATTATCGCGTACAAAGGATCACAATGCATCCTTCTCCAAAACCAAACACTTCAACTTTGAGAACAATAAGGAGGCATGCTAGACGTGGTGAGGAAGTCGCAACGGCAGTCGAAACAGACCCATAGTCACACTAATTTCTTAAATAGGAATAGAGCTCTTTTAGAGTTCCACTGACTTCAGAGCATGACCAGATCGCACTGGCTAAATTTAAACAACAGGGATGTCGACAAGAATCCGCTCTTTACACTGTTTGCTATTTATTCCTGAGTATCATGGTGCTAAAGCTTTACCATTTAGACGGAGTCGCCAAAACTCATCAACGTCTATGGCTTTTACCGCAGGACTCCGGAGATCGCCTCATAGGTCAATACAAACATACCTGATAGGCTAATATAGGTGCAGACCATTATTATAAATACGCAATGAGCTGTGAATGGAAAGGAATTTGTGGATTGGAAATGGCAATCTACTTCTACCTCGTCTTGTTTGCTACCTCCGCTTTGGCGAAAGGACTCAGAGAAGATGGTGGTAAGGTGCCATCTTACATTTAAGCTGATCAGCATACATGAAGAAGCACCTGACGAACATTCGCGCTTATTACATCAGGGTTTATTTATTACTCCAATGCCTAACCTGATACAATGACTTAAGCATTTCGATCCTACTATATCTGCCTTATTCCTGTTATATTGCATATATTTCTTTTCGTTGACCAACGCTATCATCTACCGGTCTCAAAAAAGTGAGCAACTATACTGTAAACATAGAATACACGGTAGGCAGTTGAAGACCCCCAAAAATGAATTGATGTTTCCTATTGTTTGCTGCGATATATCAATCAACTGCGAAACAACATATTTTTCCACATCTTATGCTGATTGTTCAAGATGCCCCCAGGCGAACGTACTGCATCTAGATGATCCGTTTGTCTATAATTTGCGTACTTTGTAGCAGGTAGTACATCGCTCCACTACTGGTGCACTTAGTGTAGGCACTGAGGCTGAGCAGACTCCTTGATACAATGGAAAGGTACGTTATAACTCACAAATAGTTGTAGAGTGAGGTTTAGCTTCGTAGTTCGAGTCGTGCATTTCTGACCACGCTAGTTCCGGCATGCGTGTGATATCTCTGCTCACTCTCTTCCTTATTCAACCCCAAATGGATGATTGGTGTGAAAGTCCACTGCAAGTAACATTAACAAATTTGAATTGTGTGGAACTTAACCGATGAAACCAGATTGTAATCAGTTAGGCTACATTGTTGTATGCACAAAATGTTTGCCTTTCACTGTGCATTACACATGTGCTTGCAGCCAGAACTGTTAAACTCTGGTTTAAATGATAGTACTTAATGACTGTTATCCCTAGTAGGAAAAACAGATAAAATGGTGCATCGTGAAATCTTTTAGGCACTACCACTACTGCCGGAATGCTGAGAGCATCATCTCTGCGTTTTTTTAGCTACCAAATAATTGGCGAAACAAGTTATGTTGACAACGCTTATGATTTTTTGAAATTTTAGAGATGACTGCGGCGAAAGCAATCGGTGCGGGAGGAATCTCAATTTCTCGATTCTTTCACTGGAACCTCGTAGGCCCTCAGACCTATCGGCTAAGATGGGACATTGCCAATCTGACTGAACTCGGTGCCAACCGAATCTACCTAAATGCAATATCGGCCGATCTACTTGGCGATCCATTCATGAGAATTTCCAATTTCTCACTAGGAGGGGTCACCCTCGGCTACCTGCAGCCTGACAAACCATACAATGTTCGCATCGAAGCATTTAAAGATGAAGTCAGCGTTTGGCTTTACAGTGGGAACATAAGAACACTGCCTATAGGTATGCTGATGCTTGTGAATCTGAACACACTGCTATCGCATGATAGAAAGTAGGTTAGGTGTAGTGTCTCCCACTATCTGCATCGTTATGGGCATTATATGGTCGCATTCTTGCAATCATCTCATCGTACTTATTTCAAAGAGGAGACTTGGGAGAGTCGTGCCTTTTAGAATGAATGAGGTTGCTTAGCAAATATACTTGATAGGTAGCAGCTTACAAAATAATGCTATAGGAAAGAATACAAGTGTAGCGTGTTCTTCCTTGGCTTTACTTTCGTTTTAATCGACCGGTAGAGGTTTCAAAACACGACATTTTTATTGAAGCAGTTCAAGTCTGCCACCTCTATTGCCAGAGAAGCAAATTAGATAGGAGACAATAATTTGCGAAACGTGTAAGTTTTGCGTAGTTGTTCGCCATTTATCTGAGGACGACATCGCTTCAATTCCAGCCCATCAAATGCAACAGAGTTCTTATTTTATTTCTCATTTTTAAATGAAACCCGATTCTTAGAAAAAAACAGCAATCGCCCAGGAAATTTCAAGTAAAATTTTGACCATTGAATGGTTTGTGTTAAAGTAAGCAGTAAATATGTTTCTGCTTGATTCGGGTCAATCACAATTTTTCCATTGACATGAGCTGCACTCTCTATGGTGTCCGCAGATTTGCCAAGTGTTTTATAACAATGTTCGTGTCTGAGCAGTTACGTATGATTCCGGGTGCCTTTAACCGAGACGGACTTGCCACAGTTCACCGCCGTGCATTGCAGTTTACTGCGTAATAATAAATAGAGTCGACAAAGAAAGTTGTCTTGAAAATGCTTTGTTTCCAACTATGCTCTCAGCTCCATATGCGACCGTCTGATTTAACACATAATAGTTCTCAATGTGTGAATGCGAAAGTCGCTGTATGCGTCAAGAAGAGTGCAGAGCTTCCTAATCAGTGCATCATTCTAGCCATTCTGTTGACTACCTTTCAATGTGACGAGAGGTAAGCGGAAAGCATGCTTACACGATGAAGCAATCGACTAATAATAGTGCTCCTTTTAAGCCATGATAGGAACCTTTTCCATTCTGCCACACTTACTGAACCAGATTTCCCCCATCTTGACCACATTTTAAACTGTTGTGCTAATCTATGTTCTTGTCCACTGGTATTTTCCAAAGAAAGACATGCCCCTTGCACAGACACAGGTAGCGGAATGTGTAGTAAATATGAGGCATGTAGGAGATCGCTAGAATCATGAAAGGTAGCTTAATGCTGCCAACCGTTTATTGCGAAGCAGTCATCAAATCAATCCTGGATTGTTGAGGCAAATCATGGGCTTCATATTTCACTTGCTCTTCTCCTTCCTTTACACTTGATACTGGTTTCCGAAATGCCCTAATATGGCATCTTTGAATATTGAAATTTTTCGCACATTCGCATGCATCTGATTGAGATATCAAACCGTAGGCTGGTTGATTACACCCGAAACTCCTAATTTTCATATCCGACTGATATGACTGCGCACAAACTGTGTACTTTTTAATAGATAGTGCATTACCGTTCTGCTGGTGCACTTCTCTGCATGCACTTACGCGACATTTTTTTCATGCCTAATGATCAGAAGTGATTGAGGACGCTTAGTGGACCCTGGAAAACCATGAACATGACCTTACTATTGCATTAAAGGCCTGCTCATTCGCGTTGTGGCTTCTTGTTCTAAATCGTCTATGTTGACTAGGGCGATGAATAGGTCCACAAATGTCACCACTAACATCTCCAGAGCTAGTGATGCCTATGATAAGCAGTGTCTTCAACTAACCAGAACAAATTCAGGGCAGTTGTATTTGTCCTCCGTGTGGTATATCGTAAATATCACTTAAAAGTTTACTTGTCTAATTCATTTGTATTTGTCCTTAATGCGTTGATGCAGAAAAGCAATAAAGCAACATTAACATTAACCTCATCCCACATCTAGACCCTAAATGCACTCCACCGCCCCATAATAATAATGTATTCTATGTAGGTTTAGATTGCTCAAAGCATGTTTTGCTATGCTAATCATGGCATGGATACAATATCTCTTCTTCAATCTTAGTTCACTCCTTGAATGCACATTGAATAAACGAACAACCGACGTGAAGTCTACCATAAGCAACAATCTGGGTCAAATCATGAGAGGCAATTACCTGTGAAATTGACTAAAGTATATCAAGCAATACTGGTATCCTTTTAAATACATTTCACCGGGCAAATGCTATCAAGGGGGCTAAACGTCAAAAATATATTGCACGCCAACCATTCACACCATCAGAGCAAGCAAGTTAAGTGTTGCTTCTGAAATACTTAAGCGTTGTGAAGCCTTTTGCATCATCGCTGCCAATGTTAGGAGTAGAATTTCTGCTCCTTCGTGGCCATTTGAAAAAATGATGTAAATCTTGTTTTATCTACAACATCCATTTTTATTATTTTTCATTTAGAAGTGATCATGGAACAAGAAGAAGAAACGGAAGAATCTTATCTCTCGCATTATTTTCATTGGGTCCAGGTGGGTCTCCAGACCTATCAATTGATTTGGGACACCCACAGATTGGCTGGACTCAACGCCGACCAAATTGTTCTAACTGCAGTAACAGCCGACTTCTCGCACCACCCGATCAACAAATCTGCAGAATTCTCACAAGCAATAATCACTGTTAAGGAACTGCATCCCAACAAACTGTACAGAGTACGTCTGGTAGCACTTGCAGGCCAGGTTAGCGTTTGGTCCTACGTCGGAGAAATCACAACAAGGCCCACAGGTAATTCGGCGCTTGTGATTGTGAGCACGCTGTTATCATATGCTCGAAGGATACCCAATTGAGTCCCTGCACTCTATGTTTCTTGAAAAGTGAGCTGTGGAGCAATGTTGCCGTTATTTACCCATTGCTTCTCAACTAGATGGCCATGACAAACGCGTGTGTAGGTGGATTGAAAGTGGTGGCTTAAAAATTCCAATTGAATGCTGGAGAGGGGAGAGCCGTCGCGGTATTATTGCAGCTAAGCTAGTATGGCATGTTTTCAACTGCGACCCGCCGAATGGCGGCGTGGCCACACATACTTGACCTAATCCAATTTGCGGTGGATGACTTTTTAATGCAGCATCATGCCTGGAAAAGCACTAAATAAAGCAGTAAATATAAGTACTTAAATAGGGAGCCACGACCGTTGCAGGCTTTCGTCTTTTCTTTTGCTCATGATCATTTTTGAAACATGATGTTCCCAGTGATGCAGTTCGGCACGATCGCCTCTTCTGCTGAAGTCATGACATGAAAAGCAAATAAAAGCCTGTGAAACATGCATAAAGCTCATATGCTTTTACTGTTATCCTTTCTCTAGAAGTAATATAAATTTAATTTGAAAATGCCAAATTTTACCACTTTTTATTTCATCAATAGCTTTCGCAATATCAGGCCAGATTTTCCAAAACTACAGGAGTTTAAATAGTAAGTAGTACGTCAGGAGGTAAGCAAGTAATCAGGTTTCTGTCTGAGCTTGATCGATCTCGAATCCTACATCGCCATTTTACTGCGTTCGAGAGAGTGGCGACTTCCTGGCAGGCAGGTAGTAACAGATGGTTCATTCACGGTCTTCAAATGAAACACAAATAATTCTTTCACATCGCAGTGCATTGCACTTCATCGCCTAGTAATGCAATGAGGCGTCAACAACGTGGCATCAAATAAAGCACCAGTTCTATGTGGGAAATCTGATGCAATCGAGTAAACACTGCAGAAGTCACGAAAGCGATAATGGGGCAAATAACATCTACGGCATCCAGACAAATTCCGTTGAAACCTACACCAGAACTATGACGGAGCACAGACGAACAGGTCTTGCGTAGGCAAAAACGTGCATACCTTACGCGGGTCACAAATTTCCTCCTCTTACACTTGAAACCATTATGCCCACATAGCTTCTGAGAAAGGTTGGCTAGACGTGGTAGCGGACCGGCAATCGCTGCCAAATCAGTTGTTCGGCTCTAACAATTTCTTGAATAAGAGACAAACGTTCTTGTGGTAGCATTGTCCCCTACAAAATCACGGCTGATAAAAAATAAGTGGCAGTCAGACCATTTATTTGCAAAGTGTTCTAATTATTTTAGAAGTGAAGATGACCAAAGCTAACGAAACAGTAGGGATCATGTTTGCGCACTGCTTTAATTGGAGCCGCGTAGATCCTCAGATCTATCAGTTACGCTGGGACACACAAAGCCTTGCTACACTCCATGCAGACCAAATCCGACTGTTAGCAATGTCAGTTGACTTCTCCGGCTCCCTCATTTCCAATTTTGGAAATTTCTCATCTGGAGCGATCACTCTCGAGATACCGGACCCTGACAAATCATACATTACGCATCTTGAGGCACGAAAAGATAATGTCAGAGTTTTGTACTGCATCAAAACACTTGAGGCACAATCGAAAAGGTGAGATGGTAATTGTGGGTTCACTTGCCAACCATTTTTCCTGGTTGCATTTTCTATGTCACAGTAAGTGGGTATTTAGTGAGCTGCATAACATGGCAGCTGTCAATGCTGGTATCCTTATAATTTACAATCGAGCACTCCTCATGTGTTACGCGATGCGCCCGATAGAATGTGTTTTTTATGCAGGAGGGGAAGGAAGCGCCGTCGTGACCTTCGGATCCAAACTCTTTTCATGGCGGTAGTCCATGCTTAAACACTTGTCTTAGTTAGTACGATTTTCCACTTGGAATCTCACGCCTAATAAATGTCTGCCTGCCTGGTAAATCTCTTTCCATCACAGGTTTCCATGGTGTAGGGAATGACTCAATGGCCATTCACTGTTGTTCGTTTAACAAGCATAATAAGACCCCCCATGGCGAAAATCAGAGGTTCAAATTCGCCAACTCACGCAACAGTCGTGGTTACCTTTTCGAGTGCGTCTTAGTCACGATCCTACTAACTGGTGACAAGTTGAAGTGACTGATTAGAGGTGATGCAAAAGAAGGGGAAGGTGGATAGCAATAATGAATTTCAGGCTGTTTAGCATTGCTAACCATTCGAGACCCCAAGCGTATGTAATATTGATCCTGCTTTCGAACTAATGCGGGCGGAAAATAGCGTGAATGCGTGCGATTCTTCACAGTGTATGGAATGAGAACAGTTACGATTTGATGGAGTTGGTTGTGGGACGCAACACTCGAATCTGACAGGGCAGACTCAGAGCCATAAAACAGCTAGCGGCACTGAAGCAGAGACAAGTTCAATGTTTTGAAGGCGAACACACCAGAGCATGCAATAGCCACTTGTTGGGCGAGTTCAATTTGTCTGGTCTCCCTCCAGCACCGCATGATGAAGTCAAGGTAGAGGTGACCTTCGAAATTGGTGTAAACGTCATTCCCCATGTGTCAGAGTGGAAATTTTGACAGGAAAGCACACCAGCATTGCCTGTTCTTGTGTCAAGTCACCGTCCTTACCGATGATTGCTATGGAGCCATCCGAATCGGTCGGACTAATATGCATGACATGGAAGAGTGGTAAATGTGAGAGGTTGATCTAACGTAACCCTCCAATTAATTTTTTACACGTCTTTGAAATAGCGTTGATTTTATGAAATTGTATTGTAGGATGGCATAAGGCTCTCCATCAATTCGCCTCCAGCATAAAGGGCAATCCTGTTAAAGGTGAGACAGAGTAATAGATTTACTGCTTTGTAGCTTAGGCGCTTTTGTCAATCACATCATCATCCGTAGCGGTACAGTGTGGTGGCAGCAGTGCCTGTGACGCCTTCATTCACAACTGACCTGATGTTAGATGCGAATGTTACTGCCGTGGATGACACATGAGCGATTGGCGCACAACTTCTGTGAGAGGATTCACAAAAATACTCCAAATGAAGCAGATGTATGCCATTCGATAGCGGTTGTACTTTTTAATCCAAAATTTAAAATACTTTGCTCGCCACTCCATTAAAGACTAGTTGAGGATCGGCACAGTGGAGAGTGTTTTGGGTGCGAGGAGGAAAGACTTATGGCTAGGGCTAGGGTCAAGTTTGCATCTGGTGGCAAATACAAATGCGTGACATCCGCGAGAATCGCAAGTTAAACTCAAAACAGAGCAAGGTCTGTGAGATACTTTAAGCGCAACAAAGCCAGGTACTCATATGCTCCTTCAAAGCATCGACGCACATACAAAGGACACTTCACCCTCAATTCCAAATGCAAAACTATTCACAGGTCGCTGTCACGCTGCATGTGCAGGGTATGCAGATAGGGAAGCAAATGATGTCGCCACAACCGAAGCAGGAGCCTAAGTATCCACTGACTCAGTGAATCATTGCACCGCAACTCTGGCCATCTGTATGTTGATGGTGGTAGAGGCACTACGTGCACCTCTGGAGCAACACCAGCACCACACATTTGTGCCCAAGCGTAAGTACTCTCCTACAATTGTGTGGATGTAGTGATATCCTTTGTGAAGGCTTTTGCTATTGCCATCATTCCTCGTCGAATCGGATGGATAGTTGGTGTCTGTGCTCGAGCCAGAGATGAAAAGCATAGTTGGCGTTGAGTTGATGAATTGCGTGCAATTGCAGTTACATCGAAAGGAAAAGGCGATAATTTCTTCTGTAAGAATGCTGTTAAAGTGTGTGCGTGCACCATGGTAAAATCAAGACACGCTTAAGTTGACGGGAACCATTCTGTTTGTGTCTACATGCCCCATGTATTGCCTTTATTGCAATGACTTATAAGGAAAAAAGGTGCGCATGCTGGGTGGAGAAACGTGGAACGGAATTATGGGTGGAAAGAGAAGTTACGGCAAGGTAAGTGCTAGCATGGCTTTGCGTGCATGCATGTTCCTTTCCTCAGAACCTCTGAGGTAGCATGGGCTGCATGTTTGGTCCAGGTGGGAGGACACTCATCACTGCCAGTCGCCATCATCACTCTGGCGCCAACTGCCTTTGCGCATGATGGAAATGCAGAAAAAGGGAATTATCTGAGTGCTGCCTTTCTACTTGATTGCTGCTCAGGAGACATTGCACATGGCCAAATGTGCGAACGGATTGGGATCGAAGATGTTGACCTTTGTGGAAGTGGCAAAAGAAGAGAAGGATGTGGTCGGATTGAGTGCTCTGGGAAAGGTTGTTACACAAGGTGGACCGTGGATCACGTACTGTGCAGAGACGACACTGGCTACAATGTTGCTGCTAAGTGACCGCAAGCAATACCGAGAAGGAAACGAACAACAGCCACTCGTATCGCAAGTAGATGAAGCAGTGAAAAGTCTGCATTGAATGGATTGCTGATAAATACCAGACCGTAGGCAAGTCGAATGCAAACATCTAACTGCAGCATATTTTAGATAAAAGGAAAAACGTTAGCAAAAACAAATGTGTGATTCTGGGTCGCATATATGTGAAGGGAAGACGAATTGAGGAATATGGTAAGTGGAACTGAGGTTGCGGTTAAAATGTTGAAGCAAAAACCTGCTCGATAATTGGTTATTTTTGTCAAAATGGATAATAAAATGAGAGTTTTGGTGCGCTGGTAGGCGGTGGTATTAGTAGCGGATGTGAATTAAAAGAGATGTTGAATGAAACAAAAAGAAAAAAATGTGCGCATGCAAATATGAATGTGTGGGATGAAAAATGAGTGCGGCAGCGGTAAGGTCCAAAATGGGAAATTGTGAAATGGTAATGTGCGAGTGTGTCACATATTTGTGACGGTGGGGTATAATTGTGAAAATTTTGAGGTGAAACAGCATCGCAATGAAAATGCATCGAACCATTTGCACATGCCATGGTTTTTTTTTTGCTTGTCAATTTGATGAAGATCGGGTGAAATGATAGAATGTTCGAATGAATGTAGGAGTGATGGGCTTCTACTAACAAACTATAAGTAGCAGTAGTATCGGTGGTGGTGGTGGTGGTGGTGGTGGTGGTGGTGGTGGTGGTGGTGGTGGTGGTGGTGGTGGTGGTGGTGGTGGTGGTGGTGGTGGTGGTGGTGGTGGTGGGTGTGGTGGTGTGGTGTGTGGTGGTGTGGTGGGTGGGTGGGTGTGGTGGTGGTGGTGGTGGTGGTGGTGGTGGTGGTGGTGGTGGTGGTGGTGGTGGTGGTGGTGGTGGTGGTGGTGGTGGTGGAAGTGATAGGTGATGAAGTGACTAGTATGTGCACTCAGTGGGTGCATGCGGATGAGTGGATGGGCAGGTTAGAGGGAGAAGAATGTCAAATATACATAGGAATTCACGATTACTTTTACTGCTCTGAAAGCGCAGGTAGGCAAAGGAAATAGGTAGGTTTAATGGGAAAAATTGGGAGAAATGAAGAAACAATAGTAAATATTTGTGCAAGAAATACGTAAGAAAAGATGAGGATGCGAAAATGGAAAATGGAATGGGGTAATGGGAGATGAGCGGTTAGAAACTACTCGGCCATCGGTGAGCGCCCCTTTTAACACATTGGACATCTGCGATTTTCAGCATATCCAGATGATAGACTTGTTCGAGGGAATTGAAGCCGACTGAGTATACCACATTTTACCACCATGAAATTCTGAATTCCTGAGATGGTTATGAATGTAAAGTAGCAAATGCTTTTCATCATAGGCCCCATGGCAGTCTTTGGCATAAAGCGGAACATTTTGATGGTGGGTGGAGCGTGAAGCATCTTCGTGAAGTCAAATTGTGTTCCTGAATGAGATTTGCCAATCACTGTGACAGTGAGAAGGCAAAATTGATGCCTGGCGGCCCAATAAGCGGTTGTGGTGGTGAGGCTGGGTGAGTAATGAGTGGTAGCAGTGGTGTTGATGATGCATGCGTGTAGGTGGATGGGTGGGCAGGTGGGTGGAATACGGACGAGGGAGGGGGAGAGAGTGAAGTGGATGGGGCAGTGGGTAGCCATCTGGGAGATAGTGAGTAGAAAGGAAGAAAAAGGGATGAAGACAACCAACTTTTTTGCATACAGTGTGCCTCCAGTCGTAGTGAAGGTAAGTGTAATGCGGACAGCTAATAATCAGTCCAAGGGTGTAAAATTTGTAATAAAAATGCGCTTCAAGTCGCCTTTTATCAAAACGAAGATGACCTAGCCTATGCAACGATTTCCGCTTGCTACGCTTCAGGGTTGATGGGAGGACAAGATACAAAAGAGAGCCTCCCCTCTCACATTATGAAAAAAAGTCATGCTTAAGCATTGTCAGTAGCAAAAATTAGAACTCACTGTAATCACTACAACGAGGCTTAAACCCGACTGTCAGTAAGGCTGCGGGATTGGCATCTCCGAGCGTCAGACATTCCAACGCCGTTTGAAATCTAAATCACGCTAGGCACAAATGATGAGGCAAATGCATGGCACGCCAAAACCGTAATGGCACTTCCTCCTTCCTATGCCAAGACTGCCTTCCCAAAACATTTCTTCACAAAACGGGAAAAAGCAAATAAACACAGCCAGTGATCGTGGATACGAAAAATCGGTGAAGCCCTTACCGCCCGGAATCTCCTAACTTCGAAAATTTTGCAAGTCGAAGCCATCTAGCTGTCTAATTCCCCACGACTGCAGTCACCTTGCCCACCTCGTATCCTCTACGCTGACTAGCTCCCTTCATTATACAAACGCATTCCCATGCCTATCTGCCTTACCACCTCTCTGGTATGTAGGCCTAACCACTCCAGAAAACTGCTTTTACGTTTCTACTCATACTTATCCCAGTCTCCAAGATCCCATCAATCTCGAACCAAATGGCCATTCGCCCGCACCAGTCCTTCCCAGATTACTAGTGATCCTCACGCCAGTCTCATTGCCCGCATATCTGCCCTAATTCCGCCACGTATCAAAATCCTCTTCATATTCGCATTCATCTAGCCATCCGATTTTACGACCGATCCGCTTCGTATCCCTCCAGTTATCCACCTCTGTCACTCCAACACCTGATCCTCTATGTGTCTACTTCAATTCCTTTGGGTTCTCTAAGCCTCACTACTGCAGAAACAAACAAACAATCCATCTTCCTACCCCATAATTTAGCTAACTACATTAACTAGTTCCCATTATTTTAAGTACTTCCCTCAGTTCCGCTGAGACATCTAGTACCCACCACTTCATTGCTTTATCTTTTGTCACCATACCTTTCCGCTCCAATGTTGAGCGCTTGCCTATTCACACAAGTTAGGTAGGAGGGTGGGGGTTGGGACATGGGAAATAAACAGAATAGGAATGAATGCGTGGAGAAGGGCATCGAGAGCTAAGGAAATAGAGACGAATACTAAGCAGGTATGAACCAATTACCAAGTGGGCAAATAAATTCATCTGCAAATTATTTTACAGATAAATGGACAAGTCGAAAGGTAACAGGTTTACCACTTGTCCGATCCCAATGCTCTGCATGAGACCTTAACGCATCCCTGGAAAAGGCATGCGTCTCGTCTCGAGGTGAACTCAAGGGCGCTCGCCTCATTTCCGGCGAACACCACATGACCACCCACCGCTTGTCATAGGGGTGGGGGAGTGACGCATTCACCACAAGCGCCTGTCACAACGCCAATCGGTATGATGACTAATGTGTGAGAGGAGAAGGGGGCTGAGCACGATGAATGGCCGCGGCTAGACCTGGGTACAGCGATTGTCGGTGGCACTGCCCTATCCAATATCTGAGACAACGGCATGTGAACTTTACAAATGCGCTTAAAGCAGTGATAAAGCCACTGAGCAGCCCAAATGTATATGAGTTTTTTCAAATATTTATAATTCCATTTGTTTGTTAGAAGAAAATAGCAAGTTAGCTTGAGGAGTCATTTGTTCCAGTGGCGACAAAGTGGAGTTGGAATATGAAACAGTTGTGCTTCGTGCTGCATAGTGGGAAAGCAGGATATAGGAAAATAGTAAGGGTGAGGGAGGAGGCGACAAAGGGAGCAGAGGAAAAGAAGTTAGCAGAACGCTTTCTCGAGTCCACCCTCCATGATCCATTACCTCTACTTCTCCAAGTGCAGGTCTCCAACTATTCTAGACATCAGACAATCACGAAGAAGGCATAACAAAGCAGCCGCGATGCGAACGTGTAATAAACACGGGGTGGTCAGTACTAGACCTATTTGTTTGCTCCTTGAAGCAAGCCCTCGCAGGCTTGAGTCGCGATTAGAAGGATGATACATCGCAATTGTGGATAATTTAGTCAACCGTTCACCTACAAATTAGCCACACTCCAGCAACAAGTCCACCCACTCAACGCTTTCACATGTGAACGTCATGAAAAACTAATGCATCCAATGAGGGCTCTTAATGACAACTTGACTTCGACTTCAGCTCACACCATACCATTTTTGCTGTTGTTGCTAGTGTTAAGGGCCTCGAAACCTCGATGCTGCGTTATATTTAGAAGATACAAGAACAAGCAGAAGCATTGTAACCGTAACCCTTCGATAACATTCCCCTCAATTTTTGCAACACACACTGCCCCATAAGGAAGTACTTGTCAGCGAATAACTATCCTCTACCGTTGTTCTTGCCAGCCTGCCTGTCACCCACACACACACGCCACACTTGGTTTTCCATGATGTTAGTCCTCCTTCAAGCACATAGACGCCCTACCTACCTGCTTATACCCTGCATGGAGGGTTAGTCCACAATGAGGAGGGAAGGAGTAAGACGACTCTCAAATGCAGCGATTAGTTATCTGATAATCTCTTTGACACCGCCTCTGCCAACAACGACAGCGACGAATTCGAAGACCACTAAGTGCAGTCTCAGTGGCTTCCTATGAATCCGTTTCGACGTCCACAATCCTCCGTGCCATTATCGCCAGCGCCGACAACGAAGCGTGTTATTGTTGGCGGGCAGGCTCATGACTCCGTCGCTGATGACGACGACGAAGTTGTGAATCGTCACAGCCAGTATTGCGAATAGTGGCGATGACGCAGTCAGTGTTGGTCAGAGGCTGGCCATTATAACCCAGAAATACTACACCAACAAGTTTTGCGTACGAAATTGACACCTAGTACTACTCACTCATATCTGCATGCCTATCACAACGTGATGATCTGGAGGAAATATAAAATTGCCTTTCGCCGAACTTGGGGTCCGCAACCAATTCTGTACTATGCAAAGTCTAGTGCTTGGCAAGTTCTCACACCTCATTCACCACAATAACATTCCCCCTTATTCAAGCAGCCCCCAAACTACCTACTTAACGTTCCGTCACGACAAGTGCTATTTGTCTCCTTCCACCCTGCAGTTCAACAGTGAATGAATGCAAGGTGTTGTCATTCGAAATCCAACCAAAACTCGCTTAATTGCCCTTCGAGATCCTCACTAACACACATACGTTCACGAAGCACGAACGGGTTCAATGCATTACAAGTACACAATTTCGGAAATGTCTAGCATAGAAGCGGATAGAGTAGAAAGATAATAAGGCCCACAAATATAACGAATACTTATTGGAAGGAAAATAGTGAGTAGGTGCCAAGTGCTTGGAAAAGTTAAAACTCTTCTCAAAAAACTTGTTGTCTCATTAATCAGAATCCACCGTCATTAAAAAGCAAACTAATTACAACCTGACAAAACAATCTTAACTCCTGACATAGAGCATCGTTGTAACGCTTTGTTTGCTTGGACTACCGGCTTCGGTCAGGGTCCCAGAGCTGGCCATATTGCCTCCGGGCCATGCCAGTAGCTCAAGTTCTGACACCTGGATACGTACATTCTGTCCCGGTTTTTGCCTTCTTTTGTATTCAAAGGAGCCCCGGAACGCTACAATTGTACTGCAGAAGTGAACATGCGTAGACGTCGCAGTTGGAAATCAGAACATCCTAGCAGTCACCTTATGAAGCTTATGCGTTCACCTTACTAAGTTACAAGTATCTTCATCAGACTGTGCCCCATTAGTCAAGACCCAGCCCTACCAGAATAACAAGCCACCTAAAAACAACCAAAACAAGCCTAATTAGCCGCAAGAGCTGTTTAGCAGTAAAAAATTCAACGCGATCAGTCAGTGCAAACGGAAAACAAAACATCTTGACAGCAGATACAGCCATTTCTTGAGTGTTTAGTCTGGCATATAAGTGGACAAAGCGGACAAACGGGTGCACACATAAACATATACACATAATGGATACTCAATCGTGCAAAACTATTGTATAGACGCCAAGCACTTAGTAAGATTACAACACTTCTTAACAAAGCTGCGTCCCATCAACCAAAACCCAACGTCATTGCAAAATAAACCAATCAACAAACTGCCAAACAATCCCAGTTTATCGGTTAAGGTATTGCACGTTAAAAACTAGCGTGAATAGACCTTATAACTGAAAGCAAAACGTTTTGACAGTTGCATTGCATTTACTCTAGTCCGTAGGTTTATAAACGAATCTAATTGACATTCGAGGGACTTATCAACAACCAAGTGAATGTAACTGAAAAAGTTAATATGCACTTACTGGATTTTCGCTCTTTGCAACAAACAATGCCCCTGTAGCGTCCCGAGGCTCCCTCAAAGGCGAAAGAGGGCAGAATGCTAGGGTAGAATATATATATTCACCGGACAGAGGGAAATAGGCTGCTGGCATGGCCCGGAGGCCAGCCCACGCAGCTAGGGCAGTCGGCCCCCACTGAGACCTTGACCGAAACCGGTAGTTCCAACAAACAAAGTAATACATTACCCCTCTCCTCTATCGAGCGTCGTCCCCGACGCGCCCCTCGGTACATCTCCCGCGTCAGCCATCACAACATACTCAGTGCTGCAAGAAGCACCCACGAGCTAACTATGCCAGTTGCCGACATTCGACGCGATTAAGGCGATGCTTGACACCAAAGTCAGTGATCCCTCTTGACAGTGCAATGCACTTCGAGTTTCGTCTGGCTTGGAAATAAAGTTCAGAATAAGTGGTTCTGCCGACCGTCGGTATATCTGTAGAGGGGCGTTAGCACGCCGATCTCCTCAAGCAAGTACATTAAGGGTAATCTTCGAAACGAAACTTTCCAGGTGGTCCATGGCTAGTGTCGCTTCAGTTGTTGATGGCTTTCTTGTAGAGCACGGAGAAGGGGCAGATGCCGGAGGTGGACGTCATTCGTGGCCCATCCGTAGCACGTGCACTTCTTTCGCACCGCTGCAACATGCCGCAGGCGGTAGAGATCGGGATAAAAAAACCTTATAGAATCGGGCCCGCTTTCCGCTGCCACCAATGTAGCGTCCCGAAGCTCCCTCGAAGGCAAAAGAAGGCAGAATGCTAGGGTAGAATATATATATATATTTAACGGACAGAAGGAAATAGGCTGCTGGCATGGCCCAGAGGCCAGCCTATGCAGCTAGGGCAGTCGGCCCTTACTGAGACCTTGACCGAAACCGGTAGTTCCAACAAACAAAGTACTACAGTCCCATTAATCGAAAACAATGGTTCCAAATCGCTCACCGCTACTCCCATTCATGTACAAATCGAGCTTATCACTCCGATAGTTGTACGATAAAGCAAAAGCACTTTTAATTATTGAGTGCTTTGATAAGACAACTCTTACTGCGACAGCTAATATCTGTGTCCCCTGCGCTATGCTTAAAAATACATGGACAAACGGAACATGCTACCTAGCTAGCATAAATGAGAAAATTGCCAGTGAAAAAAAAAAAAAAACAAACGCTTGCAGCTTATAATACATTGCTATGCACACAAACTACGTTTAACTTTGCTGCAAAATGCAATTTAAGAGTGTTGTTTATCTACAATTATTTTATTTTAAGCGTGTTTTGCAAGAAAAATTATTTAGAACTTGCGTCAACGACTTTTTGTTAAGAGTTTGGTCTAACCTGCACCTAAATCGGGTAGTTTTTTGCCTTTTTCTATTAACAATTTAATTTTATTAACCACGACACAAGAGTCGTTTAAGGTCATGGGTTTATGACTGGCATGCATGTCCTGCCGCGTAGTGTGTGGTTTTGCGTTTCCTTTAGTCTGCATGGATAGTTTCGCTAACTATTGAGGGCCAAACATTATCATGAAGTGAGTGCTATAAAACGGGTTGTTTCGGTGTCTGCCAGCGTTCATACTAGTTGGCTCAGTCAGTGAATGGAAGCGTGGATGAATTTATGAGAACTTTCGATTTGCTGCCATTGAAGTAAAGTTAGAAGAGCATTTCAAACCAAAGATGAGTTGATAGCATGTAGATTTGTTATTCTTTGTGTCAATTTTCGATGTTTTGCGATTCTTTTCAACACTGGAGGAGCACATTTATTCGTTTGCTGTTTGGAATGCAGTGCCCGTCATTGCGTTGCCATTTTCATGATTTGGCAGGGCTCGGCAAGGATATGGTCTTCGCTTCCATAAGGATTTCATTCCTCATTGCGTGACACATTTACTCTTGCATGTGTTCTATATTGATAAGGGTGGTGAAGGAGAGTTGCACCTTGCGGTTTTTAAGAAGAGATTGATCTGTTGAAGTACCAAACTGCAGATGGGATGATTATTTAGACGATGCAACCACTAGTGGGTGTGGCGGTGAAGTTTTCTGCCAAAGAGACATGCCTCAGTTTGCTTACTTGTTGCCTTTGGTAGAGATTTATTACGAGTCAGGAAGTGTTTGCTGAATTACTTTCGATTTGGCCTCAGAACCATGCCTACTTCGTGGAGTGTGCAAATACAAATGGCCCGGGACCGGGATCTGGCTTGGGTTCTAGCGGCCGAAGAGGCCATAAAAGTAGGGGGATAGGAGCTGAGATGGCAGCTCTCTGACATTAGGGGTGAAGGAACGAATACTTATAATTTGACAACCTACTAGTAGTAATGGAAGAGGAGCAGGAATGTGGTTTGCGGAAGTGGAGTCGCCATTTATCCATTCATCAACCCAAAGTGCTTCTGCTTCAAAGTAGCATTTTGCCCTCATTTTGCCTATTCGCGACGCCGTCGTAATATCGGGGGAACCTGACTACGATAAGTGCACTCAATTAACATGACATGATATGAGAGCGGCGTTGTAATTAGTGATTTGGTGCTAGTGTTCCTGAGTGTTAGGAATCCTTTTTTTGTTTGGGGCGACATTAGAATTTAAATTACAACACAAAACAGCTGACGGAGTGAAAGGCGCTTTTGGTTCATTTATTATAAAGCTGCGTTGAAACCTGGAAAGTGGCATTGAAATGGAATGATTTGGTCCTTGGGTCAAACGGTCTCAGTTTATTCTACGGGAAGCTGTATTGGCAACCAGTGTGTGTCTCGATCTTGAAAATGCAATTGTTCGTGAATAAATGCGTTAGTCAGCTCCACAGAAAGGTGCATCGCTTGTGCGTCGTTGAAACGTTCGAGATGGGGGGAATGTTCCAATCCACGATCAGGATCGCCAAACAGTCCGCATTTTGTCCAGGTGTGAATTGGAGAGAAACAGAATGGAATGATGGTCGCTGCCTTTTTCAGCATTAAGACATTTGTGGTGTGATTGTCGGTTTCCACTGGAAGTTGTGGCAGCGAATCTGATCATTACTGTCCGGACAACTGCTGTGTCAACGAGAGGCCCGCTGCTACAGCTTCAACAGTCATGAAACAGTCTGCTTCAGTTCGACTGCAATGGTGGCGTTCGCGCATCTTCAATTCTTTGATGCATGCTTCGATTCTGGGAGTAAATCATTGCGTTCTGCTTTCGCCGCATGCGAAAATATGATGCATATAATACTTCCTCGACACGGGGCTGCAATCGACTGCTGTGTTCGGACTAAAAGTGGGGATTGTTTTAGACATCTAATAGTGGCAAGGATCGTCATTGCTACACGTTGTTCTTCCCAGCGACTTGCTGTTAGTGGTGTGATGTGCCTGCCACTTGACACCGGTCTTCGAACAATGCTCTCTAACTTTGGCTAAATCATTTCTTTTGCCATTTTTCTTATAGAATCTTTGACATATGCAGGCTAATGGAATATCTACTGCTTTTATCATTTGGAGGCAGCTTATTCCTTGCGCCCCATCCATGCGCTAGCACATCTTTTGTGTTTCCATGAGGCGCATGGCGAAATTCTTCCCGTTTCCATTTCCAAAGATGTTGAGCAGCCCTCCGATGAGGACAACCCCACCCTGAGTAAGTAACTTTCTGTCACCAATCCATGAGCAGTAATCCAATGCCAAAATTGTTGCGGCACTGTAGTTAAGAGGGGAGCACTGCTTATTCGGCCATTTAAAAAAATCTTTGCCGAAGTTACCCTTCCACTTGAGCACACTGAGACGATCGGAGATTTTGGTGTGTTACTGACTTATATAAGTAGTACCGTCATAATCTCCCCCCCCCCGTTGGATGAATTCCTCCATCGTTTGGTCTTGGTGAGGTCTCGAAAGCATCTCTTGTCGAAAGGTGGTACAAGGCCGAATTTGTGATGAAACACAGCTATATATGAATGAGCACGTGATGAATAAATTCTTTTTCCAATCTGTTTTGACAGGATAGGATGGCGTCGATTTGTACGTTAAGGTCGATTTAGTGCGATTTCCCACATTGGCTTACTCTTACTTTATCACAATCACGGACCGCACGGGTCGTACATTTTCGATTCTTAAAATACTAGAAATGCTTTAGATTATACTGAGTATCAGCAGCACGCCAATACCGGCAAAAAAGAGGTAGAAGTTTTTCAGTCTGTCGAGCTTTCCTAAGGACTCTATCCAGTCGCTAGCCGACAATGTGTTAGCCCACATGCGAGTATTTGTGGATGATCTGCTAGTAATTTTTATTTAACTAGCAAAACTCGCAATTGAAAGTGCATGAGCACACACTCATTTAGTTCGAGTAGCAACAGCAGTAGCAGTGGAGTAGTGAATTCTTTACTTATTTACTTCTGTAATAAGTATTCCACTGACCTCCAATCTATTCAGTCGACAATGTGCTCAAAATTTGGCTCTCATTTTGCAATGCAAGTCAGAAGTCACTAAGTGGAAAGAGAGATGGCTATTATCCAAATTACTTGTTTTCAAACCTCTCAAAACTCGAAGGTTTCTGGATCGGCGCATTTTGCGTTTGCTTGGCCAACCAAAATATTCATTTCCATTCATCACGACTGCGGCAAGTTTGATGCCATCATCTGCCTCAGACTACACAAAAGATGCTTGGAAGTTGAAAGCTGACTTATTTGGCCTCTCAGGTCTGCTCAAACTATCCTCTTACCATGCATAATCTGATGCAATAAGGATTGTTATGAGCGGTCAATGAGGGCATGGCAAGTGTGTGTGTATGGCGTTGTTGATGAAACCATTCATTGAAGTTCACTTGCAAATATCCTTGTCGTCCTCCGTGTGTTTTGTTTTCATATAATAATATTCTAAATGTCGTGAAAGTGTTTGGAAAATTGGAAAAGACCTGCCTTATCTACTTGTTTAAGATGACACGAAGTGTAAACTGGTTGTAAACTTCGGTCTTAGAGCTACAGTGCATAGCATCTGCCTTCTCCATTGAATCTTTTGAGTCAGTTTGATAAAGATAGGCAACATTTTGATTGTCATAGGTGCCCTTTTTTTCCTTTTAGGCTCGGTATTATTCACGCTCCGAAGCTGATGTACTGGTCAACGAGTCGTCCCACGGGCTGACGAATTGAGAAGTTTGGACAGGACCTCTTGTATAACATCGGTTTCTTGGAGTTGGGAAGCTTTTGGAAGGTTGTACGACTAAAGGCACAACATCTATTGAAGGCGGTGAAGATGTGGACTCTCCTTCAGATAACTTATTAGATAGCGGAGCTTGGACTTCCGGCCGATTTAACTGAAGCAGGTGTTTAGAAGGTTCGATGGTTTTGGGAGAAGGTTATCCAACCGCTTTAGGTGACATTAGTCATTTTCTCATGTTTTGCAACCTTTGAATAGACTGGTAAACGTGTTTGCCAACTCCACAGTAGTTTTTAAATGCTTATTGGGGGATCGCAGTCCAATTGTGCCTGGTCGAAGCCCTTAAATTGCTTCGAAATCTCTGTCTGTGGGTTAAGTTCAGCTAATTTTTTTCATCTTGGCCCTTTATAGACCATTTTGTGCTGTGCGAGTCGATCGCAATGCTCGCCGAGCTTTCTTGACTGAAGGAAACCCAGGTGTCTGGTCTTTGGCAGATTGATTTCCTTTTTGACCGGATCTTAAATGGGTTCATTGTTGTTTCTCTGGATAACCCTCCTGCCTTGTGAGACTGCGCGGATTTGGACATCATCCATAGTGTGTGACTTCTTATGTGCCGTGCTAGTCTATAGACACTATTGGGTGAGGGTGTTATGCGTAGAAATTGTTGTAAATTTACTGAAGCAACAGCAAGGGAATGCCAGGCTGTCAGCTTAATTACCCAAGTGTCAAAAACGTCACACGAGAATCCTTTTGGTCCTCTGTTTGCTAACACAGATGCGTTGCATCTACCTTTTCTTTTACTTGGCTATTTTAGGATCTACCTAACTACAGGAACAAAAATGTCCTTGGGCATGACAAAATTGTGCACTCTCAATACGACAAGACCATGCAACTCGGAATTTATCCGAAAAACTCTCTACGCGTATCCAGGCAACTGCACTGTTACGGCATATACAAATGATGCTGCGAGTAGAAGAGCCGTTTACCCCATTATTATGCCCAAGTTTTGTGAGTGTCCTCATTTTGTCTGCTCTCATAATTTGACTTGTGTTATTATATTTTGTTGAGAGAAGCAAAATGAAACATCGTTATGTTAATTTCTTTTCCAGTCGCCTTGCAGCTCCCATTTTACGAGGTATACGCCTCCTGGGGAAGCATAGCAGTGAAATGGGACAGCCCACAGCTCTTTCCAACTTCGTGCACTTATCTCGCGGACGGGGTTCCGTATGACAGGAATGCAAGCCGTGTGATACAACAACCTCGACCCAACCAACAAATGGTGACGTTCCATGACCTCTCCCCAGATGCCAAATATCGCATCAAATAAGGATCCAGTTTCACTGGAAGTGATTCCTTTTGGACCCATCTAGGTGACTTTGAAACCAACGCTGGAGGTAAGGACGATTAGACACAAGTATTAGCAGGCATCTTGTGATGGCGACTACTTGCTACTACTTGCTACTTGCTATTTCCTCCTCAGTACCGGGGGTTCCGAGAGATATGAAATTGACACAAAATGGTCTAAAATTGGCGAAGCTGACCTTAAATCCGCCGCTTAAACTGCCTGGCAAACACTCTTATTACGAGTGGAATTGTGGGCTTAAAAAAACTATGCCAGAATGAGGGGCAAAACGGACGACACGCAGACGGTTTTGACGAATGTTGGGCCGGGACTTTTGTCATGCACAGTGCAAGCAGTGATGAAGACAAAGAGACACATTGATAACTACGGAAATCCAAGCTCTCCTGTCGAGCTACACATTGGTTCTGCAGGTAAGGGCCATGTGTCTTCGTAAGTAAAAGCACAGAATTCGGAAGTCTTCTTTCCAAAGGCATGCGAAACTATAAGCAGCACTAAAAGGTGTGGATGGATGGTGGGGTTGGTACAAAATGGATGAAGGGATGTGGATTTCTACAACAATAATAATAATTGTTATTAATTCTACTCACGACAGTTAAAATTTTTGCGTTTCTTGCAAATCTCTCATCAGGGTATTGTACATCCACCAGCACCTCCACCACGCTTACTACTGTGTGAACAAGCGCTCCAAAGGGGAAGGAGGAGGTAGCAGTAGAGAAGAAAACAGAAGCAGCCTCGATCACTACACAACGTAAGACGTGCTGTGATTAGCCTGAAGAATTACCATTTATGCTTCTCACTTGGGATGGCTCAGACTTTAATGGCTGTTGTTATCTGGAGTCATAACCAAGTTTAGCTCTACCAGGCTAAAGTCGCCTCATTGGAGGCACTTCGACTACCAAGGGGATGAGCCAATGAAATGCAGGCACGAATTTCATTGATCAATGAGAAGAATGCTGTGCTTTTGATTACTTCAGAACCAGTGCCTCCTGGGCCCACCCACTCAACTCTTTCGACAGATGTTAAAGTCGGTAAGGTTTTGGACTTCCTATGTTAACCTCATCAGCTGAGAGATATTTTGACCCCAATAACATGGCCGTTTCATTCGGCAAGTCTTGAAGAAATTAGGCGTTCTGGTTAGCTTTTACAAATTCAGCCTAAATGCTGTATAATCTTTAAGATATTTGAACAGTTTGGCAGAATCGGTTAGGTCTTGCAGTGATTTTGCTGAGTTACTGAAGCTTTACTAACGCTAATCGGTGAAGATTTGCTTCGAATAGACGCTAACACTTCGCAAACTGTCGACCTATTTGACCATAAGTCCTCAACTCTTCTTACTGGGCATTTAAAGTGAAATGCCACTGACTGAAGGAGACAGTTTATGCTTAAAGGACATGTGGATAATACGGCTGTGATGTGTACTGTCTTCGGGTGCTTAAGGGGTTTCCTTCTAGTCGCCATTCTTGGGCTGATTTTTCAGAAGTGACGCCGGATAAACGGAGCCAAAATGTTTGAGTGAGTTATCAGCTACGACTCTACTTATTTGTTTAGCAGGTCTTTTACCTGTTTATTTGCACTTCGTTTCAGAAATCCTCCTCCTGCTGACCTACCGTCGTTCTAATCGTAGGGAGAGTCCTTGGCTGAAATCTTCAGATCATAGTTTCTGGCGAAAGAGCCACTGCACATTACGCGCCCATAGATCGAGAGTAGCCGTTTTAACTTTTGAAACTTAAAGTGTGTTCCGTCTATCCCCCATCTTTTTCTCTTTTCTCCTCAACTTGAGGATTTGCAAATCCCATGTGCCCAATTGTTGCTACATCAAAGCGCATATTTCTTAAGGTGAAGATTATGTGGAACAGCTCGAGTGTTTGCATTTCGTTTATGTTTAAGCTTAGACTCTTCGCTCAAGTCGTGATGAGTAGCATGGATGGGCACATGTTGACATAGACAAGAACTAAAAGCCTGTGCTGTAGAGCGAAGCACAACGTGCAGAGACTGAATCATTATTGCAATGCAATGCGTAGTTGAGCAAGCTGTCAGATAAATCACTAAGTTCAAGTCAGTAATGGCAAGATTTCAATTTTTGATCACTTGCAATTGAAATTCTTTTAATGTATGCAATTTCGCCAGTTCTATTGGACTATTTCTACGAACTATGATATAATTATACTTTAGGACACAAATACACCAAAAAGTCTGCAAAAATAGCACAAAATTACTTGTTCGCTCCGTCGGTTTCTTGTAAATCCCAGATTCGATTGGATTTGAGGCTGCACAGTCTATCAAGGACCCTAATGTGGCCTGGCGTCAACACCAAACCTTATCACTCGACATCTACAACATTCACTTCGGTAACCCCAGTGAGTGAGAAAACGCTAAAGCCGTCCCTTTGCTTCCCTCTTTCGTGGACAATCATTTGGATCCGCTAGCACCCCTGTCATTCTGCCTACGCCTTTTCGCTGTTATTTGGAATAGGACTTAGCGTCGCTACAGAAACTCGACTGGCGCCACTATCATGTCTCTTTAGGGTTCTTTGGTATCAATCTTCGGGGGTGAGAACGCAAGCATCCTAAGTTTGCTGACCAAGCCAATGAGGGATTTAGATAGAAAAGGGCATAGATGAGGCTGAAAAATTGGATCGGTCTTTTGTTCCACGTGGAATTCTGTCATTGCCACTGTCTTAGTGCATATTCGACTCACTGATCAGCAGGCACATGGAAGGCAACTTTGCCACAGACGGGTTCTTCGATGCGGCTGAACGCACCCAGACCAGCATGCTTTATCTAGTCTTCGGTGAGGAAAGCCAGCATG
The DNA here is from genome assembly GCA_036345935.2 of Taenia hydatigena. NCBI lineage: Eukaryota > Metazoa > Platyhelminthes > Cestoda > Cyclophyllidea > Taeniidae > Taenia > Taenia hydatigena. Next base: position 9,242,937 of record JADWOT020000002.1, on the reverse strand, counting down.
AAATACAGTGTGCATCTGTTAATGATTGTGTTATTTGTGGTGAGAGCCAGACGTTGGCGATGGCAGGTTCAGGGCTTTGACTGAATGTTCGCAAGGACAGCATCGCAATAGCTGGACTCGTTCGTGTCAGGTGTTCCATCTTATCAACTTTTGCACCAATTCCCCTCTTCCTGCGACATTTGACTTCCTGTAACCAAAGGCTCGGGTTTAGCGCCTTGCTCCATGGCTAACTGTGTGATTCGCCAATGATACCCGCAATTGACCACTTTAACCCCTCGCTGTCCATTCACTTGGTTAGGCTTTCGCATCTCGTTAAAGCCGAATTTGTACTTCCTTCTCCCATGGTCATCATTCCACCAACCTTGGAACCCGATTGGCTCTGATGCATCCTTGAGCAAACGCAGTACTTGTGAGGAAATAGTGAGTGCTTTTAACATCAGCTGTTTCTCTAAAATCAAGAAATGTAAATGAAAACTTCTATGGGAACACTGTGTGTGGAACTATTGCCTGATCTTGATGTTTTAGGAATATGTCATCCAGCCGCTTACACTCTCTTTTATGGCTGGGGAAAATTTTGCTCTATTTCCAGTGGTGATAGTGCAGATCATGCGATGTCCTATAGAAATGTAGCTCCATAATGTCCGAATTACATGATGTGGAATATGATTAGTCAGTTATGGCTGGTAAAATTATAGAAGTCCTGCGGTAACAAGTCATACTAATCTCTTTCCACCCAATGGAAAAAAGGAAATTCTAGTGATTGCATGTGGTACAAGAAATTACCGCTGTTTCTTAAGTTGTCATGATGACAGTGGAAATCGTGTGGCCCTTTCCGCGAGGGTCATTGCCAAATTCCCTCATAACCATTTGACTGCTTTGATCATAGTATATTTTTCAAAGGGATATCAGCTGAGACAGGAATAAATATGATGATAGGAATTTTTCAATTGGAGACAGTACTACTTATTGGTCTCAGTAGTTGCGAATACTTGGGGTGGAATGAAGGCTAATAAGAACCAAGCCCTAAGTGAGGGTAACTCCGTTAGTGCTGGACGGCATTTCTGAGGTCTTTAACGCCTTCAAAACTAGCATTAGTATTTGGATGTGTGTGGCTTTATTCTCTTACCTAAGGCATTTCCTGGGTATCACAAAAACTGGCCAAAATGTTCCGAGCCGTTTCCACAAATGCCCTAACGATGTTATAATGCGTCAAATGAGTTCCCTTGAAAGTTCTCTTTTGCATTCGCAGTCAATTTTGCATGTCACTTTCCCAAAGAAACGTTACTAGACAGTTGGAACGTTTCGCCTCACTACTTCGTGAAAATTTTGCACGAGTTTGTGATTCCCTTTGCGTTGGCTATTTTATTTGTTACAACTTCAACAAGTGGAGTGACATTTGTGCTTATTTTCTTTGATATGGGACGTTACCTATGCACGGTCAACTTCCTGTACAAATTCTTCACGGCAGGGCGTGCTTCACTTTGCATATTCCATTAAATCGCAAATGCAGCTAGCTTATTAGATAAGCATTTTGATAGAAATATGGTTTAACAACAAACGCGGATATTGTCAATGCTGTAGGATACAGGAAATGAGATTATTGCCAAATTCTGGCAAGATTATGCCTTACAAGGTAGTCACAACGGCCCCATCTTTATCCCTAGCAACAAGCACTTATCCATCTCTGCTGCTACTGCAACTTCTGTCTGTCAACCTGTGACAGAGTTGGTTGGGCGCAAAGGTGGATCTGTGTGCTAGCATAGAAGGAGCTACACTAAGACATAGACCCTTCACCTACTTACTCCTATCTGCGGAAGACCTTGGGTCACCCACAACCGTGAGGTATCTGGTGGCTCAGTGATGCAAGCACTTCAAGAAGAGAATGTCATATGCCATCTGTGGGGCATTGCTTATCACTCCGCCCCTTTTTGGTGGCACGTGAGTAGTGGTGTTGCTAGCACACACAGTTATCATTAGAAATAACGGATCGTGGTTTAAGGTGTAATTAATTGTGGAAAATCTGCACAGTTGTCACATGCTGTCTCTGCGGCAAAGATTATTCCTCCCCACTGATTGGTTGTACGCAAGTAATAATGTTTCTGACACACCACCAGCAGACCGACGCGAGGTTAATGATGCCAGTAATTGTGCTAGTGATTCGGGCCTATCACATGCTATCTATGGGATGAGCAATACCGCATTGCAGTTGTTAGTGGCAACATGCAGTGGCATTTCTGACACCCACAACCAACATCAAGAGTCCTGTGCGATCTTGAAGACGCATGCAATTATTATTTCTGCACGGCTTTTGTATACCATCTACGCTGCAAAGATAAACTTCTCCACACTGATTATTCCCACGCGTGTAGCGGTATTTCGTACACATACATCCACCATCAGCAGACTGGTGCGCGGTTGACAGTGCAAATAAATAGCAAAATTCCCCTTTGTTAATTTCTCGCGTTATCGAGATTTTAGTCTTTAGCTCGTTCGCATGCAATGTAGCAGGACAGGTAGATTTTCCGCTTGTGCTAAGAGCTTTGTTGCCCATTTGCGATAATTAATCTTCCATCAGAAACTGTGCTGTCGCAACTTGGATTCTTTAAACTTGTCAGCACTCCCATACTTTGTAGTTTGTGAAATAGTATCAGATTGCTGGTGCGGAATAATGCGCTTACTTTGCATGTTTGTGCATTAAATTACATGGTTCGTCGTAGGATTTTGAGGGTTAGGTAGTTTTTGGATAGTCCAAGTGTGTTTTGCCTGATGTCAACCTACAGCACACAATATGCTGCGATGTATCGAGACAGTACGAAAGGCGAGTAAAGAAGCCATCTCTTTTCAATCAAAGTGGGCATCTGTTGACGGAGAGCACCTTATGCTACAGCATCAAAATCCGTTGCTGTGCAATTCAAAATTGTAGGGTGACTCGACAAATCCGGTAAATTGAGGCGAACTCCCCGTCCGCTTTCATGGGGTATCGTTAATATGGGCAACTTAGCACCGCGAACACATCAGCAAATAATGCTCCGATTTGTTTTATTAACATTTAAGGAATTGTTGATCAACCACCATTCCTGCTCCTATTTCTGCAGTTCTAACGTTACTCGGCTGACAACTATGGCTCTGTAGCGAATGCGTACCCATGACCGCAAATCTCGTTAAACTCCTCTATTCCAAACCTTGTTTCTTTGTTTCCTCTGATTTAGAAATCATTCGTTTCTCGTTTAAATTCGAGATCTCTTTACTCGTTTTAAGGGACTCAAAAAGGCGGTTGCACTTCTCAATCAGTACTGCAGAGACGTTTGATTGCAAAGTGGGATTTTCTAACTAGCTTCCATCTCAAAGCCACCTAATGCAAAAATCTCGCTCTCTGGTGACACAAAATAGAACTTGAGATCCAAGGGGTGATTAGACCTTGCGCATTATTTCAGCGCTCTTGTCTGCGCTTCTTAATAACAGCGTATTTGTCAGCAGACCATCGATTTTACGAGAACGATGCAACACACCACATTGTAATTAGGAGCTCTATGCATTGAGGAGTCATCCTGTAGTTCAAGGACACACATCTGATAGGCTGGCGCATCAGTCTCCATTCTTATAAATACCCTGTGATTTGTACTTATGGCCCGATTCTTCATTGGCGATGTCGTTTGTCTTCCACTTTATGCTGCTGTCAATTTCACACCTTGCGAAGAGCCAAATAGGACTGAGTGGTGAGTTGCATATCTCCCACTGGTTAATTGCTCCCGTTATTCTTAAGCAAAGCGCTGTGTGCAGTTACGTTCAACCTGTCTGCACTCGTTTCATTTTAGCCCCTCAATTTCTACTCACCGTAAGCGGATCACTGCATGCACACCAGTTGACAGTGGTATTTGCTTGCGAATGGCAAGCGTGACACACGAATCTGATACACCAAGTGATAATTGGCTGAAACTACATCCCTACTTCTGCTGCATCTCATTCAAATTCTGAGCGTAGTTCTCAGCACACGCGTTTCATTATAATTCAAGCAAACACGACATAGGCTAATAGTCACCAACACCTATCTCCATAGGTTCAGCAGGTGAATTGTTGCTCTATGAAGGTGACTAACGAATATTTAGATCTCCTAGCACCCCTAATGCTATTATGGAGGTAGTAAGGGGTCAGGATTCCTGTTTCTAAGTGATCCACAATGTCCGCAGCATTTCTGCTAAGCATGGCATATTTATCTTGTTTTGCAGAGGAGGCAATGAAAATAAGGAAACCGCTTCCAGATTACTTCCAATGGACTTGACCGGGGCCATACACCATTACGTTAGTTTGGGATGTGAATCATTTGGGTGAGGACTACGCGAAACAGATTAGAGTGACTGCATTTTCACCTCACCCTCCCATAATCAAGACCGAAAAGGAAGATTTTTCGCGGGGAATAATCACCCTTGGCGTGTTGGAACCCGACACAAGATACCATGTGTTGGTACATGCACTAGCAAACGAGAAATTTTCTGTTATATTCTATGGATTAATTAAAACAAAGCTCCTTGGTAAGTTGGCAGTTGTGATTATGGCGCGCATCACCACACCAAAGGATAGCATATCTGCTTACATGGGGAAGAAGGGAGTATGATAATGCACTCGTGAACCATTTTCTCCAATTCACTCGTTGTACATTGTTAAAATAAGTGGAACTTGGATTACCTGATCATATGGCATGAGACACATCGCCGAGAAAATGACTGCAGAATACACGAGCTATACTCAGGCATTAATAAGGGACGTCTTCTGCTACTCAAGGTATCATCGCATTGCACCCTTGAGTCGAAAGTTAACGTTCACAGTTATTCATGCTGCCTTCTGACATTACTGTAAATATCTTAGCGTTAATTGTTCCACATTGCCCTGCCTAGTTGATTCGGGGTGCCTGCATGATTGCCATTATAAAGCAAATACTTTTTCGCAGAAGAGAGAAAGGAAGTGAAGAAACCGCTTCCAGCACACTTTCAATGGCAAATCTCGAAGCCTAACTCCATTATGTTGACTTGGAATGTGAAAGCGTTGGGGGAGCACTATGTGGACCAGATTAAGCTAATTGCGGTTTCTACCACTAAACCCGTCTTGGCCAAGAGTAAAGGAGTAGAATTTTTACAAGGGAGCATAACACTTGACGGGTTGGAGGCCAACACACGATACCGAGTTTTGGATTTCACGCATACAAACGACATATACGATGGGTTCATTAAAACACCATCCCCCGGTAAGCTACCAAGTGTGATTGTAATGTGCTTTGCCATACCGAAGAATGACTTTTCTGCTTGCATAGAGAGAAGGAGAGTGCTGTTGCGACCAAATGATCTGCCTCGTGGTCCATTCAGTCTGGCTCCGTCTGGCGTGGCAATGAGGCTTGCTTGAGCTTACTTGTGCGTAAGTGCAAATTAACAACAGTTTAGGCACACCTACGACAACGGTTTATTATACAAAATTACCAGACCTCTCTTTTTCCAACACAGGCCTTTATGGTGCGTGCGATGAAACAGTGACACTCACTCGTGTTTAATTATTTCCGACGTAACTTCTTTAACTAGAAAGCTACTGACAGATACAAGCCTTTTTGCGCTTGCTTCATTTACTTAGGGTTGCCACTTCCGCCCATTCAAAAATGAGTTCGCGCTGTGTTGCGAGCTAATGCAAGTGCATTATGCTTGAAGTCCTCACATTTTAAAGGTATTCTGCATTCCACGAAAAACGGATATGAGTTCAAGACACAAGTTTAGTTCTAATAACAAATGGACGCATTGTATTTAATCTGAATGCGTAATTACTGTTCACGATGAATTATTTCAGAGGTACGCCAATTCAAGAAAAATCTAGACGAAGGCCTTTAAAACGTAATTGTCATGCTGGTATTTAGTGTTTATTACGAAGGTAAACTAACTCAGGCAACAGTTTGCCACTAATAACTGCAAAGCGGTATTGCTTGTCGCATAGATAACATGTGATAGGCCTGAATCACTAGCACAATCACTGGTATCATTAACCTTGCGTCGGTCTGCTGGTGGTGTGTGTCAGAAACATTATTACTTGCGTACAACCAATCAGTGGGGAGGAATAATCTTTGCCGCAGAGACAGCATGTGACAACTGTGCAGATTTTCCACAATTAATTGCATCTTAAACCACGAACCGTTATTTCTATGATAACTGTATGTGCTGGCAATACCACTACTCTTGTGCCACCAAAAAGGAGTGGACTGATAAGTAATGCCTCACAGATGGCATGTGATAGTGGTTTATACTTGCCCAAATGTTTGCACTCTTAACTTTGCAGCGGTATATCGGCTGCGGGTGCAATTGCCAGAAATGCCAATACGTTTTTAAGAAAAATCAGTGTAATGAAGTTAACTTTGCGCATTGATGGCATGTGGCAGCTGTGCGGATTTTTCTTAATTACGCGCATCTGGATGTTGGTTTTGTGTGCCAGTAATGTCACTGCTTTTCGCTACCAAAAATTGTGGATGGATTCTGTTTATCGCTTAGCTGGCATGTGATAGCCCGCAGCATTAGCTCACTCACTTGCATTAGCAAACTGGCACTCGGCCATAATCATTCCTTTTACATAAAATTTTTATAGTTTCATTTGCATTTGCTTCACACGTCAAAAGTAATGCGGCGGTTGATTCATGTGTTCTACCGATCTTTCTGCAGCGAAGATGGAAAAGAATGTATCTACTACGGCGTCTAATTACCTAGTCCTAACATAAAGCCTCTTCATGGCAAGAAAGAACATGCTTTTCAATTAGCAAAGTAATCAGCATTTAAGTTACCGTTTTCATAGCATAAACAAGGACACAAACAAGCGGTAGGACGCTTAAGCGTGCGGGTGATTTTCGAAACACTTAAGGACATGGATTTTGTTGCAATCATCCTACATGGGTCAACTTGCAGTGATTCTTGACTTAATACACCCTTAAGCATTGGATCTGCAAATCGCTGCATTTTGGGCTAAGCTAGGCAGACACTCCAGAGAGCGTGGGACTTTGTGTAGACCAATGTAAGCTGATCAGTCGGCGCGGTTATTAATGCGCCCATTGTGCTGCACATGCTTTAGAGAACGATTGCTTTCGCATATTATGGAAAATGAGCGCAATGACCACTTACAAATTAGTTTTGCGACAAGCATTTTCGGCTCCAGCACATACGTCCCACTTCACTCGGCCTCTCATATTAATCAGCATTAAAGATACCTCTACTGAAGCCTACTCCTACCGATATCGTGGATAGGAACTCAAAGGATTCAAATTAATACGCACGTATATACCGGCATCTAGCGGCTGTTACCTATCTCAAAAATATATTCAATTATGAAAAGTCCTTCCCTAAATGGTCGGATCGCATGGTTAATAGTTCCACATTCCTTCCCTGATCGGCCATGAATACGTTCTTGCCTGCATTGCTTTCACCTCGAAATCGTGACAGATAAGAGTCTGCCTTAAACTAACGGCTTGACCGTATTTTCCTTGTGAGTGAACCACCTGACTTGCATATAGGCGTCTTAACTTTGAGCAATTCTTGGAAGGCCGCATGCGTTGCCAATACATGGATGCTACACATTTAGGCAGCATGAGTAATATGAATAGTAGGAGATGAAATGCCAAGTTAACAAGACTAGCCCCACCAAAGTTTGTGCAGGATTTCGTCTTTAGAGACGACATGCTTATACGTGAACTAAGAAGGGGTTGACTCCGTACTTACTGATCCGATGTCAACATTTTAGCAAAAATGTGTTTATTAGTGGCCTTAGAACGCAAGTGCATCAAATCAGCCACATTAAGTTTGGTTGGAAACTTCTGATTCTTAAAGTTAACTGCAAAATGTTTCGTTTATTCGATGACAAGGATTCTCATTGGACCATACCAAGCCAGCGGCACCGAATTATCCAGCCTACGTACTCAGCCCATGTGATAGAGCACCATATGTGAAATTGCATCAGAAGCCACTGTTCAATGCGACCGCAATGAACACCACTCGCACACCACCACCTGCTGCGCAGCATGGGCATGTTGCACCGCAATAGATATGTCCGCCCTCGGGTGGGCTCGAACCACCAACCTTTCGGTTAATAGTCGAACGCGCTAACCGATTGCACTGCAAAAGCCTATACACAATCTGCTATGCTAACAAACTGGACACCACACCGCATTGCAGCGCACTACCACCCACAGACCTACTCTCGCCTCCATCTCCTACAGCCAGCACATCTCTCACCATCGTTGCTACTCCACCATCTCCATCCCCGTTTCCAGCGCATTGGTGCACTCATGCCCAGTGGATGCCGGGTGCACGTGTTTGTGAAAGTGATGATGAGGCGCGAGCAGCAGCAGCAGCAGCACGAGTTCATTGAAAGAGCGCTGTTGGCTGCGCCGCAAAGATGCCCTATCACCTATCTTGCGTAGGCTGAGAATCTGATAACCGCAATGGAGAGGCGATACTTAGCCTAGCTCCGTAGCGTCAGCAGCGTTTCACAGCAAAGTAGCATGTAATTTTGTCGCGATCACCAGTCGGTCCTTTTTATAGCTGACAACGTGAAGGTAGTGACACTTTCACTTCCAGTTGCCTCTGTTTCGGAACTGAAGTTATCTACAAATTCAAGCCGATGGTCTCATTTATTGCCTCATTTATTGCCTTCCTTCAGCACCTTAGTTGTGTTAAAATTTTGGGGCTGAATACCGGCACCACGGAAACGCTGCTTAACAATAACTGCATGGCAAATCCAGAAATGGGTTCATATTCCTAGAACTGTATGAGGACTAGGGCCTGGCAGATTTACAATAGGGGTGGATGGGTGTCTTGAGAAGGTACGATTTCGCCAATACACACAATAGGAGTAGTGGTTGTAAACAATGGATCGCCTAAGCAAGGCTTCGCTTTTATACTCCCTTACTGCTGAGCTGCGCTGCATACATTCTGCCTAAATGCTTCGACCCCGTTCATCTTAACTGCATTTAGGAGGATTGTGACACTCATTCAAATTAATTGTTTTAAGAATCAACAAGTCAGAAAACGAAATTCAAATCATCATGACCATCAAATCAATCTTTGACGTAAAGGAAAAGACAAGTTAAGTAGATCATAGCACCATTTGCAATTTTTGCTCTAAATGAAACATACTGCGAGAGTGGTCTATCCCCTCCGCCTCTGGCACTTTAAGTACCATCATCAACCTCAGGCTTATTTTGAAGCAGCACACACAGACGCGTGCTCCTTGCATACCTCACATTCCGACCTTCATTTCTTTGAGGAATTTTAGTGACTTGATCGAGCTTCTTATGCATCTTTACATATCGTCAAGATTACGCTCATTTGATTGTTTTGAACACAATTCCTCCAACGTCTTGCGAATAGTGGAATGCTTTATGTGCGATTCCAGTTGATGCAGCTACTAGTTTTTGTATTGCCACCATAGCTACAGGAGGACCCTATACGGCAAGAAGTCGCCCCACCTTCCGCACCTTTTATCAATGCTCTATAATTTTGAACGGTGCATAAAACTCTATCCAGCTGGACATTTCATGCAGTGCTTTGGAAGTTACGGCAATTATTAAGGTAGGTAAACAGTCCACTTCCCCACCATTCGGAACTCTCGATGTCAGAGCACGGTGAAAGTCGGTAAGTTTTGTCTTTTTAGGGGAGCCGATGTATTCGAATGAAGGATTCACAGTAAAAGACAGTTGGTTCATTCTGTTCTTAAAGTCACGGTAGATGAGTGCTTTGATCTACGCTCTATATGTGGTCGCAGCTGGCGAAGCAAAATTTTAGCTGGCCACATTCACGCTTAAATTCTTTTCCTTTCTTGCAGACATTGGTGGCTCCTTTGCCTTCACCATCTAGCACAGATTGGCTGTCCTTTATGCTTGTACTGCGAAATGCCTAACTGGGAAAGGCATTTTGTTGTATTTCATGTAAGGTAGACTGGCTCAATCACTCATGCAGCCTATCATGGCTCGAGCATGACGCAATCTTTGATGTTTCTTTGCAAAAGTTGATAATGGGGCATATTCCTCCCTTCAGATCATAGATGCTTGGTACAGGAATATTCAAAGTGGTTATGCCCAGTAGAGCCTGCTTTTGGAACGCAACATTTTAGTTTCGCTTAAAGTGTCCCAGAGTTTCTTATTTTTATTTAATTAACAGGTCATATTTTGGGTCGATTCACTAATGCTTCGTAATTCTGAGCAAACCTGTCAACAGGAATTAATGCCTTCACATGGAAACGCACCGAATGCCCACAAAAGCTCCTAAAATGGAACTGTAATATACGCATTACAGTCTGCACTTATATTCTAAGTGCAATTCAGCAGACAAAAGCCACTAGATTTGCCATGGCAGTGATTAGTGTCGGGAGTCCTTGACTGCCGAAACATGCTTCAATGCTCGAGCATAATATACACTGTTAAAATACGGAAGGAGCTTGGGGATCACCAGTGTGACTCGGAGGCTTAATCGCTTGACGAATGCAGAGCAGAGGAATTCTAGCCGACATGCTGCTAAAACACGCAGCGTTCAGTATAAATTTTGATGAAATGATGGCATTCGCATAAATAAGGAATTCATAGGGTTGAGATGTGTCTATTAAAAAGCCACAAAGTAACTCAGCCATATACGCGACAACAACAACTTCCGCTTAAGGGCTGAATAGTTGTCAGAGAATAATTTTATGTCGCGCATTCTAAGGTAAACCAACTGGATTCAAAACCTGACACCGAAGGGATGCACACCTTGTTGATTTGCATTTCATCAGCGAGTAGCGTTCATCGAGTGCAAATCTAAGGACGAAGACATAATCAGAACTACTCAAGATAGACGAGAGCTGAAAATGCACCTCAGTTCGATTACGACCGTTGATAAAAATGTCATGACTAGATCACTCCATTCCTTCATAAAGGTTGGGGGTCAAAGGGGAAGATAAACGAGGAGATTGCTATATTTACAATAGCGCACATCAACCTATCCTCTATTAGTGATGATGAAAATTTTAAGGAACAGCCTAGACCATATAATTGATCCTTCATTTCTGGTCCTAGTGCAAAATAGGCCCCATAACGTCCGTGCTGTGTAGCGAAGTCTATTGTCTTCCGCAATGATCGTAGGAATCGTTCCAAACACAAGCCTAAACCACATACCGCACCTTATCTTGACTCGTCTTTAAGGAGCAGGAGTGGTTAGAGCTCACTGTAAATAAGGCAAAGCTCTAACTTCCAGCAAAATGGGTCATTTGCGGCTCCTCCATAAACGGGTTCGCCAAATAGGCAATCGTCCAAAGAAGACGTGCAGCCTCAGCACGCAATGTGGTCGAGGAGCCTTGTCGCATGAAGAGCGAATTGCCCTGACAGCTGGTCAACTTTGCAGCCATAAAGCACCAAGAGCTACTTGCGATCTCGCACAAAGCATCCCAAACTTACGATCGGCTTGCACCTATTTAAGCTATACCTCATCATCAAGTGATGACTCCTTTTCTTAGATCTTGTTTGCCTCTATTCGGTTCTAACACATATGCTCAGACTCCATGTAAATTGGACAGTTCATAAAGTTACGTCTTTAACCTCATAGCTGCCAACTCGAAGCCCATGCTTCTGGCCCTCTTCACCCTTGCTCACCTGGCTGGAGTCAATTTGCGCTTGACAAAATCAAGTTCAGTGAAGAGATATAAATCAGTAGCAGAATGAATGCTGTTATTACAGGTGCTCATAGCCAAAAATGCTAGCAAATGAAATTAGTTGTCTTGAGGATTGCCTTGAGATGCTATGTTTAGTGCTGTTTTGCCTAGTGCCAAAGCTGTCGCTACTTTTGCAGAAGGTTTCGTCCTCTACTACTAGGCTTCTGAGATCAGCACAGCCATCCCACTGCTGAAGGAAGATGCTGCTAATATCAGCAAAGATAAGCCAAGCGTCTAATCAGGGTTGATTAAGGCTAACTTATGAAGCCAAATTTACTACGAAATATGCAATTGGCAGAAGACAGTGACTGTGTCGACCGTAGGAAGTTGAGTACAGCTGCAGACAAAGATGTCGACCCTCGTTCCACAACTACGGTTTGCTGATTTTCTTTGGTAGGACAAATTGGCTACTTTTCATTAAATCTATTCCAGAATTTCAACAAGCAAAGGTAGCATACACGACGGATAATCGTCGACCTTTTTGGTATCGAAAGGCTGCTAGAAATTAAGCTAACGTTCCTTTTAATCTGCAGCGTAGCAGCACCTTCAGCGTCCGACTTAAATGCCATTAATCGACTGATTCCGAAGCTTGTGTACAGTGCATCCGGATAATATTCCCACCTCCAGTAGAGATGCTTGAGGACACAACACTTTCACTTCCCTCAATTATCACATCTTCTGGTCTCTGCGTTTCCTAAAACATCAAAATTCGTTTTAGCTCGACGATATAATAGATGATATCAGTTTAATGCTCCTATATGCCTGGCAGTAAAGCAAATGATAGTTCAGTAAAATGTTTATTCCAGTGCTATGCTATATAAATTTCACGGAATCGGAAAGTACTGCAGCACAGGCAGTTAAGAATAATAGGTATTATCTGATATCGATGCATAAAATATTATTTTTGGGGCATCTTCTTCGCAAGTAATGGAATCGAACGATGTCCTAGCCATGCATAATGAAACAACTAGGCACAAAGTCGGAGGTGTCATACACCATGGAACTAGTAACAGCAGATGCAGGGGTATTTGCATCATCTGACTGAACTTGTCTATTGGCCTCGTGCCGAAGCAAGTATTGCACGATATCAGGGTGACCGTGTCGACGGGCTTCCATTAGCGGTGTTTGGTGGTTCGTGTTTGTCACATCGGCAGTGCTATCTGATTCACACAGCAGAGTGATGGCAACTAAATCACTTTTCCTTGCCGCCCAGTGAAGGGGAGTGTTGTCATGATGATCACACAGGTAAGTGTAAGCCCCATTATCAAGGAGGAGCTGCATCATTTCTATATAACCCATTGCCGCAGCGTTTATGAGTGGAGTCGTCGTAGGGTCTTCTAGATGGACGTTGGGATCGGCCTAAAAGGGTGAAGTACAGTCGAATGTGATGCATTTGTATTGTCGCTCATGTCAAAACGGTAACGTTTTCAGACAAATGTTGAAGCCCGGACTTATGGTTGCGAGTGCTATTGCTTAGCCAGCTGTAAAATTGCAATGAACAACATGTTCTCTGCACGTCACTTCATACAAAAGAAACAATGATGGGCCCAAGAACAACTTACGCCTTTTTCCAGTAGTTGTCCAGCAACTTGGAGCATATTGGAGTCTACTGCTTGAGACAGAGTAATTGGGGTAGTATCACCGCCCGAAGGACCAGCTACCATTTGCGACTTCTAAAAGAGGGAGAAATAAAATCGGTATCTAGGTCGGGAGGTTTGAGCAGAGTCAGCAACCGTGAAACCAGATAAGGCACCAATTTTTATTCGAATAATACCACACCAAATTAAGTTTGCGTTAGTAAACTTTCGGACTTAATGCGACATTGTTTATTAAATATGGTTGTCGCCACTAAAGCAGTGCTGTAACAAATACCAGAGTAGTCTATGTACAGAAAGGAGGATTCGCATGCATTCTAGAGCCGCCAACACTTGCTGAATTGCTCTCATCGACGAAATGATTGAAGATTCAATCGTTTAAGACGCGTTGCTATGTGACCTCACAAATGCTAAAATAAAACAAGCTGGCACGAAAACTATCAGCGTGGAACGAATATAAGCCTAGCAAAAAATGATTTTGTGATCGTGGCAACAGTTCTCATTCGCGTGTTTAGGATGTCGATCTATCTACTGTTTCAGAGCATCCTTAGAAAGCAATGCTGCGATTTTTCCAATCCATTTTGCCACCTGCATGGGCTCGAGTAAGTTGAATTCGCCATGCATGAGGAAATAATTAATTTGCTTAGCTCCAAAATGTGCTCAAGATGAACAATTGACTTGCGAATGCAGATTTTTCTCCTTCAAATTATACCTAATTTAAACTCACACCCTTTATCTAACTAATGCGTGTACATTCGTGCAGCTGAACATTCATGTATTCAGTTGCTTCTATATGTGTCAGTGTGTCGCATAGTTTAGTGAGCACCGACATCTAGGACTAGAGGAGAGTAAATACTTCTGACATTTCAAAATGTGATTGTTTTCCACCCCAACTTCGTCTGATGTGTCTTTGGCATTAAATCACCAAAAGGAATGCATAAGTTTACAAACGACGACATGAACTAATGAGGTCTCAAACGTCCTTGGAGGTCTTATATTTTCATGGATTGCTCCTAAAGATGTGATTTTGCTTGCTCTCCTGTGGTTAAGTTTGATGTAGTGTTGACTAAAAGCGCCAACTTTACCGCACACTCTTCGGGTATCATACGTAAAATATGTTCGCTTTTCTTGCTCTACACATAGTCGTCAGCACGTTGATTTTGTAAACAGTTTATTACAAATAACTTCGTAGCATTGTCCTTGCAATGAAGTCGTTCCAGTCTATTTGCATTGACGTATCTACATGCGGAGATGGTAGTGCACAAGCTTTAATCGTGCAGAGCAACGGTATTTCGGATGCCACATAACAGCCTCGAATGTCATTTGGCGTAATTATAAAAACAGAATAAAAACCGTTTACTTTATTCCCGGCAAGGTCACTGTACCCCTCTGCAACAATTTTTTATGGTGCGACTGCATTGTTCCTTTGTCAAAATCGGAATCTGCGCTCAAATCAGTGTGTCTGCGCCGTCTAGATGCCTCTTTCGAAATCCAACCTTAGTTCGCTAAGCCTCTGTTCTGTTTGGCAGCCAGGTACCCAAATACCAACATGAACTACCGATTGCTCATGCAGAAAATATTGCACAAAACATAATTTAATTTTCATATAGCAGTTATCTGGTCTATTTTACTAACTTCTGTTTCTGTTCTGGGTAAGTTTTGCTTTTAAACGAAAGACATGCTGCTGCTCCTCGTGACTGCCTTTGAAAAAGTCCTGGGTAGGCTGCATTTGCAATAGCATGAGAATTCGCAGTGTTTGGTATGAAGACTGTGCGAATCGAGCTGCTAATAAAAGCTTGTCCTAAAAAAACGCTTTTTGCGTACCTTCGAACCTGCTTTTATCATCGAATTTTGACCAGGGATGGGTTACGGGTGCTTATTAGCTTTTTGTCAGTGCAGCGCACAAATGCATGCGAAGCATGATTAGTCTCCTGGGCCAAACGAATGCGTAACCTCGGAGTGCAATTCCTGGATATGCGGTGGTGACTACTCAAGATGATATCACGCAATGCCCTTTAATATACGTTTGCTTTGGGCTTGTTGCATTGAATGGCTAGTCAGTATTCTACGCCACTGGGCTTGACAAGCTTTCAAAACATGCAAATTTTGGGTATTTAGTCCTCAAATTCAAATCATGGAAACCACGTTTTGGGCTGTTCAGCATTGCCGCCGCAAGTTGCGTCTTCTTAGAATGCTGCGCAAAGGGCTTTAAACTGAACTTTAGTTCTGCAATAGGGTAAGGATTAATTCAATTGCATCAACGTTTGAAATCACAGCCTCTATCATTTCATTTGCACTTCCGCAAAAAGCATTCTTTCCTAATAAGACTGATTTTGTAATGCCTAGTTGCAATCAATCTTTCAGAGCTGAGGGGTCGTCTTCTTTTATCATCATTGGTACATTTAGCTGCGTGGTTAAGGCACAATGACTAGCACTTTCCTGCACCTACAATCCCTTCATTTTCTCTTACAAGAGTTATTGTAATCCCCTTAAGTTCATCACTCATCTCTAGCGATACCGTCTTCCCGGCATAAAGAATGTTCGTTATTTTGTTTCCAAACATTTGAGGTTAAAAACAATTCGGCTTTATAAGCAAATATTTATTGAATCAAGAATTTCAGCATAGGCTGTGTAGCGATGAGAAGGAAACGTAATGGCAGATAATACTGCTTTCAGACATTTAAAAGATCTGTTCCTTCTTTAATTCCTCAGAGATGGGTGATGCGGAATGCTATGAGGAAAGACTTGCCACCAATGACAACTGAGATATATCCTCCGTCTAAATACTTTATTAAACAATACTACCTTTCTGTTGCAATTCCTATCTCAATATCGGCCATGATGCATAGCTGCAGGTCCAATAAGCAAAGCTTTTACTAACGAGGTAACATCGCTACAATCTCAAGGATATTATGCCAAGCGAAGGAATAAAACGTGGGTGTTTCTAATCGTGCAAACTCTCACGGCCACTGGCAGAGGTTGGGCACAATGGACATACACCATGCGGTCACACGCAGCAGTAAGTCAACTCTTACCTTAGTCGACCATGATCTCACTCAGTAAGAAGGATCGCTATCAGGAACGTAATACTAATTTTATTATTGGCACTCCAAAGTAGTTCGAGGAGGAGAAATCGCTCGTCCGAAAGCAGCACTTGTGCATTAGAACTGGAGCAAACTGTGGTTCCAATGCTATATTACCACCAAGGATTTGCTGTACAAGTGAGTAAGTTGTGCAGTTTCACGAGTCTTAAAGCTGCCTTGAATGCTTTGCTTCGACTTAAGCAGATCTCATTCATTACGAGATCATAATTTTCGCCCAGAACTGATGCACAGGCCTAAGACGCAGCATAGGCGGTGCACGGAATCTATTTGCGCTGCATATAGTGCTGTTTACACTCATAATATGCACAACGTACCAAGGTAGATATCTTGATCAAAGCTCCTGCTGTCAACCAGCCGGCCAGTCTTGCTAACCAAAAACCAACTCTACAGTAGCTACTGTATAGCAGTGCTTATGTGAAAAAGGAGATTGATCTCATAAGTAGGCCATTACACCACCTTTATGAGGCACCGTACCTGTCAAACTGCCATCACAAATGGTTGGTCATGACCAAACACGTACTCGAATTATCCTTTGTATAATGGCTAAAAAGTTGAGAGGAAGTGGATAAAATGAATGAATGAATGTTTGTATTGATGAGGGGGAAGGGCTTCTATCAAAAGATTATAAGTAGTGGTGGCAGTGAGGTAGAAGAATTGGTAGGAAGTGGTTTGACTAAAAGGTGTACTTGGTAAGTGCATGCAAATGTGTGGATAGGTAGATGAGAAGGAAGAGAAAGGCAATGGCATCGCTACAAAACGTACTTTTATCTCTCGCTGCAATTGCTACAGATTTTCGTAGGAATATGGTCTCCCACTATTTATTAATTTAACGCGAAACGTACCCGCTACCCAACCTGATTCGACGAGGAGTAGTGACAATAGCAAAACCACTCCTGAAATTGTCACTGTGCCTGTACAGTCGAAGAAGAGTGCTCATGCTTGGGCGCAGTTGTGTGTGGAGAAACACAATTTTGCCAGAGAAACAGGCTATCACGCTAACAATGCTGCGTCAAAGGGAACATTTTCGGATCAAATTATAAATAAATGTAAAATCAATTGGAACTTGTCCTGCCCTGACAGTCTGACCTTATGAAGTGCTAGAGTTACCAGCCCTATGCCCTTCCCCACTCCTTCACAGAATCGCCTTCATATCTCTTTTACAATTTATTTGAAAGCTATCAGACGATCTAATCCAGTGATGTTTGCACGAGGAATGATGCTCACGACAACAACTAATACACAGACCCTGAATGATGAGTGGGTGGATTCAAGATCAGAGGCCTACTACCAAAACACGTCTGCAGAGGTCAGTTCGATGGCACCCCTGCTTTTGCCTCCACAACACATCAGCGCTTCAAGTTCGAGCGTGTGTGCACACCAATAGGTCGAAACCCTCGCAATACTGAAGAGCCAGTTTAAAGTGGTGGACAGCGTATTCGCAAGTGTATCCAAACTTCCCTTCCATTGCGACTCATCAGCGCATTTGAGTTTGAATTGACACACCACAAGACGGATTGCATACTATGACTTAGAAAACTGTTTCTAAATAAACGGAGGAAAAATTCCTTACTTGACCTCTCATGAACTAGGAGTATCAAGATCTGCAATTCCATTCCTCCTTACCATTATTTCCACCGTCAGAAAGCAACCGTGACAGCCTGGTAATGACGTTGAAAATCCTCCTGCAACCAGGAGTTGCAAGCCGACTAATTCAAATCACGGAAGCACTGTGCTAAGTGACAAGGCTAGCCTACAAAACTGGTGCCCTGTGCCGTTCACTCATTTCTCCATGATAAGCAAAGAATACTCCGTGGAGAACAAATCAGCCTCATCGTACTTTAAGCGCGCAACGCCTTTGGCAAAATATAGAGTCAATCGGGTGGCAGGCCATCGACCTCACTACTTCCACCGCTTTGGGCCTCAGCCCACATCTCTTCCACTCCTCCTCCTCTTTTTCTCCAAACGCTGAGTGATTTTCATGAAGCAGCCAATTAATAGTTGGCACGACACATACTTCACATCATTACTGGAATACTAATCACTGATATCACCCCGAGGTGTCACCATAATGTTATACGTTATCGGCATGATTAATCTATGTACGTGGCTATTTTCTTTCAGGGGTTATTTTCTATACTCATTTGCCTTGATATACTTCCGCACTGACCATTGTAATGAAACCGGCAGTCGGTATCGATGAATCTGCCTAATAAAAAGGTTTCGCTAAAGTGTAAAGAGCTGCTAACAACGACTATGGCTGAGTTCTTGCTTTACACATGCAAAAACGGGTTTCCACATCTCCTTTTGATTGCGATGTTGATTTACTTGAAAGGCTAGCAAATGGAGGATCGTATGAATGCGAACCTTATTTTCGTTTAAGGAATTCACATAACTCATAAAAACTGTAGGTTTTAATTTTAATCTATCGTTTTTAGCTGATCTATAAAGAAGCTGGCTATAGTGATTTTCTTTAAGTCATAGAAAGGGTGTAGGAGCCGTATTAATAACTTTCCTGGTCCCAGATCCTTCAGCGTTTTTATTTGGTGGATTAATCTGTTTTTTGCTGTAACTCAAATAAATGTGGATACAGAAATGCGCCTCGGCTGCACAGAATGTTTTGTAGAATGCTTTGCGCGGGAGGGAGTAAGCGGCGAATCAAGAAGGCTTGAGAAATCGCATGACTTTGTTGCTACTGCGAGCATGTTACGCAGACATCAGCGGATAAATATTTGCATCGGTAAGGCCATTCATAGCCTGACCAACAAATGCTTAAGTGCTTCGTGAGAGGGAGGTCTGGCCAACTCTATGATATCAGATCGGTGCATGCGCTACGTCTTCACACAATTGCCCCACAGGTTCGGTTCCTAAATAAAAGCGAGTATGGATAAACGTGAGGACAGCCGCATGTATTTTCTTCTAGGCACTTAACGGGGCTGGTGCATCATTCTTTGGGATTTCAATAGTGAACGCGCCTGAGGCTAACCCGATTTCGCTGTATCCATTCTTGCTAGTGACGGTTGAACTCTGACTGCAACAGTGGATGAAGTTGCCTTCGGATAAACCATTCCCCACCTCATCCGATACCATTTCTCCATCGCGATCACCGCTTTATCGCTTTTCATGATTAAGGCATTCGTTGGCTTTAATGAACACTAGTTAAGGCTCTCATTTAAAAATCAAAGAACCGGAACTCATTTCCGCCCACTTAAAGCCAGTAAATTCTGCTGTTTTTTTTGTAAAACGCTCTTTTTGGCGGAGAAGGTAGACCTTATTTTTTGAAACGATTAATCTCTAGATTCATCATTAATATAATTGCAGAGGAAGACCACTCTGACATCATTGGTATTGCATGTAAACATTACCTGACATAATACTTATAACTTATAATTGAAACAAATGATTGACAGTCCACAAGTCACTTTTCCTTTATTCATGACCCACCTAGAGGAGGATGAGCGAATAGCAGCTGCACAAGGCTAGAGAAACATGTTTATTTCTAATCATTTTCTAATGCGTTCATATTTTGTTATGTAAAAAATGAGCCAGTTATAAATCCGGTGAGAACTTTGCTTTAAAATGCTAAAACTGGTACATAAGTCGGGCGGATTCGAGAAAGCCTTCTTCCCTGATGGCGCAAAAAGTCTCGTTCCTAGACCCTACATGGGATGGATAGCATACCACATTTGTCTAAAATAAGGAATGATTGTTTGGTTAAACCTAATGTTGCTGTTGCATAAGATGTCACGCCAGCTCACCAGCGTCTACAAAGGCTCACACGGCAAATGTTTGAGAAGAGTGTCGACACTGAACAGGTGTCCAGTGCCATGAGTTGCAGAATTATTATCAAGAGTGTTAAACCCCAATTATTGATATCTTGATGCTTTGAATTTCTTATTGCGGACAACTATTTCATCAACGCCCTACGATTGAATCCTTGCAAACGAGCAGACACCCAACAGTTTTGTTCATCATTTAACGGGAATTTTGTTAATTATCGTACGATGATCCATTAACAAATGCACGAGACCCGTTATTGACAAATTTATAAATAGCGCCCTAACTGCTTTGAGGTGAAACGTGTTAGCTGGGCAGGCTAGTCTTTCACATAGCATGGTATGATTTGCTACGATAGCAGCACCCGTCACCTTGAACGTCAATGGCTTCAAATGTCATGCTTGTATTTAGCTATTATACTTAGCGGTTTCCAGCACATCTATCTAACCTTCGATAGAATTTGATCATCGCACTTTATCCGTGGTAGATGAGTGCGATGCATCACCGTATGTAAGCGTTGTTGAAGTGCTGTACCAGGTAAAACAACCAATTATATAGCGCCTTTGTCTTAGTCTCGTTGGCATACTACGCAGTGAATTGAATCATTGCTTTACTGCACTGCCGGTGGTGTAATAGTATGCTGAATCCTTGAGTTTCTCTTTAAAAACCACATTGTGGATCAAACTTGCATCCTAAAGCGCAAATTGCAATAAAAGTGGCGCTTAGCGTTACAAAGCTTCTGAGCGGGTGAAATAGCATTGCGCAACAAACCATATTCTCATCCAATGATGAGTAAAAGCCTAGCTTAAGCACTGCTGGAGGCAAAGATGAAACTCAAGCTCGAACAGTATAGCGAAGCATGAAATTAGCTGTCACCCACAAGTGCTAGAAATCGAATTTACGCCGGGCACTAATGAAGAAGCAAATCCGTGACATGACACGGCATTAATAGCATCCATCCTTTGCTAGGTCAAAGCTGACTTCTGAATATTTCTCAACAGACCGATGAAGGGTGGAAAAGCAGAAGCCAACGCCTGAGGTGTGAAGTGAAAGCCGGTATTGTTGATGTGCAAAAGGTGGGTCAATTCCAATATTATTACTTCGGCCTTTCCTTGCCACCAAAGGGCTGTGCTCATCGCTTCTGTAGTCGTCGCATACCTCAATCTTTGCATTTTCAGCGGCGTGCTGATTATTTTGTCCAAATCCTTAGTGAAGGGAGTGAAGAACGAAGATTACGGTTAAAATGCTGCCATAATTTGACCTCCTTTAATACAAACAGTGTAAGAGGCTCAGTTCGATCTCCTTCCACTGGCATGTAATAAAATGTAATTAATCGAGCATCAAGATTGAATGCCGAGGGATCAAACTGGTATGCAGTATTGCCCACAATTTGCAACTGATTGCAAAAGTGAGTCTCTTGATTTTTGCGCAAGTCTGAACAAATCCGCCTGAAACAGTGGAATGGTCTTATTCTCGATGACCATCCATTCACTTCAGTCTTACTTGGCCTGAGTCGTAAAACCTAGTTGTGATAGCAAGTTTTAAAATGGAGTGCATGGCATAGAGTTTCCTCGGTACATTGACGCCTAATCACTGCACATTATTATAGTAAATATCTGACAATCTCAGATATTTATTTGACTTCGGTAAGTTAGGAGTTCGGTGATTGGAGGAAATTCAGGACCATCTGCTTTCGAATTATTGGAGCGCACATCACGCATCCTATTTGCATCATAGTCCAATTCGCAAATAGTTTATTATTTAACAGAACTGCATCGGTCAAAACCAAATTTTGCTTCAAACGCGGACCTGAACATGGATTGCAGCAAAGGAATGCTAGATGATGCCTCTTGACATCATAGTGGGCCTAACATCTCAATGGGCAAACGAAGTGACTAATCGGTGCCTGCGACGCAGTCTTGCCCGCGCGATCCTAAAAGACCCATAGTAAACATGAGCTGTCGCTTTAGCTTCCAGTCGCAACTGGGTATTTCGGCCATCTGCTTCGGAACTTCCTAAGTCCTTGTCCTCTTTCTGGCTAAACTCAAAGCCACGGAGAACTGGGCACGGTCAGATTGGGGATGGATAGTCACATCTGCATGCCAGATCGCAAGGCTAGCTTGAGTTACTGATATTTTGATGAACTCGTTCAACTTATGCCACCAGAGGTGATATTCGTAGAAAAAGAAGAATGAGGACAAAACCGTCAGGTTTGAGTCCACTTAAACGCGAATTATCCAGATAATGCTAGTAGGCCAGCGTAATTACCACAAGCGGTTTAGAAATTTTTGTCTGATATCCGTGCCTTTTTTCCAATCTTGCCCGCTAGCACTTCATAATCTTTAAATCTGCAAAATATTTTTATATTTATGTACCAGTCTTGAGCTAAAATGCAGACAATGCGAGACACCTGCATGTATTTGCATTTGCGAAACGCAGCCAACTAGGCACTCTTGAGCACCAGCATCAATATAACAATGCATAGGTGTGCTAAATTTAAAGCATTCACCAAAATGCTGGGGCACCAATGTTAAGGTCTGCCATTTCTCGTAATTATGTGGCGATTTGTTAACATGATGTTTCACCGCCCACCAAAGTGCGCAACCACTTCCATGCTTAAACCTTGTTTGAATGCCATAAAGAAGGCCTGACCAAAATGACAGCTCACAAACTGTAGCTCATTCGAATTGGACGTCGTTGCAGAAGATCCGTGATAGCACATTGTTTGAGACCACGTCAAGCACAGTATATTAGCGGGCCGCGTTTTTGATGAGTCTAGCATAAGTAAATTGGCAAAGAGCGAACTGTACATATTACCAGACCCAAATCGCGAGGTGGTCCCATGCATGTATCATGATGTTTGGACGGGGCACCACAACATCACATCACATCAACAGCTGCAAGGCGCCTTAATTGTATTGTAACAACCTTCTCCAACCAAATGATAGGCAGGTTTTACAAGGTGGAACAAAGATCGTAAGACGAAATGGATTTAGTCCATGTCATAGGAATCTGGATCTTCTCACCCTGCCCTCTAGAGATGATGATTGTATTCCAACTACGGTGACCTGATTTTATGATCGTATTATTTTAGCATATTTAATGCACAATTAACATCAAAGGAAATTCGAGCGGAATGTAACGGTAATGCTAAAATCAAGAGCTAAAGGGGTATCGTTGTTCACGGTGCTTGCTAACATGCTGACTGGACATATTGGACAAACCCTTTCTCATTTGACGTAGGAAGTAGTTATACCGATTCTGCTGTGACACTCAAAATAGGCTTGGGTGATTTCATGTCTCCTAAGTGAGTGTCCTCTCTCGCGATAAGCATGGGGCATCGTGCATGACAATTGCGTTTAAAAGAGCTCTGTCCAAATTTCCTTGTATTGGAGTACACCTAACAATTCGTCGTGGACATTAAGTACGCATTTAGTTAAAATGCATCGACATCGATATGCAAGCAAAACTGAACTTGTGTCCAAATACCGTGACCCCTTTGCGTAAGATGTAGAACAACATCAAAAATGCACGAATTTGAAGTATAAGGCATTTGTTTAATTCGCAGCACAGCGTGAACTCAGTTTAGAGTTGGCGGAAATGGTAAACTCAAGAGAATAAGGTGAACATAAAGAAGCTTGCGTTTTAGTAGCTGTCTAATCAAAGAGGTTACACTGGAAATAAGTAAGCACAAGAGAGTAACACTGCTTCATTGCACGCACCATGAAGGCCTATGTTGGATAAAAGAGAGATCTGGTAATTTTGCACAATTTACGTGGTTATAAGCATGCCAAACTGTTGGTACTTTGCACTTACGCACAAGCAAGCTCAAGCACGCCTCAATGTCGTGCCAGACGGGACCAGACGGAATGGACCCTTGGGCAGATCAGTTGGTCGCCATAGTACCCTCGTCCTCCCCATGCAAACAGACAAGTCATCTCTCGGTTCGGTAGAGCACATTGCAGCCACACTTGCCAGCTTACCGGGGGGTGGTGTTCTAACAAATCCATCGTATATTTCAGCTGCCTCTGTGTCCACCAACACTCGGTATCGAGTTTTGGCCTCCAACCCATCATGCGTGACACTTCCTTGTGAATAATTTACCGTTTTACTCTTGGAGAGGTAAGGTCGACGAGTAGAAACCACAGTCAGCCCAATCCGGTTCGCGCAGTGCAAACCCAACGCTCTCACATCCCAATTTAACGTAATGCCTTGTGGCGTCTCGAAACTCCATCGGAAATGTGCTAGAAGTGGTTTATTTTCTTCTCTTGTCTCATCTGGAAGATAAAATAACTTCAATGCATGATAGCAATCACGCAAGCATTCCGACCCTACAAGGAACGAAAATGTAAAACGTTTAATGCTAAGCCATTTGCAATGATGACAACAAGCCGCATGAGTTAAATATTACTACCCCTAAGCCGCAACAAACCCTTGCTTAATGTGAACGCCAATTTACGAGTGAAGGGTGCGCAGCATAATTACGAGCATACTTTGTGGGAGATGTTCATTATTAATTCATGAGTTCAGTCCGTCTTTTAATATAGACATTTTTGGACTCTGTATTCATGCCATTAAGGCGAATAATGGGCACTTGCCACATACCTTTCCATCCAATATCCACTTACTCAAAATATGCTACCAATTATTTGGAAAATGAGGCATTAGCACAACATCACGATGTTCCTTATGCAAATAGACATGCCACGCTTTGGCATGATGATGCACATTATAATCATACTTGCCAGCTTACCGGTGGGCAGTGTCTTAATGAATCCGTAAAATATAACATCAGAGCTCCCATTTGCAATTGCGTTCACAAACACATGGTATCGTGTGTCGGACTCCAACCCGTAAAGAATGAATATCCCATTCGAAAAATTTCCTTTTTTGCTCTCGAGTAAAAAAGGGTTCGAAGGTGAAAATACAGTCACTCTAATTTGATTTGCGTAGTCCTCGCCCAACTCCTTCACATCCCAAAGAAGCATGATGGAGTGTGCATCAACGCAACACCAGTAGAAGTGATTTGGAAGCGGTGTGTTTACTTCTATTGCCTCTTCTGCAAAAAAACAATGCGCTCTGCTTAGCGGAACTGTTACGCACATCGTGGATCGCTTTAAAACAACGTTGTCAGATTTTTCGCTTTGATAATGAAAATGCTATTGTTAAAAGACATAACTACTTGTTGGTCACCTTTAAATTGCAACAATTGACACGCTTGATCCATGGGGGACAGGGGTTTGTAAGCAATTGCATGTGACGTGAGTTTGAGTTACGAGGAAACGCATGTCTTGAAAAATATACTAATAGCTTGAGTGAAATACAGTAGAGATAGAAATGTGGCATGCAATTAGTGTGACTTGTCAACCATTCGCAAACAAATGCCACCGTCAACCGGTACAAATGCAGCTATCTGTGTGAGTGGATGGAAAATAAGGAGTTAGGGTCAAGTGAATGTAACATATGAAACGGAAGCAAGTAATCGGTAGGAAATATGCACAAATGCTGATCAGTGTTGTCCAGTTGATAGAAACTCACCGCCCAGTTCTGCGCGGCTCTTCGCCAAGTGCGAAATTGCCGGCAGCATAAGGTGCAAGCGAAGTGACATCGTCAAGGAAGAATTAGATTACAAGCATAAAGCATGGGGTATTTATAGGAGTAGGCACTGTTATATCAGCCTATCAAACGCGTGTTCTTGAACTACAAGGCAACTCCCACATGCGCAAAGTAGTTGGTTGTGAAATAGAGTGTTGGTTTCTGCTCGTGAATCAGTGGCCTGCTGCCACATGACCTGTCATGAAGGTGAGTAGACGCGGAAGGTGAAAAAAGTGCAAGACCTAATCACGCTATAGATCTCAAGATGACTTTCTTATCAACAGCGAGCGAATTGATGCGGATGGGCAGCCTTGAGATATAAAGCTAATTTAGCGGGACCAAATCCCAATCAAGCGTCCCTGTAGTACAGATTAAGGACTGACTGTGACCGCCTGTTGGCTCCATCATCATATCTAGTAGATCCCACATTCGTGCAGGAGGAAAATGATGCCTAGGAGGAAGGAGGCAGAAAATCGATGTTCGATAATAGATGAGTTCCAATAAAAATTGTGCTCGTAGAACTACACTTACGAAATTTCTTTAGACGTCAACGCTGTAGCGTGGTTAAATGAGGAATATGCGCGGAAATGTGGGTAGATATGCAAGACATGCAAATGTCCTTCAATGTAACGGGATTCTTATCCGTTGTTGAGTCCGCAATTTTAACTCGCTCTCGTTGACGATCTCCAGCATAAGTGGACTTTGATTGACGAATGGAAGCATCTCAATTCCTTTCATACGCCAAATCGCCATGCCATTCTAAAATGCACTGCAAGGGACTTCGATGCTGTAGCGCAAATTGCCCTCCATCAATAGGCGCTCGTAATTGCTGGGGGAGAGATGTGGCTTTCTCATTCGTCTTTATCACTGCCTCAATGAATAGCAGCATGCTATGCGCTGAAAGGGCTATGGGCTAAGTCACACGTAATTGATCTAAAAGTTCCCAACCCTCGACGCCTTACTAGACAATAAAAAAATTGATGCACAAGCATGTAAGGCAAGCGTATTTTCTAATCACAGCAATCAAGTCCTATTTCACAGAATTCGAAGGTGTGGAAGCGCTGTCAAGCTTGACATATCCAAGTTGCGATGGTGTAGTTTTCAATGGAAAGAAGATTGGCGCAATTAGACTCCACCTCTCCCCGGCTAAGTAGAAAATCTATTCTATCTTTCTACTTTGGCTAGCACGAAATGTGTTGGATTTTGCGAAAACCTGCTAAGCTTCATTTTTCCATTACGCTCAGTGCTTTACTAGCAGAATCTCACCGTTTACTTATACCGATCTATCAATGGTGGATATAAGTGTCAGCGTTGCCACAACTTGTGTGACACCAATCAGCGTGAAGAAGTAACCATGACCACATAGATAACATGTGATAGCTCTGTGTTCTAGCACAAAACCTCTTGCCTATGGCATCGTAGTTGTGCATTATGTTGTGAGATGCCAGCAAAAGTAAACGCAAGCATTATTCACGGCCAGCCTCTCCCTCGGTTTCTTCCATTTTTAACTTGTGATTGTGTGCAAGGTGGAATGCTGCCATGCTAAAGCATGGTGCTACATGGGCCCATTCGAAATCCACACCACACGTGGGCGCACCCAAAGCCAAGCATTTCTCAATTTAGACCGAGTGCTAAAAGCGAGCGTTCGGTGCAGTTAACTTAGGCGCTTTAATCACAGCGAATAAATCAATCAGCCAGATAGCAGATGTTGTGATTTCATTGTCAGCTAGATAGCTGTACTGCACAAGCTTCCACTACTTTGGCTAATACCTCAGGCGACAGCTTAGGTGTGCTTGATTGAAATGGCCCTCAAGTCCACTGATCACTTACTAGAAGGGCAGTCAGCTAGGACCTTGTGTTTCGTGTTTATAGTCTGTGCTTTGTTGTGGATCTTCCGCACTAGGGATGTTTCGAATAAAGTTGCGTTTGTGAACTGCGACTTCAACTATTGTAATTTTGCTTGCATTTGGCGTTCTCTTTGGGGTGTAGCATCTCATAGATCCCGTGTAGGAAACTCCACCTCCAACCTCCGAAATCATCAGCATTCGGGTGCACTGAGAAGCAGTTTGAGACTATATGCAACGCAAAATCTTGCAAATAGGTCTCCGGATAGTTATTGCAAGTGGGTCAATTAATGAAATCAGCATCACTTTTAAAGTACCTTTCGGTGTGCAGAAAGCCCTAATCAGTGAGCAAGGCATGCGATGGCATTTGACCTTCCTTACCACTACTAGCCAAGCTTTTCTTTAGTCTCCGAACGCAAAATGCGCCCTTGAAAATAGGACTACAAATTGCAAGCTGCTTCATAGACAACTTTTAAAATACAGGGGTTCCAAATGGGCTTGCAATCATGGATATGCAGTTGTTAATGCTCCATATTTGTCGACAGTGTAACGAGGCAAACGCATATTTATGAGTGAGAACAGAGGTTTATTGGCAAGATATATAAATACAAGTCAAAGATGCAGGATTAATATCTGCTAATGGGTGCGCAGCATCAACTCGACCGCATTGGCGAAGTACTATGCCTTAAATCATTTAATTGTCGAATCATCATGCCATTATAAAATACGCTCCAAAGGACTTTGACACTGCAATACAGATTACTATCCATCAACAGACGCTATTAAATGCTGGGGAGGAGATAATTGTTTTTATTCGCTTTTACCACTTTAACCGTACTTGAAAGCATGGTGAAGTCCAGTGAAACTACGCTTGATTAATTTAAAAGGTGCCCAGCAAGAAAAACCGCACGTATAGATAAAATTCTAATGCATAAGCATGCAAATTAAGCAAATTTTTGGCTGCAGCACTTTAGTTTCAATTTAGCAGCAATTTAGTGAAGGTGTAGGAACGATGAACAATGCTACAAATATGAAAAACAAACTCTATATGAGTGCATAATCTAGAGTACACTAACAAATTCGCCTAACAAGGAATGCAACATATACCATGAAAATCTACTGCAAGTCTGCTTTTCAGATAATTATAACATTTCCTCTGCCAAATCCCAGCATATTCATGCAGAATAAGCGTGGCACGAGTCGGCCAGTGATGGGTGAATGTGTCAAAAATGCCTCCACATGTGTGCCACAAACCAATGTGGAGTGACAAATTAGACCGCACTAATGGCAAGTAAGAGACATACAGGGTTCACACAAATACTTGAGCCTTCCAGATCGCCCAGGATGTGAGGGTGGGAAGCGTGTATGTGTTGAGGGACAATCTGGACAGCATGGGCGGTACGTCATATAACTGCTGAATTTACCCACATAATTGCATCTTAGAATACACACGTGCCTCGAGGGTAAATGTAAGTGTCAGCAATGTTGAAACATCTATGGCACAAATCAGAGAAGAGGGACAATCGGTACCGCGTTAATGGTATATGATAGAGCTGCAGAATTTACGAAAGTAATTGCGATGGCAAACACACAGCGGTGTCTTGGTTGTAGGTGTAAGATTCAGCAGTGTTCTAAAGTGCATGGATGGCAATTGACAGAGCTGTAGGGTATACACATATCTGCCTCTTCCATTTTGCACGGGTTAGCCTGTGGTGGGACCAGCTATCAGAAACGCCACGCCTTGTGTGCCATCAATCGGTGTGGAGGGATAGACTAGAACGCATTGCAGTCATGTAGGAGATCTGCGAAATTTGCCCACATTTTACGTCTCTAAAATCACGCAGGTATGTCAGTAGTGCAGCCGTGCGTAAGCATTGCCACAACTTGTGTGCCAGAAATCAGTGTCGGAGGATATTCTAGCATACATAAATGGCAAGTTAGAGACGTACAGAATTCACCCATGTACGCGCGACGTTAAAACACACCGGGTGCCAGTGGTGATTACAAGCTACAGCGATGCCACTACTTGTGTGCCAACCATCAGTTTGGAAAGAAAAACTACACCCCAAAGATGACATTAAAGACAATTGCAGAATTGACTCATATACAATCGAAATCCGTCTCACACCAGCCTGTCAGTAGTGGGTGGGTGTGTTACAAATGCCACACCTTATTTTTCAATGGTGGGTAGGGATAATTTAGACCCAATTATTAGAATGGTCGATGAGTGCACAAATCACTCATTCACTCCCGACGTTAAATTCACATCAGTATGTAGGTGGTGGGTGTAAGTGCTAGCAATGTCACAACTTGTGTGACACCAATGAACGTGAGAGGATAACCTAGAAAGCAATGTATTCATGTGGCAGATCTGCAGTATTCCTTACATTATTGCGACTTGAAAAGCACAACGGTGTGTCGGATGTATGAGTAGGTGTCAGCAATTCCAAAACTTGTGCGCCGAAAGTCAGTAAGGTGGGCTAATCTAGGCCCGTCCATAGCATTTGAGACACCTGCAGAGTTGACTCATGTACAATCGAAATCAAGCGCACACCATCCCGTCAGTAGTGGGTGTAAGTATCAGAGATGCCACTACTTGTGTGCTAACAATTAGTGTGAAAGGGTAATCTTGACCCCATAAACAGCATGTGACACCTGCAAAACTAATCCACATAACTCGCCATCAATATCGCACCAGTCTGTCGGTGTCGAAAGTAAGATTTAGCAGTGCAAAATCTTGTGTGCCACAAGTCAAAGTGGAGGGATATTTTAAGGCGCTTAGCTGGCAATTGATAGAACTGAGGAACTTACACACATTTGCCTCATCCATTTCACACTGGTCAGTCGGTGGTGGGATTAAGCGTTAGCAATGCCACACCACGTGTTCTATTAGTTGTTTTGGAGGGATAATATAAACTCAATGATGTAAGCAAATTCTGAAGGTCTTTTACATGCCATCTATGGGACTGGACAATCCCAACACACCGATTGGTGTGACAGACGGATGGAGTTTAATGTTGCAAGAATGTGAGTAAATTCCGCAGGTCCCCCACTTAACTACAGGGCGTTATAGATTAACCCTTCAAACGATTGGTGGCACACAATTTGTGTCACAGCGGACACCTACAAAACTACCGACTGACCCGTGGGAAATGGGAGAGGCAAATATGCGTAAACTATGCAGTTCTGTCATAAGCCATCTATGTGGATTAGATTAAACCTCTACAGTGACAATTAAACAAAAGTTGAGCAATGCAAACACAAGGATTAATGTGTAGTGAATGTGGGCAGATTCCGCGGTTCTCTCACATGCCATCAATGAAGTTTAGATTATCTCTCCGCACTGATTAATAGAGCATGTGGTGTGTCATTGCTAACGCTAAATCCCACCGCTGACTGATCTGTGTGACATAGAAGAGGCAAATATATGTAAATTATGCAGTTCTGTCCATTGCCAGCTATAGACCTTAAAATATCCCTCCACCCTGATTTGTGGCACAAAAGATATGCATTGCTAAATCTTACAGCCAACACCGAAAGACTGGTGCAATATTGATGGCGAGAATATATGAAGCAGTTTTACAGGCATAACATGCTTGCGGCTTAACTTGAGCATGTCAGAGTAACAGCTAATTCATCGGATCATACAATGTCCTCAAGGTCTTCTCGCCTGCAAAGCAACGATGCGCTCGGGTCATTGCACTTCTTCACAGCACACGTGACCTCGCATTGCATCAGCTCTTCATTTCTCCATTGCTGCATTAGGCTTCACACGTTGCTCTGTTTTGTAAAGAAGGTTAGGAATTATCCTCAACTATAGCATCATATCTGAGCAGGGTCGCAACACCTTCTGCTGGAAGACATGATTCAAATTCGAAGCAGGTCCAATGCTGTCAAATGTTGCGACTGCTTTTAGTTTCGCACCGGTTCCTTTGATCAGGAGTCACTGACCAATGCCATGCGCTTATCGGTGTACAGTAACGTCTCCTCCCTTCTACTTGACAGCTGTTCTAGTTCGAACTGAAATGTCTGATAGTCTGTTATAAACAGACCCGAAGCAATCCGAATACGAGAGCAATTTAAAAGTTTGGCCACTATACGCAAGCATTTTCTCACTTTGTAGGTGGCCCTACGACTTCTGCTACTAAAATGACGTTGATTAAACACATGCTTCTAGTGATCAAACACATTTCTCAGTTGGACGAATTTATGCACAATGGTCGCGTTAGAATAGCTGCGCATCTATGATTTTGTGCAAAAATGATCTGAGTGATTGCAGGCTTGGAACGCCCTTAGAAGTATTGGCAGGCTAATGGCAATGGCTCAACTAGCAAACTTACGCAGTGGGGCAATGAAAGAATGGTGTCAGTCTAGCCTAGGAGGCAATTTTCGACAACAGAAAATGAGTTTTACTATCAGCAACTTATTCCGAATTGGCACTACTATCTGTTGCAATGCATATACAAGAAAAGATTCTTCGATGTTTTCTGATCCACGTAAATAAAGTAGAGGCAATTGATGAAGGCGAGAACTGAATTACTTAAATAAGCGGGATGTTTTTCGGGGACCCAGCTCAAGTGAACAAGTCTGGCTCTCCAAGCTGGAAATGAACCGACTTTCTCGTTGTAAAAACATTTACGAAAAACTACTGAGGATGGGGAATGAAAGAGAGACTTACAAGGTTTATATTTACAAAGTGTAGCAGCATCATAGCTAAGAAAGGTTGTTCAACATAGAACCGACTTTAGGTGTGCATCACCGTAGTCCAAGCCTGTACCACGGTTTCAAGCAAATGGTCATCTTCATGCAAGCATCGAAGCATCTCTGCAACGAGCCTCTCCGATTGGATCACGGTCATATGTGGTGTTGCTTTGGAAGCAGAATTCGAAAGTTGTTTCCTATTCTTCTGTTAAAATCATCGCAAATTATCTCATCCTTATCATATTCCTCTTCTAAGTCTTGTCAAAGCCCACTGCTAAAAGGTGAAGACCAGGGTGGGTCTCATTTAGGGCTGATTTTGTTTTCCGCTGTCAAGATAATATTTTATTGGCCTTCAGTGAAGTCAATGTTGATTACAATGCTAAAGTATGTGAACTACTGCCCGAGTACATCAGCTCTGAGGCTACCAGCGTGGCCTTTAGTCAATGCTGGTTAGCAAAAGCACAAGAGCGGAGGCATTCATGGTACAGTTCTTCTCCATTTGTTCCGCATAGAAGATGCAAAATTCAGGGATTCTGATTACCCTCATTGAGTTTGCCTGACCAACAGGTGCGAACTCATCCTATCATATTCGATCTTAGCTTGTCAGTGATAGAAGACTGTGGAAAGATCCGTCGCAAACAAAGCAGATATGCTAACACGGTAAACGCTGAAATAGACGAAAAGAAGCGGAAGATGAAGTGATTACCATCGTGCAAACCCACCAGGTGTAGACGGGGCTTTAAGCCGGATCCTATGCAAATGGATACATGCGGATCCAAGGCAGAGGCATAAGTAACTTACGCTGAGAAAACTCGGTAGTGGCGACAGAGCGTCGCGTGAAACGTCTAGGACAAATTGTGATTGCTTGCAACGACGTGGAAGGCAGAGGAAATGACTTGATAATTGTGTTCAATTTCACCAAGAGGGCGTCCAGAAGAGACTCAATTATTGTACACCGTGAATGAGCTTACCTAGGACCGCTTAAAAGCAAAAAGCCATGTTTCATCCCGTTGTTTGACTTCAGGACTTAAGCGAAAATCCTCTTTGAAAAAACAAATTTATCAACCTTAAATTTGATTGCCTAGACAAGAACGAGAACGATTAAAAATCATTCTCAAATCATTTTTTAGGCGAAGATGCCCCCTATTCACGCAATGCGAGCTAAAGTGAGAAAATCTTTGGAAGACAGTGGCAAGGCTGTGGCGAAATATATTCCACCCAGCTCCAAAATTGGGAATAGAAAGCTATGTTAACAAGAGACGAAATGGAAGAGCTTTTCCAGAAGTGAGAGCTGCATTTTTTTTTTCTTTTAATTAAACCTTCCCACAACTTGCCATGTGGTTCCAAACCTAAAGGAATTTAACACTAAGAGGCGTGTCAGTGCAACCACATAATTAGAGTGCAAATTTGCACCCACATCTATAAATAAAAAAAAATTGCTTCCAGGAAAAGAGATGTCGTTTTCTTTCTTAGCATGAGGAATGGTTTCGCACACACTCTAATAAGTGTTTAGTTTTAACATCGGTAATATAAATCACACATTAAAACATGCAAATTCTTATCTTGCAGAATTGAGAACTATCACGGCATAAATTTGCACTAGTGCGTCCGTTTAATGATATGTCAAGGCAAAGGTATGCTTTATTGTCACACTGCGCTTAAAGCGATCGTCAACATGCTCAGATTTGATGCCCTCGCCGTCCGCATGCACTGCCAATATTGTCCGGCTCATAGATTATGAGTGCATTGCTAATGTCTGGAGGATTCTGGTGCATGGTGAGCAAGGAGACTTCACCACTTCCCGCTATTGGTCCAGCTGTGTCAGTGGGCAACCAACCTCACATTTTACCCAAGAATTTAGTGAGATGAAACAGGATAACCCCAAGTAAGGAGGCAAAGCTCGTCAAAACCAACGTCAGGTGACGTATCTAAGAACCCCGAAGTATAGCAAAAGCATGGCTAGTTGTTTTAAGTTTTGCTAGTAATAAGAGCACACCCAGCCAGCCTTAAAGCCCAAAATTTAAGTATTAAATGGCAAAGCTGAAGACTTCCCTTTTTAAGAGAATCAAGTCGATCTATTAGTGCACATCGATGTGTCACTAGTAATAATATAGCCAAATAAGAGAGTGATTCAGCGAACAGGGCCAGTGAATTCAGAGTGTGATGTGGACAGCCAGCATCGATTCAAAGCGCAGGTTGCAATAAGAGTAGCGCTTAACGTTACAAAGCTTTCGAGCGGATGATTTAGCATGGCACACCGGCCCGTTAGTTGTGGGTGCAAGTGTAAAAATGTCACACCTTATTTTCCAGTAGTGGGTAGGGATAATTTAGTCCCAATTATTGGCATGGCAGATAAGTGCAGAATCCACCCACTCACTCTCGACATTAAATTCACATCGGTATGTGAGTGGTGGGTGTAAGTGTTAGCAATGCTACAACTTGTGTGCCACCGATCATTAAGGACGGCTAATCTAGACGTCATAGATAGCATTTGGGACATCTGCAGAATTTACTTATGCGCTCCCGACATCAATCTCATACAGGTCGTTCAGTGGTGCGCGTAAGTATCGGAAATGCCACAAATTGTTTGCAGCATCGTCAAAACGGGAGTGCAGCATAGCGAGTGCCAGAAATGCATTCTCAAAATTTTGCTATCTTATAGAAGGCACAAATTCCATTGTATCCCTTACTTAGTAATGACCACTTTCTGAACATCTGAAGGCACTTATAAGCTGATGCTGATTTTGCAAGTTGATCCACTCACAATAACTGGCCGTGGATTTAGTCACAGAAATTCGTGCCGTATTTAGTCTCTAAAAGCTTCTCAGTGCATCCGATTGCTAATGAGCGTGAAAGTTGGAGGTGAAATCGGCAAAAAGAGGTCCATGAATAGTACACTCAAAATGGGTACGGCATTGCAATGAGGTGCAAGTCTAAGAATGATGCGCGGAAAATCCGAAAAAGAGCATTGACTAAAAACATGGCACAGACTGTTTTAGCAAACTGAGCTTAGGATAAGTCACCAAATAAGTTGAGTCGAGCTTAATGAAACATGCATGATCTGTCAAGTCTTAATGAGCACATTTGAGAAGGATAATAAACATGAGAAAATAATGGGGCCACTAGAAGCCTGCAGAGAGGAGCCGTCTAATCAAAGAGTTAATACGAAATTCAAGCGTATCACAAAGGAAGTGTCATTGCTGACACTTCAACCCAACACTGGCAGACCGGTGCGGGGTAGTAGATGCGAGTAATTAGGGCAAAGATGAAGGCATGTCACATGCCACCTAAGCGATCTTAAATATTCACAGGACTGCTTGGCTGCCCATAAGTTGCTCCAATTCTGACACGTATTTCTGCAATCAGCAGGGAAGTGTGACTTTGAACAAGGAATTAAGTGCAGGAATTCTAAAGGCGAATCGCATGCCATTAGGACGGCCTAGATTATCAGTCCGCATTAATTGAAATGCGCACAAGTTGACGCATTGATAACACTTTAACCCACCACTGACAAACCCGTGTGATGTTAAAGACGCAAGAATGTAAGTAAATTCTGAAGGTCTCTTACATGCTATCGATGGGGCCTGGATAACCCCAACACACCGATGGATGGCACACAAGATGTGAAAATACTGACATCGCCGACTACCAATGACAGACGGGTGTGAGTTCAATGTCCCAAGAATGTGAGTAAATTCCGCAGGTCCCCCACAGAACTACAAGGCGTTATAGATTAGCCTTCCACACCGATTGGTGGCACACGATTTGTAGCGCAGTGAACACTGACCATACAATTGGCTGACCAGTGGGAAGTAGAAGAGGCAAATCCGAGTAAATTGTGCAGTTCTGTCAAATGCCATCTATGCGGATTATATTAAACCGCCACGCTGATAAATGACACACAAGATGAGCATTGCAAACACTTAATCTTACCACCGACAGACCGGTTTGAGATTAATGTCCAGGGAATATGGGTCAGTTTCGAGGGTCTCTCACATGCCATCTATGGAGTTTAGATAATCTCTCCACACTTGTTGACGGAACACATAGTGTAGCATTGCTAACGCTTAATCGCGCCACCGAATGACCGGTGTGAAATGGAAGAGGTAAATATGTGTAAGTTCCGCAGTT
Organism: Taenia hydatigena; assembly: GCA_036345935.2. NCBI lineage: Eukaryota > Metazoa > Platyhelminthes > Cestoda > Cyclophyllidea > Taeniidae > Taenia > Taenia hydatigena. The sequence continues at coordinate 9,206,499 of JADWOT020000002.1, read as the reverse complement.
CTATCGATTGACAGCTAAGCGCCTTCAAATATCCCTCCACACTGATTTGTGACACACAAGATTTGCATTACACTGACAGACCTGTGTAATATTGATGACGAGAATATGGGTGTTAGTTTTGCAGGTATCACATGCTATTTATGGGTTCAAGATTACCATTCCACACTAATTGTTAGCGCACAGGTAGTGGCATTTCTGATACTTACACGCACCACTGAATGACTGGTATGAGATTGATATTAGGAGTGCATAAGTAACTTCTGCAGATGTCTAAAATGCTAGCTATGACGTCTGGATTAACCGTCCTTAATAATTGGTGGCACACAGGCTTTAGCATCGCTAACACTTACACCCACCACCCACATACCGATGTGAATTTAACGTGGAGAGTGAATGGGTGGATTCTGCACTTATCTGCCATTCCAATAATTGGGTCTAAATTACATCTACACACTGTTAGAAAATAAGTTGTTGTATTTCTGACACCTACCACTGACGGGCCGGTGTGAGATTGATATCGAATGTATATGAGTCAATTCTGCTGGCATCTTTAATGTCATCTCTGGGGTCTAGATTTTCCCTTCAAACTGATGGTTGGCACACAAGTTGTGGCATTGTTGTAGCTTACAATCACCACTAGCATCTAGTGTGTTTTTAACGTCGAGAGTATGTAGGTGAATTCTGTACGTCTGTAACATGCCATTTATGTGTTCTAGATCATCGTTTCGCACTGATTTTGGCGCACAATTTATGGCAATGCTTACGTGCGGCTAAACTTCTGACATACCTGTTTGATTTTAAAGACGCAGGATATACGTAAATTTTGTAGACCCCTCATATGACTGCAATGCTTTTGGGCCATCCCTTCACCCTAATTGGTGGTACACAAGGCATGGCATTTCTGATATTTACTCCCACCACAGGCTAACCCATGTACAATGGAAGAGGCAGATATGTGCGAATCCTGACGCTCTGTCAATTGCCATCTGTGCACTTTTAAACACCCCTTCACACTTATTGGGGGTGCACAAGTGGTACACTGCTTAAACTTACACCCACGCCCACGTTCGTAAATTCTGTAGCTCTCTTACATGCCATTAACGCGTTACTGATTGTCCCTCTTCTCTGGCTTGTAACATAGATGTCTCAACATTGCTGACACTTACATTCACCCCAGGAACACGTCTATATTCGAAGCCGCACTTATACGGTTAAATTCTGCAGTTACATGACATGCCGCCCATGCAGTCAGGATTGTCTCTCAACACCTGTTAGCACACGATTTGTGGTTTTATTTGCACTTTCTCCACCTTTACATCCCGGGCAACCTGGAAAGCTAAAGTAATTGTGTGAATCATGTATGTCTCTTACTTGCCGTCTATGCGGTCTAATTGGTCACTCCACATTGGTTTGTGGCACAAATGTGGCGGCATTTTGGAAAAATTCACCACCACTGACCGACTCGTGACGCGTTTATTCTGCATGCAAAAGCTGAAATTTGGCAGTGAAAATGCTATATTTAACTGGGAAGCGCGTTTGCAGTAGGTTTTCGTAGTTTATGTTGCATTTCCTGTTAGGCGAATTCGTTAGTGTTCTCTAGATTATGCGCTCGTCCAGAGTTTTTTATGAATGTAGTATCGTTCATCGATTCCTTACCTTTGCTAAACTGTTACTAAGTTGCTGCAGCTAAAAACTTGCTTGCTTTGTATGTTTGTGCATTAAATTTTATTTAAACCTGCGGCTCTTCCTGTGGGGCGCCTTTTGATTAATCAAGCGTGGTTTCGCTGGACTTCACTATGCTTCCAAGCACGGTTAAGGAAGTAAAATCGAATGAGAACATTTGTCTCTTCCCTAACATTTATTAGCGTCTGTTGATGGAGGATAATTTATGCCGCAGTGTCAAGGTCCTTTGCAGCGCATTTTATAATGGCATGGTGATTCGGCAATTAGGCGATTTAAGGCGTAGTACTTCGCCATTGCGGTTGAGTTAACGCTGCGCACCGATTTGCAGGTGGTAATCCCACTTCTTTGACTTGTATTTATATATCTTGTCAATCGACCTTCATTTCCGCTCATGATTCTGCATTTGCCACGTTGCACTGTCAACAAATATGGGGCAGTAACAACCGCATATCCATGATTGCAAGTCCTTTTGAAACCCCTGTATTTTAAACGCTGACTAAAAAGCGGTTCATAATTTGCAGTCCTTTTCCCAAGGACGCACTTCGGATTTGAAGATCGGAAGAAAGCTTTACCAGCAGCTATAAGAAACACACAAGGAGTACTCCATTCTAAAAAGCCTTAGCATAGAGAATCCGTAACAAAGCATTGATGGAAAAATGACATGCACAGCATGTTAGCAGACTTTATTCATGATGAGTCACCGACCCATTTGAAGCCCGCCTTAATAAACCACATCTGGGCTGTTAAGTCTTTGTAAGCACGCTTTGGAATTATTGTTCGCCTGAGATGCTAGCTACGCTATTAGAATGATTTTACAGTATTTGCCACTTGGCTTATTAATTTGACCACCAAAATTTGAGCACTTAAGCAAAATACACCAAAAGCCTACATTATACACTCGGTTAGAATTAGGAAATGCTGGGATTCGGGTGTGTCAATGAACGTAGTGGATATAGAAAGCAGACGCAGCATTCAACTTCGTACATAATCATGCATCAAAAAAAAAAGACGTAGAGGATAATCTAGTAATAAAGAATATTTGAATTCAATCTCAATAAAATTTGACAACATAAAACATAATGAAAAGAGGTGAGTAAGAAGATTGGGGCTAGAACGCATAGACGCCAAATGCGATCCATGCGTTCAAGTTCATCACTCCAAGCTAGTTGGCAGCACACAAGTAGAGGCGTTACTGACACATCCACCATCGACAGACCGATATGAGGGCAAGGATGCAAGCAATTTGGAAATTCTGCATGGCTATAGCATACCATCTGTGTGATAAAGATTATTCCTTCACACTGATTGGCCACACACGAGTTGTGGCATTGTTGTCACTTAACCCTACCATCTACAGACCGACGCAAAGTTGATGATACAAGTAGGCAAATGAATGCCGCAGGGCTATCGCATGCCATCTACAAGGTAAACAATACCCTTCCACACTTATTGGCAGTAAAAGCAGTGGCATTTCTGACACCCACAACCACCACCAGCAGACCCGTGCGAGGTTGATAGTACAAATAAATGGTAAAATTCAGCATTGCTTGTTTATCGCATCTTTAAGACTTTAATCTTTAATGTGTTTTTCTAAAATGCAGCATCTTCCCCTCTGGGATTTTTTGGCAGGACGAAAATGGCGATTCCGCTTATGCCGAGAGTATTCAAGTCCATTTGCGAGAATTTATCTTCCATCTGAAAATGCGCTGTAGCAACTTAACTTCTTCAGACTTGACAGCGCTCCCATACATTTAAATCCCACATAAATTGGATCAGATTGCTGTAGCAAATGACTGCGCCTGCTTTTAGGTTTGAGTATTAAATTACATGTCGCTTTGAAGGGTTTTGAGGGTTAGGCGCTTTTTGGATAGCCGAAGTGTGGTTTTGCCCTATTTCAACCCACAGCACATAATACGGTGCCATGCATCGAGGCAGTACAAAAGGCAAATGAGAACACCATATCTCTTTCCAAACAATATGACCATCTGTTGGTGGAGAGCAATTTATGCTACAGCTTCAAGATCCATTGCATTGCATTTCAAAATGGCATGTTGATTCCACAATTAAGGTGAATTGAGGCGTGCCTTTCTATTATTTAAAGTCCACTTCTATAGAATAACGTCAATGTGAGCCAGTCAAAGTTGAGGATCCATCAGCAAATATTGTTCCCATTTCCTTGATTCACATTTGCATATGCTGTTAAGCAACCGCCATTTCTGCTCTTATTCCCGCATTTCCAATGTTACTCCGTCGACAACTATGGGACTGTATCAAGTGCGCACCCATGATAGCAAGTCCTGTTAAAATCCTTCATTTCAAGCTTTGTCACCTTGTTTCCTCTGACGTAGAGGTCACTTGTTTCGTATAAATACGAGATCTTGTTGTTTGTTTTGAATAAGTTAAAAAGGCAATCATACTTCTCAATCAGTACCGCTGAGATGCTCGGATTCACGGCAGGTTTTCTGAACTGACTTTGCATCTCAAAGCTGTCTAGCCACAAAATCTCGCTCTCTGTTGACACAAAATTCAACTCGAGATAAAAGGCGTGATTGGGTGTTGCACTTTGTTTCAGCTCTCTCCTCTGTGCATTTTACTAATAACTCATTTGACAGCAGACCACAAAGCAATGCACCATATTACGGTCAGAAACTCTGTGCACGGAGAAGTCGTCGTGTAGTTCAAAGACACACGTCTAAAAGCTGATGCACCTGTTTCCATTCTAATAAATGCTCCATGATACACACTTGTGACCCATTTCTTCGTTAGCGATGTCGTTTGGCTTGCGCCTTATGTTGTTGGCGATTTCACACTTAGGGAAGAGCCACATAGGACTGAGTGGTGAGTTGCGATCTGCCTCCATGTCCATTAGCACCTTAAATCGTGCGTTGGCCACCACCCCATCATGAGTAATCATCTTCACTGAAAAGTTTACTTTCTCCCTCCTATAGGAACCACAGCTAGTCTAATCTGGTTCATGTAGTGTCCACCCAACGCTTTCATGTCCCAAGTTGACGTAATGCTGTTTGGCGTCGCAAAACTCCACCGGAAGTGTGCCGGAAGTGGTATCTCATGCCTTTGTCTCGCCTGCAAAGTAAGAAAATATTTAATGCATAATAGAAAACATGCGAGCAGGCCGACTCTACGAGGAGTGAAATGTGGGACGTATAGTGCTAAGGTATTTATGGCGATGGCAGCAAGCAGCTTTAAATTACACTTGCTCATCATAAACTTTAACCTCCGACTCGAGGGTGTACAATACAGTGATGAGCATAAGCAGCGGAAAATGCCTTCTTGTTAATGCGCTAGTATAGCTGGTGTTTCGTTTAAAACAGTTTCTCGGATATGTTTCTCCTACCATTCGATCAGGCAATAGGCGCCCGTCACTTGTTTTCCCACACAATACAATCCTATTTGCGACTTACTAAAAATTAAATGGAAAAGTGAAACAGCCCTACAACACTACCTGCAACCCTTCTTATGAACACCATAATCACACTTACCAGTCTACCAGTGGGCAGTGTTTTAATGAATCCACAGAATACGCAAGCGAAGCTTTCATTTGTAATTACGCATGGCATCGTGTTTTGGCCTCCAGCCAATAAAGAATAAGCATTCCTTGAAAAAATCCTACTTATTTGCTATAAAGTAAAAGAAGGTTCGAAGGTGGAAATTCAGTTAGTCTAATCTGGTTCACATTCCAAAGTAACGTATTGGTGTATGCCCCACGCAGCACCATCAAAAGTGATCTGAAAGTGGTTTTGTTACTTCTATTGCCTCTATTGCAAAACAGGAAACGTATGTTCTGCTTAGCAGAACTGTTGCAAGAATTACGGGTGACTTCGAAGCAGGAGCCTTAGACTCTATCACTTCCATATTAACAAAAGTAGTGCTGATGGGCATAATCATTGGTTAGTTTCATTTGCAGTGCAACATTTGACTTGATTGATCGACTCTTGACACGTGCTTGTGAATACCCGCCTATGACGCATGAGTTTGAATTATAATGAAACGTATATGCTAAGAAGCATACCAATAATTCCAATAGAGTGCATCAGAGGTAGGACAGTAGCCTCAACCATCCAATCTCTATTCAGTACATCTAATTCGCGTGACATGCTAGTCATTAGCAAACAAATATTACTGCCAACTAGTGTGCATTTAGCGATCTGCATACAATATGTGAAAAATGAGGGGTCAAAACTAAGTGAATGCAAACAAGTGGAACTCAAGTGTCCATGGCGCTCTGTTAAAAAATGGAGGCGATTAACCGGTGTGCACAGTGCGCAAATGCTGATCAGTAGTAAGTAGTAGAATTAAACTTACCACTCAGTTCTAGGTGGCCATTCACTGAGCGTGAAATCACCAACAACATAAGGTACAAGCGAAACGACATCGCCAACGGAGAATTGGGTTAAAAGCATAAATTATGGGGTGTTTATACGAATAGGCACTATTATACCAGCCTATCAAATGCGTGTCCTTGAACCGCAAGGCGACACTCCCATGTGCAGAGTAGTTGATTGTGAAATGTTGTGTTGCTTTGTGCTTGTGAATTAGTGGCCTACTGCCGCATGACTTGTCATAATGGTGCGCAGACGCAAAGGCTGAAATAAAGTGCAAGGCCTGATCATAGCATGGATCTCAAGCTGTCGTTCACGTCTATAGCTGGCGAGGTGATGTGGTTAGGCAGCCTTGAGATATAAACCCAATTCAACGAACAAAATTTACAGTTGAAATTCCCTGCAGTACTGATTAAGAATGGAATGTAACTGCCTTCTTGGACCCATTACCACCTCTAACAAGATCCTGTAGAAGTGCGAGAAATAAATGAAGCGTAGAGGAAAGTAGGCGAAGAGACAATGTTTGATAACCGAGGAGTTCTAATAAAAACTGCGCTCATGGAATTGCATTTGCGAAACTCTATTAGGTGTCAGCACTGTAATGTGGCTAAAGTAGAGATATGCACAGAAATGGGAGTAGACAAACAAGACATACAAATTTCATTCAACAAGGTGGTAGTTCTATCCATTAATGGGTCCCAAATGTTAACTCGCCCTCATTGACAATCTTTTTTAGAAGCAGTTTTGATTACCGAAAAACTCACATCATTTCAGTAGTCAATCCCAGTGACAAAACGGTGCCTGCGAGTCAAATTTGCCTATGCAATCCTACAAGGCTCACAGTGGGCATGAGGTGCTGTTTCAGCTTTTAGCTGCACCAACGGTTTTTGTGCACTCACTTCAGCATTTTCGAATCCATCGGCCTCATTTTTGACCAGAACAAAGGCCGCGGAAAACTAGACAGTCCGACTGGTAACAGACAGTTGTGTGGGCACGCCAGTTCACAAGGCTAGCTTGAGGTCTGATTGGCCAGATGAACCGGATCAACTTGTGCTAACAGAAGTGGGAGTCGTGAACAAAGAAGAAAGTGGACGCGAATGCATCAACTTTGCTGCTACTTACGTGTGAATTGTCCAGATGATGCTGATAGGCCAGCGGAATTACCACGAGCAGTGCAAAGTTTTTGTCTGTGATCCATACCTTCTGCCTAACCTTTTCCGCTAGCCCTGCATCAACATATACTTCGCAAAATATTTTCACTATAAACACCAAGCGTAAATGGAAAGAGAGCACCTACGTCGTAAAATGGTAAAATGCAAATCTTCGAAGGATTGCAGCCATTCAGACAATCAACACGGGACCACCACATATGTGTGCTTCTGAGAGACACAGTCAACTAGGCACTCTTGAGCACCATCATCAGTTAAGTAATACAGAGGTGTGTCAAACTCAGAACCTAATTAGGATGCTTTGGTGGCAGTGACAAGATCCGTCATTTTCCGTAACCTCCGTGGTTATTTCGTCAACATGATGTTTTGCTGCTCTTACCAGTGCATTCGACTATGTCCATGCCTAAACCTCGATTAGACACTAAGGACAACGCTAACTATGGGAGGATCGCACTGGACAAAGGAACATTTCATACACTTTACTTTATTTGAATTGAACCTCGGTGCGAAAAATCCGCAAAAATGGAGACATGAGAACCATGCCGCATGCAGCATGCTAGCGGACTGTGCTTGTGGCTCTCCAGTCGATTCGCACTCCGTTTTGTAAAGCACACCTAGACTTCAATTCTTTCCATGCACATCTAAGCATGATGACCCACCTGAAATATTGGTCAGGTTCGTGGGAGCTTGTCAAGTGTACCCGTCTAGTCGGATGATGAATCAACAAATTTTGCAAATTAACGGATTGATTTAGCCGCCGTATAACTTGCTGAATTTGAGACATGATATTATTAGGTCGGGTAGACGGGCTGTACGCTTTAGATGGAAGGCAAATTGCAACCAGTTATTCAAGCACCTTGTTTCTCGTTAAGTTGGAGTGGAATTTTAATATAGGTAAACAATTTTCACGAAAATTTGAAGCAGTTTCTTTCCAGATTAACACGCATTCTACACGCATTCTAGGCCATTAAGCGTGCTCGAAAAATGAGGTTTATGCTGCGCGGCATCCACGATTCAAGACTAGAGGATGTGGTGTAGGTGTAATTTGACTTATTCACGCTCGAACTTGCTAGTAGCGCAGTCCTACACAATCGCTTATCGATCTGGATGAGGTGGCGTGCGTCTTTTAAAATGGCTCGCTTTAAACTTTGTTTATCCTGAAAGCATTATAGGCTCACATCCACGCATCATGACACATGCATGACATCACCTCACGATGTGTACCCAGTAGCGTTTATTGCTTACAGATTGCAGATTTCACCTTCGCAAACCTTGACATATCTGCATCCCACCACCATACTATGCGCATGTCATGCATCGCGGGCCACTGCCCCATTCCTAGTAGTCCTATTCGGTGTTTGTCAGTCTTCGTGACATTCAAACAACGCATAATGTGGTATGTAAGGACGGCGCTATATCCATCACAGTAGAGGTGGAGTAGATTTCGTGTTATACACCAGCTGACCACTTTGAGGCTCTGAGCTACATCTACTTCTTCGTGAGCTCTACCTGCGCTCCATTTCTGATCGGCAAACAGGGGAAACAGTGACTGATAGAATGAACTAACACTAATGATGTTGAGGCGATATGCGTGCATGATTTATGCACACTGGAATAACATGCACTTGGGCGTAGGCTACTCGTTCTGATTTTCCATTTTTGGCCCCACCACTTGAAGATAAAATACGATCTAAATGAATGACTGCTATCGTTGTCGTGTAAGAGGTGAGGCTAATTCAAATGCTATTTCTCCAGTCCTTCTCCCCGACCGAAGAGCTGTGCTCATCTCCTCTGTAATTGTCACACATCTCAAGCTTCGCAGTTTCGTCGACGTGTTGACCATTCTGTCACAATTCTAGACTAGAGAGAAATAAAACAAAATGATGGTTGAAATGTTACCTTAAATTAAGCGCATCTGATGCAGACAGTGCAGGAGGCTCAGTTCGTCCTCCTTTTACTGGCATGTGGTAGCATATAATTATTCAAACACAAAGATTTATTAATTAAGGGATCAAACTGATTTGCAGTGTAATTTATAGTTTACAGTCGATTAAAAATGGGTCTACTGGTATTTCTGCGAAAGGCCTGATTGAAACACTTATTTGCGAAAGCAAGTTTTAAAATGGAGCAGATGACAGGGCGAAGCGATGCCTCCCTACTCTGTGCATTATTATGATAGAACCTGATGATCACAAGCATTTGTTTGACTGCAATTAGTCAAGAGTTCTGCATTCTCGCTCAGTGCCTGATTTGAGGGGTTTCAGAACCGTCTGCTTTCGTAGTCTTGGAGCGCACATCACGAATTTTATTTGTATCACAGCTCGATTCGCTAATGATCTATACTTTAGCAGAACTGTATCAATCAAAATTAATTTTTTTGCCTCAAACACGGATTTTGAACATGGAGATGCAGTTAAGGTATGCTAGGTGATGCCTCTTGGCATCATAGCGGACCCAACATTTATAGGAAAATCATAGTGACGAATCGGTGCCTGCGATGCAATCGTGCCTATGCACAACCTGGAAGACCCATAGCAGACATGAGCCTCCGCTTTAGCTCTCAGTTGCAACTAGGTTATTTGGCCATCTGCTTCGAAATATCCTAAGTCCTTGACCTCTTTCTGACTCATCTCAAGACCACGGAAGACCAGGCACAGCCAGATTGGAAATGGACGGCCATGTCTGCATGCCAGTTCACAAGACTAGCTTGAGTTATTGATGCCCAGATGAACTCGATTAACTTCTGCCAAAAAAGTGGTAATCTGGCACACCATTGTCCTATAATCAAGCCGCAACAATGGGGGTAAATACTGCAGTTCTGTCACATGACTGCATTGCGTTCTAAGTCATCCTCTACACAGATTGATGGCACACAAGATATGGCATTGTTAACACTTACACCCACCACACGCATGCTGATGTGAATTTAATGTCGAGAGTAAATGCGCGAATTCTGCACTTATCTAGCATTTCAATAATCGGGTCTAAATTATCTTTACATATTACTAGAAAACAAGGTGTGGCAATTCTGACCCCTACACCCACCACTGGCGAGCCGGTGTAAGATTGATTTCGATTGCATACGGATCAATTCTGCAGGTGTCTCAAATGCTATCTAGGGTGTAGATTATATTTCTTCACTGATTGCATGCACACAGTTTATGGCATTGCTGACACCAAATTAAACTAAACGCGGTTTGTGATCTAGTTTATCTAATTTATCTGTGCCCGTCCATAAAAACCGAGTCTGCAAGAGTTTGCTTAGAAATTATTAAAATTCGCTGAGGTAATTGCACTTTATTCCAGTCCCTTCAAACAATTAGTGCCATACATCAACAAAACATAAATACCCAAGGAGGCGCTATGAGTCGCCGATGCAATATGGGCGTCAAACCGAAAGGAATACCAACAAGAATGTTGTAAATGGATGTGCTCAAACAGAACCCTTTGCGACAAATATTCTGCACGGCATTCTATACAGCGAAGTAATACCTCTGAGAACATTTCATTGGATTGCGGAGTGTTGCAAAAGGATATAATTAAGAACAATTTTGTAAGGCTCTAAAGCCAGGCAAAAGAGGAGGGGGCAGTCGATTTAATTCCTTGCAGGAGGCACACAATTTTAAGTGCGTGTTACCGTGGAGTGGCTAAGAATTCAACCAGGTGGCACAAGGCAAAAGCAGCACGCGTTGTGGCCCATATTATTGTAAAAGTTTGGATAAAAGTGCTAGTGTCACATCGGTTTAGCCCTAAGTATCGTGTAGTGACGAATTATCCTTCAATTTCCTCCCCTTCGGAATTCCATAGAAACTGCATCTTTGCTACAGGCTTCTAAACTAGTCACCGATATTTAAGGAATGCCTTTTCATTGCAATTTTCTGCCCTATAAGTCTTTCAATCCGCACGTCTCAAAGTGCGTACTTGTACCTCTTCTTTGGGCTGACGGTCTAAGAATAGCCCTATCTTAAAATTCCAAGTAATGTGTGGTTTAACCTGTAAGGTGTTGAAGCAGTGTTTAACGTCCAAACTCACCCCGTCATAGTAAACGGGGAGTGATTTAGGCCGGCTTCGAAAGCCTGCCTTAACTTGTCTTGATCTTCATGCAATGCAAGAGACACTATTACCAAGGCTTGCGATTCTCAGTAAAATCAATTCCTACTATTATCTCGTTTCCGCACAATTTTAGATCATGCCACAGTGTGGCAAGATGTTTCATTGCAGAATCTGAATGCGTCAAATTATTTGGACTGCAGAATGCGTAATAGGGCTTACTCCCCTCTAAATTTGGGGTAGGTGGCACCACCAATCTCGCCCAAATCTTCCTTAAAATTTATCAACGAAATGCTCTGAGAGATGTTTTAGACAAAGATGCTTAAACAGCAATTAAAATATGATTTTCCACTTGTTTGGCTAGCACTTTGCCATGGATTCTCGAATAGCCTACTTGGATGTCTTAAAAAACAAATGCAGATCGAGCTTTGCGCGGGATCCCAACCCGGCTGGTGGGAGTAAGCAATATAGTAGCATATCCACTTGTTTGGGAGAGCCTACCAATGTAATAAGGTCGTCTAAATGCATATATTTCACTTAGGTGGGATGATGCATTGCCTGCTTCACAGGATAGCGTGTAAACTGTGGGATGTTCACCAAAGGCTAAGCCTCAAATGAAGATCGATGGAGAGAAGAATTGGTGAGATAATCTCGCGGTGAGAGGCAAAGGCATGTGATCCGCTGCATCGCTAGCAAGCGTGCTGCTTTGCTTGAACGATCTGACGTAGGAGAACACTGACATCACATGCCTCAGAAAAGATGGAGTTAAAGTTTTCCACATTATTTATTGTTACCCACTTCATCAAGAAGACTTATTATGGAGATTCTGATTGGCAGTCGGAATGCATTCTAATCGCAGAATGCTCAATCGCGAAACCTTAAATAAGGAAACGTCTTTTAACTGAGATAAGCGTGGGGGAAGGTTATGCTCACCAACTTGCATCTGGGTGGGAATGGAGTGGGCGGGTGTCACAGGAGAGCTTCAAGCTTCCATAGGAGTCGACATCTCACAATGGTCGCATTGGCAGCAGGATCTCTTCCATAAATTGCCTATCACGATACATACAGTACGGAATGCTTAACTCAACCTCCCTTCCAGCAAATTAGGTCATGTTGGTGTGGGCAAAGCTTAGAGGAGCCAAGTTGCCTCTTATTCGAGTGCACTGCATGACTTTATCACCCCACCCGTCTTGTACTACAAATTTTGATCAGGCCGTCATCTCGCACCGCAGGTATTTCAAGGCAAATGCTTCTAGCTAAGAAAAATATACAGGTTTGGCAGAGTATTGAGCAATTGATCACTAGACTCGTTAAAATTCGCCTAAGCACACCGAATAACATTTGAGTTGAGGAAACCTGACCCAAATGCTAATCTGTTTTCTCAACTGCTTTGCCTTCGTCAAATCAATACTAGGTTATATTTGGGGTCTGCCCTCATTTGTTTAATGCATCATGTCTTAGACATATGTTCAGCGAAGTTTTTTCTTCTGCTACATTTCACGTTATTCAAGCGCTTTGTTGTGGCCATAAAATAGTGTGAGAAATAGGCATATTCGTGCATTAGTGTGTTTACTTTGGCCATATTCAAGCAACATCCATCGGGACCTAAGAGCGAATTAGCACTCTGAATAGCATGAGGGCGCTGACTTATCCATTACATGTACTTTATGCAAGCAGCAGCAATAGACAGTTACAGTTTGAGATCCAAATTAGCTGCAGGGACTTCCAATTTAGAAAGGTGGCTTCCATGATGGAACTACCTTACTACCTTTCTAAATTAGAAGTCCCTGTAGCTAATTTGGATCTCCAACCGTAACTGTCTATTGCTGCTGCTTGCATGAAGGTAAACCCCAACTACTCCTTAAGGGCTTCCACTTCTACTCTTCAATAGCAGCGTACTGAGGGCAAATAAGAGGTTCACAGGCCTGTTCAGCATGACTAATCCTTAGGTCCCAGGAATATCCCTTCTAGCGCTGTGAATCTTAAGACTAGAATTTCAAGAGCACATTGCGAGCTCCTCACATAGCTTGACTAAGACGCTTTAAGTGACCTGACATCAAATCGCAGCTAGGTCTCATCTTATCAACAATCACGCATTGTGTGAGGAATGTGGTATGATATTTTCTAAAAGGTTACCAACAAATGTTTAGCTAAACATGTTTTATTCTGGCAGTGTCTGTTCAGCACAACCATTTGGCGCATTACCGAGTGGAGGTGGCAAGTGTTTAGTCAATGGGAACTTTATGACAGCCCATGTCACCAAAATAGGTATGTCTGATTTTGCTCATTCGCATGCATTTTGAGCATTATCTGAGTTATTCAAAATATATAATCAACGAATTATTTCGTAAAGGGAAGTGGAATTCGTCTCTCTGGCTTCCAACTTAATCAAGATGAATGTGCTGTAAATAATTTATTGCAGTGATAATTTCCACAATTAAGTTTCCCGCATAATTAAACTGCGTTGCATGTAATCATTGTGTGCTTATCTTAAAAAGGTTAAAAGCCAGTTCAAACCATGTCTACAGCGAGCTTTGCGCCCTTTGAGACCACGTCCTTGCACACTGTTGTTGATGCACGTTTACGTAGCCAGCAGCACTTTTCAATTTTGCAGCTTCCATATTAAAAATACAACTTCAGATGCATGAGGTTTCTACTAGTCAGTTTCCCAAGTTTCTTACGAACTATGACAATTCTGTTTGATTCATGAAGACCCAATTTCGGCTATGTCCATGGATTCTGTGTGCAGAGGCGCGCAGAATGGTTAGCATTGCTGGTACGGCAATTGTGATCATGCATACTAGTTTGTACTTCCCCTTTAATCGGAGCATCCCTGCTAATGACACAAATGCCTGGCCAAATCGCATACGCAAAAGTCGGCTGGTGCGGGTGACAACCTACAAAGTCGCCTAATGAAAACCGCAAGTGTGTAGTTGGGAGCAACATAGAAAGCGACAGAAAGCAACACCACTTTTGTTTTGCATCACTAGCCGTGACATCTTCAGGCGTATGTGCATTTCTGGATTCATCAGCACTATCCCAAAATGTGCTGGATTAGACAGGACGATGCAAGTATTGCCGTGTCAGACAGCCTCGTCTTAAGTGCCCGTGACTTTTACAAAATAATGCCTCTCAGTTAGCAAGAGTGCCGTCCGGTGAATTAAATGAGTAATTACAAGTCATTTTGTTTAACTTGCCCATTAAACTAGGTTTGGTCCCAATTTGGCTCATTGCAGCACACGGACCTGTGTGAAACCTCACTATATCTGATGAAATAAAATAATTGCTGCGTTCGGAGGTTTGCATTTGCGGATTACTTACATGGTCGGTTGCGAATATGATAACTGCTCACGTTTGCTTGTCGTTTCTTTACGCCAGATTATAACACGTGTTTTCGATTTCGCGCAAATCCTTCGCTAGTTTCAAATAATTTTGAGTGTAACGCCTTTAGACAAAAATTATTTTATGTATTCTGCTCCGACTATTAAAGGCGAAAACAAATCGTCAACGCGCTTGCAATTCCTGTATCGCACTACCTCATTCAGTGTTACATTCGTGGTCGATTCTTGCGTCTTGCTGTTATCCTTGGGCGAATAAAAGATTAAAAGCACAAAATAAATTGCTGCGATTTCCATGCAAGAGCACCTCTCTTTTTTCCATAAATTTTCTGTCTGTTTCAGCTATTTTAATCAACCTGCAGAGAGCTGAACATTCATGCAGCAGTAGCTTGGACGGCGACGCAGGAAGTCAAACAATCAGTCGGTCGAGTAGCCATCTCGCAGAAGTAGCATCCAAATGAGCAAGCCCATGGGCAGAAATCCAGCCAGAAATGGTAACTTATAATTACTAAGCAAACTAAAGTGTTTCAAAACGCAGCACATCTACCTAGTTTACTTCCTTTGGGTTAAGCTATGAGCACCTGAACAAACTGCAACAAAAATTAATTCAAAGCTGCCATTCTGATGGTGATGAGAAATGCAAGCACTAGAAGTGAACGCTTGTAGTAAAATACATCACTTTAACCAAGTCCGTGCTGCGATTATCGCGAAATTCCGATGCA